>CAUYUJ010022405.1:121735-124084 GCA_963575745.1 Prorocentrum cordatum
GTTCCCGCTGCAGCGTAGGTCTCATTCTCGGATGGGGGCATTGCGCCCGTCGTTCAGAACGGCGCTGTCGCCCCAGCGTCGGCCATTGTTCTGGATCCGAGTCCTTTTTTCATATTTGTCGCCCCCCTGTTTCTCCTCCTCCGCCCTCCCTGATCCTCGTGCTCTTCCGGCTCCTTGTGCTCCAGCTCCTGGTGCTGCTTTCCGTCCTCGTCCTCCTTCCTCATCCTCCTCCCTTTCCTCCTGCTCATCCTCCCTCTCATGCGCCACCTCTTCTTCCAATGCACGCAGCTCCCGTGTTCCCGATTGCGCATACCACGGTGGGGTCCGTTTTGGAGTTCCGGGTCCGCTACGACACGCGTCCGCGGTGAAAGAAATTCAGCGCCATGGGAAGGGATGGGTGGGAGGTGTAGGATATCAGAAATATCGCGAGCGTACCTTGCTTGCCCTTCCCCCCTTGCCGTCGTCCCCCGTCCCTCCTCGTCCTCCGCCTTTCGTTCTCCTTTCCCCTCCTCCTTCCCCCTCTCTCTCCCTCCCCCTTCTCCCTTCCCCCCTCCCCTCCCCATCCCCCTCTCCCCTTCCCTCTTGCTCGCCATCCTGCTCCTTCTCACTGGGGTCCTTTCTCATCGTTGTCGCCCCCCTCGCTTCCCCCTTCCCCCCGTGCCGCCGACGACGACGACGACGAGGACGCGAAGTCCCCCCGTGCAGGGGTGCCTGCGCCAACCTCACCAACGTCGACCCGCAGTGCGCCCTCGACTGCGGGCGCGCCCCCCGCGCCGCCCTCGGCGGCCCATGGGGGACGAAGAATGACATAGACTCGAGTCGGGCCTGTCCCTCGACAGGGGGAATCTTCAAGTATCCCTGCAAAGCAGCCTAACAGCGATGTGCAGGAGCATATCTGGAAGCATTCCCTTCAAGATTCAGATGAGAATCCTGCTGTAGAATTCTGCTGTTCTCGCAGTCGTAGTCGCATTCGCGATAGCAGTCGCAGTGGCAACGGCAGTCGCAGTCACAGCCTCAGCCTCAGCCTGCCTCAGCCTCAGCCTCAGCCTCAGCCTCAGCCTGCCTCAGCCTCAGCCTCAGCCTGCTTCAGCCTCAACATCAGTCTGCCTTCAGCCTCGGCCTCAGCCTCAGCCTGCCTCAGCCTCACCCTGCATCAGCCTCAGCCTCAGCCTCAGCCTGCCTCCCAGAGAGCCGCGCACCAAACAAAGGTCACTCTTACCCAGGGTCACTCTTGCGTGTAGCCGATCTTCTTCGCTCCCCCGAGGCCCGCTCCTTGCCGCGCATCGTCGACGTTGGCGATGAACCGGCGACGTCGACGCGAAGCCAATCGGGCTCCACATAGAGCCGCATCTCCGATGCATCGGCGATGCGGCGCGGTCCTCCGACCCCATCTGCTCCGACCCCGTCTATCAGCGCCCACCAAACCACACCAACCCAACCCGAAGGCCACGATTTGCCCTCCATTTCCAGAGGGGGGGGGTCGGGGAACATAGAAAAAACACATGGAACCCGTACCCCCCCCAACCCGACATTCGGTTCAAACTCGGGTCTTCGGGTTGGGTTGGAGTGGTCTGGTAGGTAGTCAGTCTAGGAGGCCTAGATCTTCGCTCCCCCCCAGGCCAAGATGAATAGACAATCTCAAGGCAACGCAGCAGAAGTCTGCGCACTCGTTCTTTGCCTCAGCCTCTGCGGCCCGTCCCTTGAAATTTTCGCAGGCCAGAATACTTCAACTTCGGCCTCCAAGGGTCTTGCGTCCTTACCACGCGTCCTTACTATACGTTTTCACTGTACTCCGACCCCGTCTGGGAGGCCCAGATCTTCCCTCCCCCCAGGCCTGTGCACCGTGTGGATAGCTGGGGGGCACCGAGTTTCGAAAGCAAGCGTTCCCTGGAGGCCCCCCCTTGGACTTCCACGTGTAAATCGGGCGTGTCCCCCGACAGGGTGATTCTGGGCGAAAAATAGAACATACTCCAAACATACCTCCCGGATGGGCAAAAATAGTCAAAACATCGTCCCCAGACTAGGAGGCCTAGATCTTCCCTCCCCCCCGGGACGACGACAGGGAGGAGGAGGAGGAGGACGACGACAGGGAGGAGGAGGAGGAGGAGGAGGAGGAGGAGGAGGAGGAGGAGGAGGCCTAGATCTTCCCTCCCCCCAGGCCCGCTCCTTGCCGCGCTGCTTGCCGCGGGCCTCGCCCTGCGGGCGTGACGCCGCCGCCCGCGCCGCCCAGCGAGCGGCTCGACGCCGCTCTGAGGGCGCGGCGGCGGGGCCGCCTCGCCCGGGCCGCGGGCGGGGCCTCGGCCGCGGCGGGCCTCCTCCTGCTCCTCCTCCTCCTCCTCCTCCTCCTCC
>CAUYUJ010022406.1:0-17500 GCA_963575745.1 Prorocentrum cordatum
TCCTCCTCCTCCTCCTCCTCCTCCTCCTCCTCCTCCTCCTCCTCCTCCTCCTCCTCCTCCTCCTCCTCCTCCTCCTCCTACCTCCTCCCTCCTCCTCCTCCTCCTCCTCCTCCTCCTCCTCCTCCTCCTCCTCCTCCTCCTCCTCCTCCTCCTCCCTCTCCCTCTTCTTCCTCTCCCTCGATGTTTGCTGTCTTTCTCTTCCTCCCGGTCAGTTTTGTGGGTGGAGGGGGGGGCGAGTTTGCCGCACCGCTGGGCGCCGTTCCGCGCGGATTGTTTTCCTTGGCAGGGCGGGGGGGCGCGCGGCCGCCAGGCAGACCAGCAGCGCTTGGCTCTGAGGCGTTCGGCACGCAAGGCTGGAGGGATGGGGGAGGAGGAGGAGGAGGGGGAGGGGGAGGAGGCAAGCTAGATGCGCTCGCGTCATATCTTACGTCCTACCCTCCCTCCCATCCCTTACCATGGCGCACATTTCCTCTCTACTCGCACAGTCGGATGTCGAGCAGGGCAATGATCCCGAGAGGATGCGCGATGCATCGTAGAGCACGGCTTAGCAGAGCGTAGGAGAGCACGGCAGAGCATAGTATGTCAGAGCATGGCGTGGCGTTGCGTGGTGAAGAATTGCAACACAAAGCATTGCAACGCAAAGAATGGCATCGCACAACGGCACAGAGCGAAACATGGCATAGCATGACGTTGAAGATCAAAGCGTCGCATGGCATAGCATGACGTGGAACTGGGTAGTCAAGCACAGCATATACTAGCATTGCAGCTGAAGGCACGGCATCGCACAGCAGAACACAACATAGCATTGCATTTCATTTCATGTCGTGGCATGGCACTGGAAACAATGACGCCAGCGCTGCAGCGAGAGTACGATTCGGAACGAGCGGAAACGCGGAAATGCGGCCAGCGGTGCAGCGGCAGCACGATTCGGAACGAGCGGAAGCGCGGAAATGAGGCCAGCGGTGCAGCGGGAGCACGATTCGGAACGAGTGGAAGCCCGAAATTGAGGCCAGCGGTGCAGCGGGAACAACATTTGGAGAAACAACAACAGCAACAACAACAACAACAACCACAACCACAACCACAACAACAACAATAATAATAACAGCAACAAAAACAGTAATAACAACAATAATGACATCAACATCAACAACAACAACAACAACAATCACAACAAACACAACAACAAACACACCACAACAACAACGACGACAACAACAACAACCACAACAGCAGCAGCAGTAAGAACAACAAAACTACAAAACAACAAAGCATCCAAAAACAAACAAAAAAATGAAACCCCAACTCCCAGGATTCGTGTATGCAAAAAACAGTACGCGGAGGAGGGCCGGCAATATTCCGGACGCCATCTGGGCAGAGAAGAGAGTAGTGTCCACATTGTACAATTGTAGAGGAGGTAGAGGAGGAGGAGGAGGAGGAGGAGGAGGAGGAGGAGGAGGAGGAGGACGACGACGACGACGACGACGAGCAGGAGTCGCAATGAAGGACAGGGGCCTTCGAGGTGTTTTTTGCCTCTGTGGCCCGCGGACCGTCCGCCCAAGAGCTACTGGGACCGAGGCTGGCCGCAGAGAAAGCCCCAGGACCCGCCCCCCTCATGGCAAGGAGGGGGAGGAACGGGGGGGGGTAGCGGCAGGGCGGTATCCATACCGATACCGTGGCCTCGTTTTCGCCTTTCTGGCCCTCCTGGGAGGCCCTCGATGCCACCGCTGGATTCGCTTCGAAGTTCTAGTCAGAACCCACCCGGGGAGAGGTCCGGGAAGTAGCTGTATCGGTATTTTTGGGTTCCCCCACTTGCTGTCAATAGAGGTCACGAGCGGCGAACACATCCTTATCAGCGCCCTAGCCGCTTGGATTTTGGAGCGCGATCCCACGGACACGCGGTCGCACGGATACGTACCGCGCGGGGCATCCGCGAAAGAAACGTCCCGTGTCCGCGGGGTCGCAGCCCAGGGGCCCAGCCCACGAGGGGTGGGATGGATCCGGGATGGCTTTCCAGGGGCTCCTCCCGTGAGCGGGGCAAGTGGCTGGGCGGATGGGGACGGACGGGGGGAGGCCAGGCAGCACGGGCAGCAGTAGGAGCACGAGCGATTGGAGCCGCAGCCATGTACCCCGCTGACCGGACCCCTGGAAAGGCCAGATTCACATGGGGAAGAAGAAAAGCATAAAGCGCAGGCAATCGACGCCTAACACAGTGAAGGTAACGCAGCTCTTGGGGGGCATAGCCGAGTCGAAACAAAATGACCCCGGCGCGACCCCAATTAGGGGAAGTGTTTTATTGCATTGGCGCAGGGCTTGGCATTGCTTGGCATTGCTTGGCATTTCTTGGCAGTGCTTGGCATTGCTTGGCATTGCTTGGCATTGCTTGGCATTGCTTGGCAGTGCTTGGCAGTGCTTGGCATTGCTTGGCATTGCTTGGCATTGCTTGGCATTTCTTGGCATTGCTTGGCATTTCTTGGCATTGTTTGGCACTGCTTGGCACTGCTTGGCATTGCTTAGCATTGCTTAGCATTGCTTGGAACGGACGGGCACATGCAGTAGAATACGAGGCTCTGAGGGCGGGGAACCTGGGGAACCCGGGGTACCCGAGGAACCCGGGGAATCCGGGGACCCTGGAGAACCCAGGGAACCCAGGGAACCGGGAACCCAGAGAACCTGGAAAACGCGAGGCACCCGGGGAATTGGGGGGAACCCGAGAAACTTGGGGAACCCGGGGAACCCAGGGAACCCGAGGAACCCAGGGAACTTCCGAGGAACAGGCAACGTGAGAATCGGAGGCACCGAGGGCGAGGAACCCGGGGAACCCGAGGAATCTCCGGGGAACGGGCAAAGTAAGCCCCCGAGGCACCAACCTTTAGCCAAGTAGCCACTCCTTGGGCAAGCCGACTTGGGGAAAAGCATGAACTCAAATCGGAGGTCCGCGCGGAGCTCTTGGGTCGGCACTGGACTCTCTTGAGGCCGCCCCTGCCAAGCTCCGCGCACCACGGAGGGGGGTCGAGCACCGATCCAAGACGTCCGAACGGACCTCCAAAAGTTGATGCCTATGTTGCTCGATGTAGAACTGCTGCCGATAGAGGGGTAGGCTGCTGACGTGCAGGCGCACGCCCAGGATGTGACAAGATGTGGTGGGGACTCGCTGGGCGTGGGGCCGCCCCCCGAGAGCTGGTAGGGGCTTTTTTGTCCCCATAGCCAGCGGATGGAGGAGGGCGGGAGGGAGGAGGGAGAAGGAACGCCACGCTCGAGGCAGGAAACGCGGCGAGCAGGGGGGGGGGGAAGCGAGAAGGAGCGGGCCTTTTTCAGACGGCTCGGAAGTCCCCCCAGCTTGCTGAGAAGATTTCTGAGCCTTCCCCGAAGACAAGAACAACTTCCCAGAAGACGCGAGGGCTTCTGAGAAGTCCCGCCGCCTTCTGAGAAGGCCTTCTCCTTCTCACTTCCCCCCCTCGCTCGCCGCCGAAGGAGGGAGGAGAAGTCAGTTGGCGGAGCTGAAAACTGACAGCCAGCAGTTGGCGGACTTGCTCGGGAGCTGCTCACAGCTACAGGGTTCTCGCTTTGCGGCCCAGTATTCGTTATTGGGCGTCATTTGGAACGATTCTGAAACGGGGGCAGGGGCATCCGACGTCCTATTCTACGGTCGGGAACTTCTGGTTATCATGTCGCTCCGCCAGTTCTGGCCCACCACGCTTCGGCGCGAGACACTGTACACGTCCCGGCCCTCTAGCGTCAACTTCCCGAGTTCTTTCCTCGCCTCCCGCCCCGCGGAGCAGAGCGACACGTGATCAGCTCGCATGGCACAGCGTGTCGCCGGGGCCGACGCCGCGACACGCTAAGCAAAAGGTCTTGATCGGGCGGGGCCAGGATGAGGATAAGTAGTTCCAGAGCGTTCCGGAACGCTCTAAGAGCGTTCCGGAACGCTCTGCGAAGGCAGCGGCGCACGAGACATCCTCCAGAGTTGCCGGATCTCAGGCATCATCATTTTCACCCGATGTCATATTCGTCCTGGTTTCGTCTTAGTTGATCGTAATCATGATTGCGCGTGTTCAATGTGATCTTCGTGAGTGCAACACGTTTGCGAACCACGTGGCCAACGCCGCCCAGATAAGAGGCCTCGGTCGGCCACCGCCGCCCGAGAGCTCGGCCATGCCAGGCCAGAGCAGGCCCATCTTTCGCTCGTGCGCGGAGGGTGTCAGAAGAGGAAGCAGTGCGTCAAAAGCCGGCGTGGCGATTCTGACTTGATATCGGAGCGCAGGTAAGGCAGGTTCGTGACATGGCGACGTTGCGGCGACCGCAGCGCGGGCGCTCAAGGTGTACCGTCGCCAGTAGCCCAGAGTCGCCCGATGTCGAACGATCCGTGGCGATCAGAAAGCCGCGATCGTTCAAGGCTCAACTGACCACGCGATGCCAAAAACCAGAGAGAAGGAGTACGATCCTCAGAGGGGTGTCGGGCACGAGACAGTTTATCGACCATCGCTTTCCCGTAGTATCAGCACGCAGCGGGATTGTTATGCAGGACCCTCCAAATGCAGATGTGGGGAGGTCGCGCAGTCGTGACCGCTGCGAGCGCCGTTGCTTTAGTCTCGGCGGCAATGGGCGACACCTAGGTCACGTGGCAGGAATAGTCTGCGCTGGCTGCAGTGGGTCATCCTCTTTCCAATGAAACAGCGGCACAGTCAACGCACCAGTTCTTTGATCTGATTATGTGTGTTCTCTCCCTTCTTTCGTTTTCTTCGAGTCTGTTTCACCCACCACTTTCCTATTTCGACGATGCCAAAGTCTGCATGTATCGGTGGTTCATTAGAAAAGAATGCAAAGGGTGGGTCGATGGTACTTGTTTCAGATGTCGTGCCGGAGAACAACCAATTGGTTTTGGATATGACAGCACGCTAGCAAAGTCGTCGGGCTGACTGGCGCGATTGTTTCAGAGTCGCCCCCAAAATGCCCCCCCTTGCAAAGAAAACCGTCTTGTGGTGTTGGATCCTCGTTCTAAATCCGCAACACCCCGCGTTTCCTCATTCTTCTCCTTACGGCCAGTTTCGGCTTAAACCCGCTTTTCGCACTCTGTCCGCCAATCTCTTCGGAAGCTTGTTTGGCAGCGGTCTACCGAAAAAAACCGCGTGACCCTTCAGGCACACCCCTCACGCTTTTCGTGGCCCGAAGGCCCTAGTGACAGTGCTCGCATGCGGTACCCGCGTATATTTTTCTGCACGCCCCTCACACGCTCCGTGGCTCCATAGGGAGCTCCACCAAAGGCTCTAGCGTCAGGTCTTGCATGCAGTACCCGCCTCGACCCTGGCACAACCCTTACACGTTTCGTGGCCCTATAGGGGGCTCCACCGAAGGTTCCAGTGACAGGGCTCGTATACGGTACCCGCCCCAAATTCGGCACATCCTTCATTCGCTTCGTGGCCCCACAGGTAGTTCCACTGAACGCCCCAGTCTCAGGGCTCGCATGCGGTACCCGCCTCCATTTCGGCACACCCTCTCACGCGTTTCATGGCCCCACAGGGAGCTCCATCGAACGTCCCAGTAGCAGGGTTCGCTTGTTGACACGGCTCCATGTTGGCACACCCATCACACGTTTTTTGCGACCACACGTCTGCACATGGTTGGGTCTTTCACCAGGGCAACATGTGCCGACGATACACTTCATGCGTATGTAACTCATCTGGTTCTGCACTCGCTTTACAAAGCGAGGGGAAGGCGGCTTGCTCGATTCCCAGATGCTCATGTGCGCGAATACGACAAGCATTGATAGTGCACGAGAGTACTCGCTTCAAGTATTCATTCGCCGAGGCTGCTCAACGACCGCGAATGAGACTATACTCGCACACACATGATTTTGTTCCTCGTGTTGTTGGAGGTATACGTACTCGATCTGACTTGCGTGTCGATGGCAGCAAAGGTGTTATGCTTAGCAAGTTAAGCTGATTCAGCGTGCTCGCCACCCAGGAGGTATCAAAGGATGTCGCACTGTTCGAGGCAATGTGTCTTTGGCGACGCTTGGCCGCAAGCGTGTATTGGACGAAGTTGCCCCATGTATCGTCAGCGCTCGTTGGCAATAGTTTGACTTCCGTTCCAGGCACCATTATGCCTTGTCATGGTATGGAGCGTTTTGCTGGCAACCCAACAGAACGGCATCGCGTCTTCAACGTTGAAGAGCCATTCCAAGCAAATCGAATATCTGTGAGATAGGGTGCGTCTATTCATTTGTTTGTTTGATATCGCTGGTCGTGTTGCGATGTGCGTGACTTGTATTTCGTGGAAACCTTCGGGGTTGGCCGCGCAGGGCCGTGCACCCACATGCGCGGTCGTTCTAAAATTGGTTCCGATATCCGGATTTGGAACTACACAGGTGTTTCACATACCGCTCCGACTACATTTACGCAACACCGCATCCAGCGTACAGATGCATTCCGTCGTTGCCGTCGGGGGCACTGCATTGTTTATATTGCCGTTGCAACGCTAATCTACCGAAGATTTACCAATAGTATGTTCACAGGCGCATTCGAGAACGACATGCATACTTGCAAGGCCTCCATGCATCGAGCACCAAAGAATTACAGGATGTACGTCAGCCCAGTGCACACAATAGAACATATCTGGATGTACTTCGCCGCTTGCTGAGAGTTGCAAACGAAGTCCAGTTTTTCGCCATTTTATTTGTAATGTCTACCAGGTCGGGCCAATGCGCGGTTTATCAACTAGGCAGAATATGCGAAGGTTGTCGGGTTTGCTTGGTCCGCCGCTATTCGCACACATACGGATATGGTGTGCATGTATATTGTGAGATGACCCGTATCGTCTTAGCTCTGTGCGCAATGTTTCCACGGTCGGCCGTTTGAGATCACAGGGCACAATTCATGCAGAGGTTCAGTGCTTGCTGGCGCCCTTTCGGTATTCACCTCTGCTTCTATCTTGTCTTCTGTTCTCGTTCTCCGTTCCCATCGGGGCTCAAAGGCTTCAGGCGAGCGCAGGCGCTCGCGGCGGATGGCAGGGGCTATCTGGATTGCAGGGCTGCAGGCAGCGGGGCAAGTCTCCCAGTCCTACTTCTCGCGGTGGCCCGCGGTTCCAGCGTGCCCGTCCCTGGCGTGCCCGCAGCTGGCTGCTTGCCCGCTGCTTGTGGCGTGCCCGCCTTGCCCAGCGTGCCACGTCAGCCAGTGCCCCGCAGCTCCCGAGGCGGAGCCCTGCAACGCGCTGACCCTCGGGGGCTGGCGTTTGTCGTGCTGGGCTTGCTCGTCGCGGCGGGACTCACGGGCGGTTTCGCGGCGCTCGTGCTGAGCGCGGGCAGGCTAGCAGGAGGCCGCGCCGAGCCCGGTGATGGCCATGGCGGACAGGGAGGCGACAATCGAGGCGGCCTGGGCGCGAGTGAGCGGAGCCGCTCTGTATCATCAAAGGTTGCTCTTGAGGCGGCTCCGATCGTCGGATGACGACTGGGTGTGCTCACCCCACACCGAGACATGTACGTGGAGGACCTGGTGGTCGGGCCCGACATCCCCGAGGTGCTCTGGGAGAACGTGCCTGGGGTCGACCGGCCGCAGGTGCGGGGCCGAGGCTACCGCTTTGGCCAGGTGCCCCACAGAGACAAGGTTCGCCGGTTGGCCCAGCAGGCGTCGGCGATGCGTGACCAAGAGGACGACGCCCGTGGCTGGCGCGCGGCGCCAGATCGGGTCAACGACTTTCAGCCGATCGAGGGGCCGCCGACCCCGAGAGGCGCCGCGCCGCTGCCGCCCCCGTAAGAGCCCCCAGTTCCGCCCGGCCGCTAGGTCGTGGCCATGGACTGCGACGGCGCGCGGGTGGGGGACGTGGTGGAGCTCTCTGGCTCGGCGCGGGTGTCAGGCGACTCGCGCAAGGGCCTGGCGCTCTTGCCGAGCGGCGCCTGGGCGTTCGTGGAACGGATCTTGGAGAGCGAGACGTCGGATGAGTACCGCAGCCGGACGGCGAGCCGCCGGGGCGACGCTGGAAGCAGCTTGGACGCGCGGGTGCTGCTAGTAACACACAGCACGTCAGGCGTGCGCCAGCGCCTCTGGATGGACACGGCCTCTGAGATGCCACAGGTGCCGTTCGGTGACTGGCCGCTTCCTGGGCCGCGCACGGTCGACTGGCGCGTGCGATTCGTGGGCCGCAGAGGCGGGGCCCCAGTCGACCACCATCGCCCGCGGTTCGGGCATCTTCGCCTGCAGGGGTCCGATTCCGACGTCCAGGAGCACGAGCACGGGATGAGGGCCGTCCAGTACTTCGGAAAGTACGACCAGGTCGATCTCCCAAATTTGGCGGAACTCGAGGTGATCCTCAGGCACCGCCAGCTGATCAAGCACCACTGCGAGAAGACGGGGAAGACAACCGCCAGCAAGGAGCAGGGCGCGGGGCGGTCACGGGAGGAGGCAGCCTACTTCACGGGCCCCCACGGGCTCGGCGGGGAGGCGATGATTCGCCCGGAATTGGCGGAGCGGGCGTCGAAGGAGATCGAGAAGGACGCGAGCGCGGCGAAGCAGATGCGGAAAGCGCGGGAGGAGGCCCGCCTCTCGCGCGGCAATGGCTGAGCCAGCCTCGAGGCGGAGGGCCGACCCCGACCCTTCCGCCCGCCCGCAGCGGGGGAAGCACCAGCGTCGATGTCACGATGGTGCGGTTCTTGGTCAGCGAGACGCTCTACCGCTTCACGCCGATGGTTTTGGCGGCCCGCCCAGGGTGGACGAGCACAGCGTCTGCCAGAAGGTCACGCGCAGCGCCGAGGCCCGATCGCGCGCCGCCCAGCGGCCTGCGCCTCGAATGAGCTCGAGGGCCACCTGTGCACACCATTTCCAACGCCTCCGCCCGCTTCCAGCCCATCGCGCATGACCTCAGCATGACCAACGCGAAGGCTAGCGTCGATCGGCGGGGGGCGCCCCCAGCAGACCTCACCTGCCAGGGGAGCATTCAATGAGCTCCGGGCGAACCACTGTTATGAGGGCGCCCTTGTGACTGCGGCGTCGATGGACATCGGCTTGCTCAGCCTGGGCGGAGTCGACAAGCCCGTCGGCTTGGACCAGCCGTTGCGCGACGGCCGCTCTGAGGCCCGCGGTTTTGCGACCGACTATCTCTCGCCAAAGGACAAGGCGGAAGGGCGCGAAGGAGCCCCTCGCCGACCGCGCGCGGATCCACTCTTGCGCCGCCCGCGCCAGTCCGAGCGTCTCTTGACCCTAATGTCGAGCAAAGGAACGATTGGGTACTCTCTTGCGGTGGTCGGGATTTGCGGACTTTCCAGCGTCTGGAAAAAAGAGCGGAATGCAACGCCTCATCATTCATGTTCGCAGGTCGATTTGTTGTTTCAATGATTATCCAGAGAACCGCTTGGCCTCTGGTGATTATCTCTATCGCTTGTTTCCCGCCGCCGATCTCATTGTCGAGCTTGGTCAGACTGATACGCGGGATGCGTCGTTTCTCCTCGCGACGCCAACTGCGATTCGACCATGCTTTGGACCGGCGCCCGTTCGAGCGGGCAGAGTAGGAGTGTCAGTCACAGTCGAGGGGTCTGATTTTTTTTTTCGAACACGTGATTTTATCCTCGACTTTGTGTTCTAGCGACGGGGTGGACTCACACCTTGAATTGGCGCCAGCGCGAACACGAGAACATCAGCTCTCGGGCGCCTGGCCTTGGACCAGAGTCCAGGGTCCAGGATCGCCGGCGCCCTCCAAGCTTCTCTCCTGTTGCCCACGCAGAGTACGGAGATAACTTTGTCACCCTGTCCCAGGTTCCGGGGAGAGCGCGACGCGGCCGAAAGCGCGGCCGAAGAGCTTCGCGTTGCTGGGTTGCGCGCTCACCCAGTGGAAGCTGGGCCTGGCGGCGAGGCCCTAGGGCGGTTTTTCTTTCGCTAGCAGCCCATTGTGCGTTCTGAGGAGCGTCGTGCGTGGAGGGTCCGTCTGGCTCTTCAGCATGCTCTTGGGCGTCTTCGATTCTCGGGATAGGATCTGGAGGTTCTCGCGGGCCGCTGCACGCACGCGTTCCTGGCGCGTCGCGAGCTGCTCTTTGCTTCAACGCGGTGCACGCATTCCTAGTTAGGCATCATCACGAGCGGGTACCACTTTGGAACGTCGTTCGCATAGAGTTGCGCTGGGCCGCCCACCTCGTCTGCTTCTGCCGCAAAGACCTCTCGGCTTCCGTCTGCCCCGCGGTCGCCTCGAGCGACGCGTCGGAGCGGGGGCGCGGGGTCACTATCTCAGAGGGGGGCGAGGGCGACATCATAGAGGCTATGAAGTACCCGGAGAGGCGGAGGTTTCGCGGGGGCTCAGAGACGGCCCACAAGCAGGTTGCCGATCTCACTGAGGACCAAGGCGCACGCCATGGCGACGGGCTGCGAGAGGAGGCTGCTGAGCTGGGCGCTGCCCTGGGTGGCAAGGCGGACCGGGGGCCTCCACGGGGAGACGGGGCACCGCCTCGTCCCGAGAGACTTCTGAAGGGCAAATGGCATGTGGCCTGACCTCGTCCCTGGAGGCGTCCAGAAGGCATGCCCGCCTTTCGAAACTCGGTCGTCGCTGCGGGGCCTTCGACATCAGCTTCGCAACGCGCGGGCGTGAGGCCGCAGGCTTCTGTTTCTGTCCGATACGATGTCTGCCACTTTGGCTTTGCCGAAAGGGCGGAGCTCGGCGTTGGGCATGATCAACGCAGTGCGATCCTGGGCCGCCGCCCTGCTGGTGTCTGCCTGCGTGGCCACGGCTCGCTGGATCCTGAGCGAGCTCAACTCGGCCGATGTTATGTCGAGACGGGGCCTCGCTGGCTGCTCGGGCCGGCAGCGGCCGCGAGGGGCCGACACTGGCGCGGCCGCGGCAAGCGGCGCCGACGGGGAGCCACGGGCGGACAGCCGCCGCCCCCAGCACCCCGCCGCGGCGCGAGGCGACGCGACGCCGCCGATGGCGCCTGCGCGGCGGGGCCGCCAGGCCCGAGTCACTGCCGCGGCGGCGCGGGCACCTGCACGGAGGCGCTGGAGCCCCTTCCGCCGCTTCAGCACCCCGCAGCCGGAGAGCGTGAGGCCGCGCACCCAGGCGCTGCACCAGGCGAGCTGGGACCTCTTTGCGAGCTGGGCGCAGAGGCAGCTGCTGGCATTCGAGACGGAGGAGGAGCTCGAGACCACGGTATTGGACTACTTCGACTTCCAGTACTTCGAAGGGGCCCACTCGAGTCCGGGGAGCCGCCTGGTCAGCGCCATCGGCCACCTCCGCCCAGAGCTGAGCCGGCAGAGAGGTGCCAGGCTGGCTCGAGTGAGCCAGGCCTTCTGCGGCTGGTTCCTGAGCGCGCCGAGCCAGTCGCGGCTGCCTACCCCGCGGGAGGTGGTCTGCCTGATCGCCCACCGACTCGTCCAGAAGGGGCTCCGGGGGATGGTAGCCGCAGTCGCGACGCGAGCGATCTTCTACACTCGCCCCGGCGAGCCCGTGGACCTGAGGACCCGTCAGCTGGCGCCGCCGCTGCCCCAGGGCCACTGGACGCCGGCGATGCATCCAATGAAGCTGGGGCGGCCGTCCAAGACCAACCGCCGAGGCGATTCTCGGATCCTCGACCTCAGCCAGCACCAGTTCTTCGCGCCAGCGCTGTCCAGATAGCGCAGGCCCGGGCCCGGATCCGAGGAGCGGCCGGTAAATTTCAGCTACCAGACGCGGGCCCGGGCGCACCGCCACGTCGGGCTGGAGCTAGGGCTGGGCGCGCTCGGCCCCCCGACGCCCAACAGTCTGAGGCACGCGGGGGCCAGCTTGGACTACGCCATGGGCCGCCGCACCATGCTGGAGACCCAGCACCGCGGCAATTGGGCGGCCGCGAACTCGATGAGGAAGTACCAGAAGGCAGGCCGCCTCACCGAACAGCTCGAGCCGCTCGCCGCAGGCGCGCGGGACGCGGCGCTCAGATGCGCCGCGCAGATTGGCGGCATCCTTTCAGAGCGCTCGAACGATTGAAAGCCATTCACATATCAGTATTCTTCGCAGTGGAGATATTATGGGGAAGCGGGCACTTTGCTTAGGCGCGGCGGCAAGTGGTGGGAGTGCCAATCATTGAAGTCGACTTCAAGCATGGTGAACAGCATGACGCTACGCTCCCACACGTGCGGAAAAGAATTCGAGGATGGATCTTGAGTCCTGCCCTGGTTTCACCGTGGCTCGGAGCCCCGCGTGGGAGCTTCTCCAGGGTCCGCGATAGGCCAAACAGGCTGCCTCGCCTTCGCAGCGACGCAATGCCGATGGGAGTGACAAATTTCATTGCAGCTGACCAACGGAAAGTCGAGGTCAGAAACATCTGGTTACGATTTTAGCGTTGGGCGTTGCAGTTGTGTGCCCGCCGGGTGATGCCCGCAGCCCTGGAGAATACAGCCACCAGCCGCCTGTGGATATGCCTGTCTATGGAGCACATCTTGGCGCTCAAGACTTCGACGACGCACAGGGCAGATTTGCGCATGTTGAACCGCCCTTGGAGACAACGAACACAGTTCATTGGCATCCACGTGGATCTCTCCGCCAGCGAGAGGAAGTGCCAGGACCGAGGAGTTTGCTCGAGAACAGGCAAGCCGCGCGTGGAATTGGCTGGCAAGGTGAACGGCGCCTTCCGCACGCAGATCGCTGAATCTCACCCGCCAGGCTTCTGTAAGCTCCTAGCACAAACTTTTCGGAACGCCCTGGCCGCTCGCTCTCTTGCCGCTTATAGCAGCGCGCGCTGAAAGCCCCTGCCCCCAGGTAAAAATGTCGGCTGAACGGGAGTTCTAGCGCCTTGAAGACTGGTCTTCCTCTAAGACAGTTCTTGACCCACTGCCTTCCTGCACGCGCGTCACCAGGACATGTTGCTTCTGGCCGCCGTGGAAAAACAGAGCTCAGCAGCTTGCGAGATGACCCGCATCGTCTTCGCTGCGCGCGCAATGCCGCCACGGTTGGCCATTTGAGATCACGGGGCACAATTCATGCAGAGGTCCAGGGCTCGCTGGCGCGTTTTCGCTTTCAACGTCTGCTTATGTTTTGTCTTCTGTTCTCTTTCTCCGCTCCCATCGGGGCTCAAAGGCCGCCACCGCGCCCTCCCTGCCTGTGACCCCCTGAACTGTCAAGTGGGAGTTCTAGTGTTTTGAAGACCAGTCTTGCTTTAAGTCAGTCTTGAATCATTGGATTCCTGCAAGTGCAGGGCAGCACAGTCGCCACGACATGTAACTCCTGGCCGCATTGGAACAGAGGAGCTCAGCAGCTACATACATACATATTTATATATGTGATACCGGAGAAAAACCGAATCCGAATTTTTGAGGGCGATGGGGCTCTAGGACTGTAGGGACATGTGGCTATGAGGCTATATGGGGCCGTAGGGCTATTGGGCTATACGGCTATAGGGTTATAGGGCTATAAGGCGATAGGGTTATAGGGATATTAGGCTTTATGGGGTATTGCACCATTAGGGCTATAAGGCCACCAGGCACCCCAAGGCACCCCCTGGCACCTACGAGCACCCCCGGGCACCCAGGGCACCCGGGCACCCAGGCACTTGGGCCGGCCACCGACATCGGCGATCTACCGCACCAAACCATATGAATATGTTAGGACACCTACAGAGGCACGCTCTGATTGGGGAATGAATATAATTTGTCTTCGACCTTGTCTGGCCTTCGTCAGCGCAGGACACCGTTCGCAATGCATTGTTTGTATGACGTTGCTGTTTAGCGGTTCAAACGGGGTCTGGATGGACCCCTGGCTCCTGTTCGCCGCCTATCGCTTGATAGCCTCAGGCCTCTGGGCTGTCACCCTTGTCAGGCCCCCCGGCGAGCGTCGCGCCTGTGTCTGCGCAGGGGGCGCTCGAGGCTCGGGCGAGTTCGGCCAGGGGCCCGCGGCGCCCGCCACGCTCACCAAGTCCCTGGAGGTCATCCCAGGCGCGCATAAGGAGCGCTCCGCTTCGCGGTCGCAGTTGCGATCAGATCTCGAGACACGCCGGTCTGACGACGCGCGTGCGGCTGATTGTGCTCTTCATCTTCGGCGGTCTCGTCGGCGCGCTGTTGCCCATCGATCTCTCGCGCTGCCTCTCTCTCTCTCTCTCTCTCTCTCTCTCCCGGGGCGCGCCACTCGCTGTCTGCTGCCGAAGGCCGAGCCTCAGCCCGCCATCTCCGACACAGACGTGACAGGGTCAGAGCCGAGGGTGCGCACTCCTTCCCTGTTGAGAGCCAATGGCCGCTACTAGATCCTTGGATATACTAGAGCGACAGGTGTTTATCATTTTCGGGGACGGCCCTGACAATGTAGTTCTCCACTCCAAGAGTGAGGGTTGAGGCTTAGGCAAAGCACTTGCGGACACTCCCACTCGTGCTTCAGGGCTTTGTGGTCGAGTTATGTACGTTTTTTATTTATATGTGTATATATAACACTTCCGTAACCATTTTGGCTCAAGTCTGGAGTGCATCGCTCAGGCTTGCCCGTGGAAGTCGCGGCCCACACCGACCACTGTTCTGAGCGACCCCTCGGTGCTCAGATACGTCTTTTGGCACACACACACACCATCTTCATTGCCACAGTGCTGCATTGAGGTTGCATTCCTCACGCCCTTCGACATGGCCACGTTTCCCCTCGCGATCCTTTTCTCGCGGCGGGAATGCCTGATGGGGCTGCCTCTCAGTCGCGTCGGCATGGCAAGGCCCCCGGCGCCAGCGGTTCTCGGCGGCGCGGCAGCCCGCGCGGAGAGGACGACGACCGCAGCAGGGGCGCGTGCGCCGACAACCCCTTCCAGAGCGGCGCCGATCCTTGACAGCGGCGGGGCGGCGATGAGCGCGCTGCTGCTGCTTCTCCTGTGGCCTCGCAGCCTGCGACCCCCCGCAGCGGCCACGGTCCTCGGGCCCCTCTGTCGCCTGGTCCACGCGCGGGGGCCGGCGCTCGCGGGTCGGACGCCCCTGTCATGCACTCGGAGTTGGAGGACATCTTCGGCGCCATGCGGGGCGAGATTGCGGGCACCGTGCAGAGATCCAACGACGCGCTCACGCTCTCCATCACTAACAGCACCACCAGCGCGCTGCTGTTGTTCGGGGAACGCCAGGAAGCCAAGAATGCGCAGATCGACGGCCACCTCAGGGGCCTCGACCAGTCCGTCTCCGAACTCTCTAGGGGGCACCGCGAGATGCGCGAGCAGCTCGCCTCGCTGGAGAAGACTATGGCCGTGTGCGAAGCTGCTCCGCCGATCCAGAACACCGGGGACATCGCGGACTGGGCCAGAGATGTGGACAAGTCCGTCTTCGTGGTCTCGGCGAAGGAGGCTGTCACGCACGAGGCCGTCCTACAAGTCCCCCCAGACCATCCGCCGCGAGATCCAGACCAAGCGCCTCCTCGAGCTGGCCCGCAGCTCTGGGGCGGCGGGCCGCTGGCGAGCCAACCGCCACACAGGCATCATCAGCGACGGCAGCAAGCCCGTCATCAAGACCGTGCTTGGCTCGACAGCGGAGGATCCCACCATTTTGGAGTGGAACTATCGCGCTGTGTCTGACGCTCAGTTGGATAAAGACAGCATCAACCGGGCCTTTTGACGAGATCTCCGGCGGAGTTGATCGCACCTATTTGGTCAATTTAACAACCGCTTTGCCCCTTGGCGGGCACTCTTTGAGCACCGTGGCTGTGTCGCTTTCGGCGTATGGAACGCGCGTGCGCTCCTCCATCACAACCTGCAGGTGCGTGATCGGAAGTTCGCCTACCTTTTCTCCTACCTCAAGCAGCAGATCACCATGTGTCTCCAGGAGGTCCACGGCACCGAGCTCGAGCTCGAGCTCTCACAGGAGTTGCATCGTCATCATCTCCAGGTGCGGGCCTTCACTAACTTCGGCGACAGGCGAGACACTGGGGGCACTGCCGTTCACCTCCCTGGCCTCTTCGCCCACGAAGATGCGTGCCGCTTCTCGCACGAGATACTCGTCGCGGGCCGCGTCCAGCGTCTCCGTGTCTCTGGGTGCCAATCGCCCCCCGCTATGCTTGCACCCTCGCACGTTATCTACAACGTCCACAACTTCGGGCTCAGCGCGGGGGACATGGACTTGATCGCCGCCCGCTTCCACAGAGACATGGCCATCGCGAGCTCTGCCCCGCAGTTGGTCACCCCCCTCCTCCTCGGGGACTTCAATGTTTTTCGGCCCCACCGCTCCTCACGCACACCCCACTGCTCAACAAGGGCCTCGTCCAACTTCATGCTGCCCCGCGCCCTTTGGAACATCGCTGACAGGCCCTCTTCAACGTGCTGGTTGAGCTTGATAACGGGCCCCCCACTCACCTCAGCATCCACCTGGACCCCCCCCCCCAAGCTCACCCAGATCGACAGGGCGTCATTGCGACACCCAGTTGGCTCACCATCCAATGGCACATCACGGCTACTACTCGCGACTTCCCTAAGCGCCTCCACGAGCAAGGCCTCAGCGATCATGCCCCGCTCGTCATCACGATTGCTGCCCGACCTCCACTTCATGGCGATGCTCAACCTATCCCTCGGCGCATCTTCAGGGACCCCGAGTATTCCGTGCAGTACGCGTTGCTGGCCAAGTACGTCAATTGGGACTCTTGCGCAACCTACCAGCGCAGGAGCGAACACAAGCGTCTCATGAAGGAGGCGGCTAGGCGTGTTCGCGACGATCTCTTCGAGGCGCACTCCCACGAGCGCGACACCAAGCTACTTCTTGTCCGCTCCATCGCGAGGGCCGCCTGGCGTGATGATGTCCTGCTGGCGGAGAGGCTCGCCGCCACCTCTCAGCTCGCCGCCTCACACCTGCTCATCGAGTACCACAATGCGGGGCACCAGGACATCGTCTCCCTGCGGGATGCGGCTGCGTTCGAGACCGGCTTCGCTGCCGCGCAGCGTGCATGCAGTGATCGTCGCAGGCTCAGCTTGACCAGCGCGCCCGCGCGCTTCCTGCTAACGGGAACTCAATCCGGCACATCAACGCGACGCGTCGCTCCCAGCGTCGCCGCGCGGCCTTGTGGTCTCCGTTCTCACGCGCTCTCAAGCTTCAAGGGCTTCGTCTCCCAGATGCTGATGGGAAGGATCGGGTGGTCAACGCCCAGTCAGACATTCTGCGCGAGCTCCGCTCCCACTGGGCCCCCGTCTTCCAGCGTCTGCACCATGAGCAGCCTTCGCTGCTCGAGCGATACCTCAGTGAGCATCCAGTTCCCATTGCTGGGCTCCAAGAGGCTCGTGATGCCCATGACCTCCATCGCGCTGCCGAGCGTGCGCGACCATCTGCGCCTGGACCAGATGGCCTTCCATATGACGACGCCTGGAGCAGGTGCGGCTACTCGAGACCGTTGGAGGACCTGGCTGCCGCTGGGGTTGAGATCGCCCAGGCTTCCCGCCGCCGATGGACCTCAACGACCATTTCATGGCCTTCCTGCCGATGGGCACGGAGGAGGCGGACCTCACCCTTGGCCCCACTCGAGCTCCTGCGACGACCTGGCCGCTGGCGCTCAAGAAGAGCGACGTGAAGCTGCTCGCCGCCAGCTGCAACAACCAGATCAAGTTCCCGATCGAGCGCTC
>CAUYUJ010022406.1:22500-69657 GCA_963575745.1 Prorocentrum cordatum
CCTGTCCTGTGGAACACTTTCTTTTCGGACGCTTGCATGGGCATCCGCGCGGAAAATTTCGAAGAGATCATGTTTGCAGACGATCTCAATGCGTTCCAAGAGCTGGAGGCTGCTGTGGATGACGCAAGTGCTTTTGTGCGCGCGCGCGCCGTCCAACGCTCTCTCCACCGTTGGGGCGAAGCCAACCGAGTCGTTTTCGATCCGTCGAAGGAAAGCGCGCACGTGCTGTCGAGGCGCCGTCCGGCTGGCCCCAATTTTAAGCTGCTTGGCATTCGTTACGACACAAAGCTTTTAATGGATGAGGCCATCAGCGCCTGTGTGCAGGAGGCCGGCTGGCGAATTCATTCAATCGTACGGTCGAAGCGATACCATACGGACAGTGAAATCGTAGGATTGTACAAAGCACACGTTTTAAGCTTCATCGAATATCGCACACCTGCTATCGCCCACTCTTCCTCCTCCTCCCTCTCCCTCCTGGACAACGTGCAAAGTCGTTTTTTGAGATCCTTGCAAATCTCTGATGTCGACGGCTTGCTGCACTTTCACCTAGCCCCTCTGTCAGTCCGGAGGGATTTTGCGATGCTTGGTGTGGTGCACCGTAGCGCGCTCGGACTCGGTCCCGCCCAGCTTCACCGCTTCTTCCGGCCCGCCCCTCCCTCCCCGCTCCCTCGCGCCCCCTATCGACACTTTCGTCACCGGGAGGAGCCGCACTTCCTTGCACCAGACTTTCTGCTCCACTCTGCCATCGGTATGACCCGAGTATACAATTTGCTCCCAGACAGTGTAGTCGCCGCGAACAGTGTGCACGACTTCCAGCACCTCCTCTCGCAGTTTATGCGGGAGTACGCTTCTCTCCACGAGGACTGGCGCCTGCTGTTTTCACCGCGAATTCCTATGGCGCATCATCCTCTGCGACAGTGCCGGGACTGGCGTCCACCTTGAGGCACGCTTGTTTCCCTTCCCTCTTCTGCCTCTCCTTCCCCCCCCCCTCCCTCCCTCCTTTCTTCTCCTTTGTCCTCCTCTGCTGCCGTCGTCTGCTGTCGCCGCCGTCTCCCTCCCTCCTCCTTGTCCCCTCCTCTCCGGCCGCCCTGCGTGGATCGCAGCGCGCGCGCTGAGCGCGATTGCCGCGCTCGGGGGCTCGCGCCCTTCTCTCTCCCTTCTCGCCCGCCCTCTCCTCCCTCCTGCTGCTTGCTTGCTTCCCTCTTCTTCCTCCCCTCTCCCCCCCTCCCCCCCTCCGCCCTCCCTCCCCCTCCCTCTCCTCGGCTGTCACTCGAATGCAATGCTTTTTGGCGTTGTGTTATTTTGCTTAACTTTTTAGCCGGAGGCGCCCTTCCGGTTCATCACAGGACAAATGGTGAGATCGCACTGCTTTTCAGAGGTCGCATAGAAAAACAAAAAATGCTGCAAACATCGATGTAAATAGATAGTTGCTCAATATTTCTTCTCGGTACTATGAAAACATGCGCAATCCAAATATGCATCTCGTATTTCCATGCCCACATCCTCAGCGATATCGAAAAGCAAATCGGCAAGCATGACGTGAGCGTCTTCGTCTTCCCCATCTGCCAACATGAACACGCAAGGGAAAAACGCATATGTGGCTCTCCAGTTGTTTGATTTTGCCATAAACCAGCCGGACCTGCCGCGCCCAAAACCAAACCATGGTAATTTGTTTTGAGTGTGAAATCCATCAGGATACTCGATAAATGCTTCAAATGCTTCACTTTATCAACACTGCGAGCAGACGAGAACGGAACACGTAATTTTGTTGCAGTTAGATTTTGTTTTCAAGCTTCGGGCAGCACGAACCACACCACAAGTCTGCGAGAGTGAAACATTCCGGCCGCGACCATCATCAAGACGGTTGCCAGTTTCTGAGAGAAAGCAAAGGGTGAAAAGCAAGCGGCCGGCGCCAGCTTAAAACCGTCTGCCAAGACGCCACGCCATTGCGAGCACAGGCAACAACAAGTTTTTGCAAGTGAGATTGAAACTGCTTCACATTGTTTTGACCGATTATGCTGTCTGGCAATATGTTGTAGACACGAACGGCACCGAGCGGCGACCGAGAGACGTAGTCCGGAGACGAAGCAGAAATCGGAACCACCAGATGACGAATGTGCCGACGCGAGGAGGCGGAGGCGGAGCGGAGGGAGCGAGGAGGAGGAGGAGGGGAACGAGCAAGACAGAAAAACTGCTGAAACACATTTGGCCCTAGACCCAGCACCGTCCTGTGAATCATCCCAAGGATAGCGATGTCTCGGCGGGTTGCGAGAGGAGCCAGCGAAAACGACGATATAGCGTCAAGGTTTGACATATCCAATGCCATGAGAAAACGCTGTTGCACGCCATCTAGAAGAAGAAGGGAGGGGGAAGAAGCATGAGAGATAGCTGGCGTATGGTATCCAGATACGATAGAACATGACTTTTGTACAGCTGCACAAGCTCTCTTGTTGTGTAGAACTGCCGGCAGGACAAAATTTGAAGAGACCTCCAGCCTCCTTCGCACGCACACTCACTGATCGCATCATGCATTAAAAGTTTACAACCAAATAATATACCCAAAATCTTAAAGTTGTTTCCTACTGGAGCACTGTGAGACAGGATGTGGAAGCTCTCTTTTCCTGACTCGAAAGTGACACCGTTCGCCCGGCCCCACTTGTGAAGTTCCTGTTGGCACTCGCCCAGATGAGAAAACAATGCATGATCGGGCACTGCATTGTCAAACAGTTTGAATGCATTAAGATCATCTGCGAAAACTACCTCCTGGAATCCACAATTTACAATAGGATCCCGGGCGTCGGAATAGAATTCGTTCCAGAGGCTGGGACCAAAAACGGTTCCCTGGTAAACCATGTTACACATAGGAACACACTCTGAGACAGCTCCGTTGCACACAACATATGCTGACCTTGGGGCGAGCCAGTCTGTAAGTGCCAATAAGATCTTGGGGTGAATACCTGACGCGGCTAGCTTGTTACGAAGACGCTCCGCCGATGCCCTATCAAAGGCGCCGGCCACGTCAGAACAATAGAGTGCTACCCGCCTACCCTCTCCAAAGGCACTGAGCCAGCACATCGTGAAAAACAGAATTGCATCACGTGCGCCTCGTCCAGGCGAGTAGGCAGACTGAAATGCACCGAAGGATAAGCAGCGATGGAGGGGAGGGAGGAAGATACTACAGATAAATCGCTCCACTGCTTTGGAGAGCTGGGAGGTCAGCTGCAGACCCCGATAGTGATCAGCATTATGTTGCGAATTACGTTTATGGGGCGGGTGGATCCAATGAACAGTCCAGAACCGTGGCCAGCGCCCACAACTGAGGATGAGGCGAGTAAGGAGGACAAAGGGAACGGCCAACTCTTCACAACGCAATTTCAAGACTCGAGCTGGAATTAAATCTGGCCCCGTACCGCTATCGATGCGAAGATCCTTCAAAATCCTGCGTGCGACACGGAGGCGGAGAGGGGGAAGAGGAAGAAACGAGGAAGACGGAGGCGGAGAGGGAAGAGGAGAAAACGAATTCGTCTCTAATGTAGGAACGTGCCATTTCGAACGAAAGCTCTGCGCAAATAGGTTTGCCTTCCCGGCCGGATCCACGATCCAAGATCCTGAAGAGGAGCGGAGAGGAGGGGAAGAAGACTTACTGATTTTCGATAGCAACTGTCTAGAAAGCTGCCATCAGCCTTTCGATCCTGCCATTAGCTGCTGAAGTTTGTTGCGAGTAGGATCGATGAAGGCGCGATGTGCAGAAAGAAGATGCCGACTACAAGCTCGCACCGCCAATGGAAAATTTGGCGTGCCAGCAGTGTCGCGTTTTGCCCGGATGCTGTCCAGACACGCAGAGGTAAGCCAAGGATGGGAAGAATTCATACGGATTGAGGACTGCGGTATGTGAAGCTGCATGGCACTGAAAACCTTTTCCGTGACAGCGCGCGCTGCCGCGTCAGGCGAAGATGCCGGAATACAACTCCAATCAGTATTGCGAAAATCACAACGCATTTTGGAGGATTTTCCAGAAACATATGGAAAGTACCAAGGCATTCTGCAACATAATGATTAATAGGTACTTTATTCTTGGCTTGTTGGTTCGTGATTTGACGCTCTGTCGGCCAATAGTCTGGATCCACTCCATCTCGTAATAACAGCCGGTATGCTTTTTTCTCCGTGGTGATCTTGGCGTACCTTTTTGCATTCCTTCACTGCTCGTCACGTTGATTTACGTTGCCAGTGCAATTTCCAGTAACTTCAATTATCATTGTGTTATTTTTCCTGGAAAAACACCACGTGTTCGTGCAATTGTTACATTTCTTGCAAGCCGCCTGGAAATTCTTAATCCCATTTGTAAGATGACGGTGTCAAAGAATGCACGTACATGTCGTTCTCGCGAATATAATTATTGACCATGTCACGTAACGACATATTTGGCGATGTAAAAGCAATCGGCTCACCATGCAGCTCAAACGGGCGCCGCTTTTTACCTCTCTGGCCCCGCGGCCTTTCATTGATTGGCTCTTCTTCGGGGGCATCTCGGATCTGTAAAGGAACGACATCGAGAGGTTGGCCTGTGCTGCTCGACCTAACTCCAGGAGCGCGCGAATCTCCTGGAGCGGGGAGCCACCCATCTTCAAGATGCGATTGATTGAATGAGGGCACGGCCTGCAGTTGGATGCGAGCGCCCTGTGCAGGTGGCCGACGCCGTAAAACCACTCCATCCGCCACCATAAAGAAAAGAAACATAAACATGATATGGACGTGTGCCCTCTCCAACGGAGCGGACCGAAGGTACAAGTCAAGCTGTGATAATCACAAAGAATTGCTGACATAGTTTGAGCCTTAAACACTACGGATCAATTACATCACCGTTTCCGGAATATTAACAATATATCGAGAGAGAATAGGGATGGATGACAGATATAGACATCCTTTTCCTTTGCCCGTGCCCTACCGACGCTCTGTCGTGGGATTCGTAACTTGGATTCAAAAGTCCCCGCAGAGGTTTACAGATTTAGAGGGGACTAAATCGGTAAACTTAGCAACCTTTGATCCCTCGCTGCCGCAATTCTGCCCCAGAGCCGCTACGAATCCTCTGTAGGACACGGGCATGTAAGCTCTGGGAGGCCGATCGATCCCGGAAATACTTCCGGGAGACCAGCCGGCAGCCTGAGCTTCGAAGAACCTGTCTAGTAATTCGATGCTCTCAAAAACTGATCCTGAAGCCTGGAAACCAAATCCTCGAGGAAGGGAGCAATCTATCGCTGATTCTATCGTTGTTACGTCTATTCTCATCGTCGACAAGGCGCGGAACTATAGAATTTGAAATTCATTTTCTAATAATTTTCTAGATATAGAATTAACTCGCAAGTTAATACTTTTCTATACGTGATATATGTATACACACGAACCAAAAGTATTAACTCGCAAGTTAATACTTTCTATCCGGGGTATATGTTAACCAACGATCAAAAAGTATTAACTCGCGAGTTAATACTTTTTAACTCGTGATTCCAGTCTCTTCCATATATATATGTGTGTGTGTTTGTGGTAAATACTGGATTCTAGATTTAAAAATAATTGAAATCTGGAGTGGAACGCGTTGTGATTCATACGATATAAAATCATTTAAATTTAGATTTTAGTGAGTTTATTTCTCGAATCATAATCGATCATTTAAATCGAGGCTGTTTTGGCCCTCTTCCTAGCGGGCGCGATCAGAACAGCAATCTGAGCCTCTTCTTGCCCTCTCCCGAGCGGGCGAGCCCAGAATAGCAATTTGAGCCTGTTTTGGCGTTTTCTGAAGCACGGGCGTTCTCCCGAGCATACGCGCCCAGAATTGCAATCTGAAGACGGAAATGCTTGAAGCAATCTGAGCACAGAAATACTCCAATCGGGAATCCCAGCCCGGGAACGCTCGAATTCGCGATCTGAGCATGGAAACGCTCGAATCGGCAATCTGAGCACATGAAGCGCTCGAATCGGCAATCTGAGCACGGAAACGCTCGAATCAGCAATTTGAGCACGGAGACGCTCGAATCGGGAATCTGAGCACAGAAACGATCGAATCCGTCTGAGGACGGAAACGCTCGAATCGGCAATCTGAGCACGGATGCGCATCTGACTGGACACGACAGGAACGAATTTCCAGAGAGGATAGTTGTTCTTCTGTTTTTGTGAGTGTCTTTATGTCTCGCTCTGAAGTTCACAAAGCTAAAGCGAGTGTAGAATACAGTGCGTGCTCATTCAGGTTTTTTCCATTCTGCTATTGGCACCGGCCCCCTCGGTAAGGACACGTTCGCTGGATTGAGACGTTTGCTGGAAAATGAAATTCTCTGCAAGTTTCTCACGTGAACACAAGATAGTTGGTTATTATTGCGAGTCGAGCCAGGGATGCGAGCAGATTATATTGAATTTCTATTCAATGCTTGAAAAGTCGACTGCATTGTCGGCACTGAACAAAAACGACGATGGCCAACGATTTCACTTAAATTTTCGATGATTACGTGCGGAACCATGATTTTGACACCACAGAGTGGGAATGACGAATTGAACGCAAAAAAAGTAGCGACGTTTTTTCGTGTGATATTTGTAACGGCCTGATTAATGCCTTTAATCGATATGCAATTCTGCATGCGCGGCTGCAGTTCTTAATGCGAAAATCAATGTCGGAATGGCATTGCCGCAGAAAAGCGGAAAATATTGCCCTGATACGGCATGTATTGCATAGCAAGCAGCGAAAATTCCTGCCCAAACAATCGTGCACAGTTCTGAGCTTAGACAGTAAGATGTTGAAGTCGTTCGGATGCAACCGTGCGGAATTACCCTTTCAACAGGCGAGCAGGCTATGCAACACTTGTCGCCATCGAAAGTTGAAGTTATAATTCAGAAGGGCTTATCGGTTTGGGTAGCGGCGCTAAATGGAAAATGTTACTCAATATTGTTGACGCTTCGCGTATCCCCACCAGCCCATCCAGAAACGATGCTCAGGGGAGTTGAGGTGATCAGGGAAGTCGGGGAGCATGCAGAATAACAAAGGGCGGGGGAAGCTGTCACAGACCCCGAGAGGGGGAGGATGGAAGAGGAGTCGTCGTCGTCGTCGTCGTCGTCGTCGGAGGAGGAGGAGGGGGAAGAGGAGGAGGAGGAGGAGGAGGAGGACGGAGAAGGAGGAAGAATCGGAGGAGGAGGAGGAGGAGGGGAAGGAGCTTCTTGGGGGTCTTTTGAGGGCCTCTTGGAGGGCTTTTTGGGCGCCTTGGGGCATCTTGGGCGCCTCTTGGGACCCTCTTGAGGCGCTCTGGGGAGCCTTCGGGGCGCTTTTGGGGCCATCTTGGAGGGAGTCGATCAAACAAGAGGGGGGGTTTAATTAGCGCCCCCCCTCGGAAGCCCCTAAAATCGCCTCTTGGACCCCTCTTGGAACGCTCTTGGAGTGCTCTTGGGCGCTCTTGGGGCCGTCTTGGGGCTCTTTTGGGGCTCTCTTGGGGCCCTCTTGGGCCATCTTGGAGCCATCTCCAGGCCTCGGATGGCCATCGGAAGCGAAAAGGCGAGAAAGCAAAAATCATTGATTTTCCTTAGGTTTTGGGACGATTTTGGCCTCTTCGGGGCCTCCTTGGGGAGCTGTTTGGCCACTTGGAGTTATCTTGGGGCCGTCTTTGGGCTTCTTGGAACCATCTTAGGAGCCATCGTGAGCGATCTTGCGCTATCTTGAGCCATCTTGGAGCTCATCTTGGGTTCTCTGAGGCGCTCTTGGAGCCGTCTTGGGCCATCTTGGACGCTCTAACTACCCGCGGCCCCCCCCGTCCAGGTCCAGGGGAGGGGGTAGGGGGAGGGGTAAACCCCTCCCCAAGGGGGAAGAGGGAGGGGTGGAAGAGGATCTGTTCTAGACCACCTACGCCCAGAGGGCTGGTGGGATTCACTATTCTACAGCTTCCCCATTTCTGTAGAAGATTTAGCTGATGCAATCTGATCTAGAACGGAGACGGCCATTCATTGTTTAATGTCAATTGTCATTTTCAGGTTTGCCTTCGCCTTTTTCTTTCCACCAGGTTTCGAATGAACATGCCGTTCTGGTATTTTTTCACATAATTTTAAATATGAAGTATTTAAATAAATAAAGAATGCTCTGAAAATCCGCCCTTTCCAATATAATGGCGGTGCGTGTCTCGTGTTATTTTTGTTTTGTCAAATATATAATCGTATATTGTTGACAAAGGTTTAAAGGCCGGATCAAATCGTAAGCACCTGTATCGGGGCTCGCCATCGGAATTTTCATGTTTGTTTGTGTTTGAACCAGTGCAAGTTTCATCATTGCTTTCCTTGTCCATTTGTTTTCTGCGGCTTTTCATATTTTATATTTTGGCATGGCATAAGCGAAAACAGTTAAAGGAAGATGTTCGCGGGACCGTGCCGATGGCAATTATTGCAAGCGGCACTGTAGTGAAATATTTTTGAAATCGTTGGGACCCACCTTTCAGAGTATACAGAAAGCAGAGAAACGATGATCAGTTTAAGCAGATAATTAAAGCTTGAGCGAAAGGGTTTAAGATCAGAAGCCGGACGGGTTGTGCCCGCCAGGAGCTTTTCCGCGGCGCTCCATTCATCCGGGGCTTCGGCATGTACAATCCATATTATCATGCACGATTAGAGCAGTCGCGCTTTGCAGATTTGGCGAACGAGCAAGAACTAGCCGAAGCAGAGCAGCACGACCCTGAATTGTACAGAGAAGTGCAAGAATTGCACGCAAGAAGAAAGCGTGTGAGGATCGTTTGGCTGACGAAATGGCCGACAGCCTAGCCGCGCGGCCAGACAAGTAGGTAGTTCCATGTATTTGTTCGGTTTTTGTAGAGATTTCCAAATTACATTGTCGCATCTCGATCCATATTGAAAAATATGACTTAGCTCGAATATTTTGGGCCGCCTTAGCTCGAATTTTTCGAGCCGCCTTAGCCCCAATGTTCGAGCCGCCTTAGCTCGAATTTGCCGCCTTACTCCGAAGTTTCCAGCCAGTTGACCCCGTATTTTCGAAACGCCTTAATCGGCGATCTTCGAGCCGGCTTAATTGCAGTTGCGTTTCCCGCGGTTGGGTCGCGTTTGGGTCTTGTTTCTCTTCCGTTTTTGTTTCTGCTCTGCTTGATTTGTTTCCGTTCGCGCCTCGGCTCTACCTCCGCCTTCGCTTCCATTTCCGCTCCGCTTGCAGTTCTTCTTTTGTTTCCTTCTGCGCTTCCGCGTCTGCCTTCGCGTTCGTTTCAGTTTCGTCTTCGCCTCGGCCTTCTGGTTCGGCCTCCGCTTCCGCCTGCACTTCCGCGTCTTCTGTTTCCGTTTCCGCTTCCGCGTCCGCGTCGCCCCCGCCCGCCCTCGCCTCCGCCTCCTTTTTCGCCTCCGTCTCCGCCTCAGCTTTCGCCTCCGCGTCCGCGTCCGCTCCTGCTTTCGTTTCGGTTTCCGTTCCCGCGTCGTCTCGGCCTCCGCTTCCGCCGCCGCCTCGGCCTCTGTCTCCGCGTTCGCTTCCGCGACCGCGTCGCTTCCGCCGCCGCCTCCGCCGCTGCCTCCGTCTCCGTTTCCATTTCCGTTCCCGCCCCCTCCTCTTCCTCCTCTTTGTCCTGCTCCTCTTGCTCCTCCCTGTTCTCGCTGATGGTGAAATGCGCAGTGTTCGAGAGGATTGACGACGCGTGAGTGTAGTGAAATCATTTGAATCTAGATTTAAACGATATGGGAGTGGATGTGTATGGAAATCATTCAAATCTAGATTTGAATGATGACAGGTGGATGCAGTGTATGCGAATCATTTTAATCTAGATTTGAATGATGAAGATCGGTCAGGTCCATGGAAATCATGTAAATCTAGATTTAAATGATTCAGATAGATGACTTGTGTGACATCATTTAAATCTAGATTCAAATGATGAAGTTGGAAGGGGGCGTCTGAAAATCATTTTAATCTAGATTAAAATGAAAGTATGTAGTGAATCGACGTACCCGGTGTTGGAACATTTAAATCTAGATTTAAAGGAATAACACAATTAGAATATACACATATATATATATATGTATATGTATATGTGTGTGTGTGTGTGCGCGTGTGTGTGTGTGTGTGTGTGTGTGTGTGTGTGTGTGTGTCTGTGTCTGTGTTTGTGTTTGTATCTATGTGTGTGTGTGTTTGTGTGTTTGTGCGTGTGTGTTTGTGTGTGTGTGTCAGAAATTGTATGTTGTTTTCGTGGTTGGATTCAAATCTTTTGTTTTGTTATATGTTCCTCTTCCTATATTTTTACAAGCCCGGGCGGCCGCAAAACCTCGCCCCCCCCCCCCCCAAACCGGACTCCTGGGATCCTGGGACTTTGGGGCCCTCCGGACGCCCATTGAAGCGGCCCCGAGTGCCTCAAGAGCGCTCCAAGACAGGCACAAAGCGCTCCAAGACGCCAAAGACAGCCCCAAGACAGCCTCAGGAGCCCCCAAGACGCCCCCAGCGGCCCCAAAAAAGCCCCCCAAGACGGCCCCGGGAGGCCGAAATGGTCAATTTTCCAATGTGTTTTTCGATGTTTTCTGCTTTCTCGCCATTTTAGCTTTCCGACGCTCCAAGACAGAATCAGAGGCCCTCAAGAGCGCCCCAAGATGGCCCGGGGGGCCCCCAAAACGGCCCCAACACGGCCCCAAGACGGCTCTGGAGCGCCCCGAAACAGCCCAAGAGGCGCCCAAGAAGGCCCAAGAGGGCCCCGAGAAAGCTTCAAACGAGCCCCCACAGGGCGATCAAAAGTTCAAACATCTAACTTTCCGCCCCAAGTGGGCCCCAGGAGGCCCCAGGAGGGCCCCAAGAGGCCCCAAGAGGCTTCCAAAGGCCCCGAGGACTCCCAAAAAGAACCCACGAGGCCCCAAAATGGCTCTCCAAAAGGCAGCCAAAACGGCCCCCCAAGAGGCTTCAAAATTGCTGAATCGCCCCACTTGACCGCCACCTCCGGAACGGCTTCGCTGCGCTGCTCCGTTGTTTGCCAGACAGTGGCATCCCACGCAAAACACCAAAATGCTTGAAATCCCGGGTTCGCAACCAAATTCCCGGGAAATCGGCTGCGAACCCGGGATTCGGCACATTTCCCCGGAATTCGGTAGATGTCCTTAGCATTTCCAGGATCCGGTACGTTGCCTGCATGCTTGCTGCCCTATGCCCTATCGCATCCCAGAATAATCGTTCCATGGAGGTTTCACGAGGGCCCTTCCAAGTCATTAAGGAAACATTGTTTTCCACACGTGTTCGCACACATGCATCCGTAGCCGTTGGCTTACATTTTTAAGCTGTCGCATACGGCACATCCTCGATGTCTGTATTCGCTTGCTTCGATTGTGGCGAGACCCTGCCTGCAGAATCATTCTCCACAACACAACTTCAGCAGTCCAATCGGGCTTGCAAGTCGTGTGCCAGTCGACGGGAAACACAGTCACGGTCAGCCCCCCAACACAAAGACTATCAATGCACTCGTTGCGGGGACATGCGCGATCGAACTCACTTCAGCCCTTGCCAGCTGCACCGATCCACTCGGACGTGCAAGGCGCGCGCCACTGACGGCCGTCCGAAGCAAGACCTCTTCTCCTGCACGCGCTGCGGAGAGCTCTTAGACAGGACCCACTTCGACGCGAGGCACCTCAAAGCACGCAGCACTACGCGGGTTTGCAATTCCTGCGCCTCGCCCACTGGTAGTACTTCCACGCCCACAGACTGCAAGTCCCTATCGCTGGGGCTCCGAGACTGCATTTGTAGCCACTGCGGTGTCGCCCGGTTCTCTTCGGAGTGCGCGGGTTTCTGCTGTCAGTTCGGAAAGCACGCAATCGACTTCACGAAGTACTTTGCGGAGCCTGCACCAAACCTCCTCCAGGTATACCGACGCGACGGCTTCAACGCCCACTCCCGCGCATACAACAACCTGTTCGGACTCGCCGTGCACGATGTCCAGTCCAGCAGCGCGGAGCGGGAAACGCACTTCTCCCCGCGCAAGCCGTCTTTCATGAGAATCCACGGCACCATGTACCGAAAAACGTGGACCGCCGAAGGAGCCAATGCGGTTCAGTACATTGTCGTGGACCAGCAACTCCGCACGCAGACTGCAGACCGTTTGCAACTCAATCCACAAATTGTGCGTGCTCTGGAACGCCACGTCCTCCACGGGAACCCGTACATGACGGCGATTCAGAAACTGACCGCCCCCACCTCGACGCGCTGCCCCGACAGAGTTCTGCAGCTCGACTGGGGCGAGGGCATCCAAGAAGTGGCTGCCATACTCGACTCCGCCGGCGGCGCTCGCACGTCTCCTCGATCGGTGTTCTTCCGCCTACAGAAGTCCGAGCAGTACGATTACATCCCTCCCTTGAGCGAGCTCTACGAACCACTGTCCTACCCTTTGTGGTGCCCCCGCGGTGGCAGAGGCTGGGCTCCAGACTTGAACACGCCAGAGCACAACAAGATCACGCAGATGTGGTGGTACTGTCAGCAGGCGCTGCGGCTACCGCACATGCATGTGTCAGGGCGGCTCTTCAATGAGTGGGCGATCAACATGTTCTGCCGGGTGGAGGACGAGCGCTTGCAACGCACAAAGCGCTGCTCCCGGACTACGGGATGCAATTCGCTTTCTGCGAGGAGAGTCAGCTGCTCTCCCGGCTCGCAGGCCCGGCCCCCCCAGACGAGGAGGCCGGCGACGAGAGCGACGTGGCGGCGGGCGACGACAGCGATGCCGAGGTCGCTGCTGGGCCGGCCGCTGGTGGCGCGTAGGCCACGCGGGCCCTGGGCTGCGGCTGCCGCCCCTGCCTCTGGCCCCCCGCTGTCGGCTTTCGGGCAGAGGCCGCCCGCGGGGTTGGGCGGTTTCTGGAGCGGCGCCTCTCGGTGCGACGCGGACAAATTGCTTTGCCGCTCCCCGACGGCACCTTCATTATCCCTCTCCCTCCTCCTCTTCCTCCTCATGATCTGGCAGTCCTTGGAGCCGCAGCCCCCTGGTCTGTTTCCATATGTGATCGCAAGGCATCTCCGTTTGTCTCACCCCCATGCGCAAGTCGAGACAGCACGCCGCCCCAATGCGTGCCTTACCTTACCTTACCTCATGATATCCCTCCCTTCGCCGCGCCTCCCCAAATCGTCCTCCACTTCTTTCCTGCCCCTTCTGTCCGACGTTTTGTATTTCCGGAGCCTCCACGGCCGCTCTCATCGCCGCTGATCGGTCCGCTGGGACATTCTCATGGAGTCCCAGTGGCGCGCGGACCAGCAGAGCGAGGGCGCGAGCAAGTAAGGTGCAGGTCCGGGAACTGGGCGCGAACCAACCGCGGTTCAAAGACCGTGGAGGGCCGCGCTAGACGCCAACGCGCGCAAGGGTTGAAGGACCAAGGTGCATGGCGCGAAGCGCCAATGCAGTCTTGTATATATATATATATATTATTTTTTCTCTCAGTGGCTGGTCCATTTGCGTATACATATATATATACATTTATACATATATGTATATATGTATATATATATATATAGGTACATTCTTGAGTAAGATTATTTAAGTTGAATTTAAATAAAAATTGTGGAACATATGTTGCTTGAAATGATATCACATCATTTAAAGCTAGATTTAAATGAATATGATTGTGGAATCGATCATTTGAAATTAGAATCGAATTTCTTTTGATGACAAAACAGAAAAATAAAGACAACGATCAAGATTTAGATAAATATTGGAGAAAAAAACAAGAATTCTACCCACTTGCGAGGTGAAAGAAGGAGATACGTGCAATCAATACATAGAAAAAGGAAGAAGGTCATTAATACAATTAAATGAAGTAAGTTTGTATCGAAAGAAAATTCTTTATATTCAAATTTTATATTCGAATTATTTGCGAAGAAAGTTTTTCAAACAGAGATTTCATGGCGCAAGGTTCCATGGATTTTTTTGGGAAATCATCAGCTAGACTATGTCTCTCTAACTACAGTTGTTGTGAGCATGTATTCCGTGCGTATTTTTCCGAGCAGAAATCAGAGAGTGTTGACAGAAATCAGCGACCTTGTATTGATCCCTCCACAATATTCGGAAAACAAATGCGGTCGAATTATTTGGATGGCATGGGTGTTTCAAGAAACAGTTGCGTTCGATTGACGAGTCGAACGAATGCAACAAATTCTATAGTTTTGCGAATTTAATTTGGTAGATTCTCGCCATGTTTCTTTGCGTCGTTTTTCTTTCGTTTTTGCTTCGTTTTAATCGATATATTTTTTCATCGTCGACTCTTTGTTATTTTTGAATTTCGTTCTTATGTTTTGTGTTGTTTGTTTGCGTTTTGCTGAGTCATGTACAGGTTCATCGTTCCCGAGGTTTTTTGCTGAGCGGTATTCGCGTTTCGCACGAAATTCAGCCGCAGATTTTTGGCATCGCCTTACTCCGGATCCAGAGTGGTCTCACCACCTTATTCCGGAGGTGTCTCAATGCCTTACTCCGGGGATGTCTCAACGCCTTATTCTCGACCTCTTGCTTCCGCCTCTTCCGCCCCCCCGACCCGAATTCACCCGGCGCACTTTGCATTAATTTTTTGAGCCTCTGAATTCGTATCCCTTCTCTCCAGACGGTGGCTGTGGCGACCGCCAGCCGACGCCGTCTGTTCCCGACCTTGACCTCGCCATTTCCCATGAATATTTGTTCTCTGAACGCACGCAACGGGGAATTATCAGCTCGTCTTTCTTATTTCGCTTCTTTGCCTCACATCGTTTGTCTCGCTGAATCTTGGCTGAATGACGCTCGCCCGCCTTTGTGTGGATACACAGCCTTGGCGCGGAAAGACAGTCAGCAGCAAGCCGGTGGTGTGATCATTTTTGTTCTGGACTCCTTTGTCTCATCCTGTTCTTTGTTGTTAGAATCGAATGCGGCAGAATCAGCGTGGATTCTAGTACATTGCAGTTCTGGTTCTTTGTTATTAGGCCGTTTTTTTTCCGCCATCCTCGGTGCGGAGACAGCGTCATGACACTTTGCGAGAAGAATGGAACTCTTTTCGATTAAATGCTGTCAGCACTGTGATTGTAGGTGATTTCAACGCTCCTCATACACATTGGTTGCGGCAGAGCCACTCGGTGACACCAGAGGGTACATATTTGAAGCAAATTGTTCATGACGGAGGTTTGAAACAGTGCGTTCGTTCTCCCACTCGGGGCATTTATTTGCACAATAGAAGTTCTGAGTGAAATCGTTGATCATCGTGCTTTGTGTACCCGTTTCTTTTCTCTTCCTCTTTCCATGGGAACTCTCAGCAGAGATGTTTGGATGTATGGTAGTGCTAGCTGGCGCGGTTTGAAAACATTGATTTCAGGGCAGTGTTGGGATTGGGGATATCTTCTGGAAGCCCGGATGAGATTGTGCAGCAATTTAGTGACTCATTAATGAATTTTGTTCGTAGGTGTATAACGTCTGCCTCTCTTCCATTCCGCCCCTCTCACCCCTGGTTGACGGATGAATGTATCAGAGCCGTGTAAGCGAAGACAGCCGTGGTTGGGACTGACCTTTTCCCGGCAGAGTGTTTAAACACGAGTCGAATTTTAATGTGAGCGTATAACGCTCACATTGCCCGCGCGCGAGAGAAGCTACGGGGGGGCAAAAAGTGGTGGAGAGATTTTAAGTAAGAAGAGCAAATCAGGTAGCTCGCCTTTGAAGTATCAGAACGGTAGTTGGGCAGTGTCTCGTTCTGATAAGGCGAATCTGTTTGCAGAGTCGTTCAGTAGCAAGTGGTGCTTACCTGACGCTGAAAATAAGGAATTTTCTGATCTGTCCTGGATTATGGCCCCCCCTGACTCACCCTCCATCCTCCGTGTCCGGATCCGTGCCGCGCGCCAGGGTTTAAGTGCGCTTAGGGCGGACAGCGGCACGGGGCCGGATCTTCTCCCAACGCGGGTTTTGAAAGCCTGCGCTCGGGAACTCGCTGTGCCTGTTGCCCTGGTCGCCCGTTGAATCCTTCAGCAGGGGCGATGGCTTGAAATTTAGTGTCAACACTGGATTTTTCCTTTATTTAAGCGGGGTGCTGTTACAGACCCAGACCACTATAGAGGGCTCCAGTTGACTTCCCAGCTTTCTAAGGTAGTAGAACGGCCTCTTGGCGACTTGTTCATACCGCGCTTGGAGCGTGTAGGGGCGTTCGGCCCTTTCCAATTCGCGTGCCGGCAAGAGCATGGCGCCAGAGATGCTATTTTATATTTCAGTTTGTGTTGGCTTCTTGCGCTGTGTGCAGGCATGACTGTTGCTTTGTATTGTTCTGACGTTTCAGGGGCATTTGACCACGTTGCTTCTGATATCTTGCTACAGAAAGTACGTGCCTTCAGTGTGCCCGATTGCATTCTGTCCTTGCCCCAGAGCTGGCTACGGCCACGCGTGGGCCGGGTGTTGGTTGGGGGACAGGAGTCCAACCCAATTGCAATGCGCGATATGGTGTGCCAGGGCACGGTTTGGGGCCCACCGCTCTGAAATTGTCATCGCGCAGACAGTTGCATGGCGACAGAATCTTTGAACTTTGAGGAAGTCGTTTTTGCTGACGACCTCAACGCCTGGAAGGCGCTTCCCGCGGCCATTTCCCCGGAGGAGGCATATGCGCAACTCCGCGAGTGCCAGTCCTCCCTACACGCCTGGGGCCGCGCCAACCGGTCACTTTCGACGCCAGCAATGAACATTTTCATTTATTCTCGCGCTCTCGCCCTGCTGGCGATGCTTTTAAGATCTTAGGTGTTGTCTTCGGTCCAAATTTCGTGATGGTTGATGCGGTTGAAAGCTGCGTAGCAGCGGCGTCGTGGAGAGTTCTTGGAATAGTACGCACGCGCCGCTTCTACAACGATGCGGAACTTGTGAACCTGTACAAATCCCACGTTCTGTCATTTATTGAATACCGGACCAGTGCAATCTATCGCGCTTCAGCTTCTGTTCTCGCCCCTCTTGACGCGCTCCAGACGCGGCTCCTGCGCTCTCTGGGCATTTCCAAACAAGATGCCTTAGTGCATTTTAACATTGCTCCGCTTGCCACACGCCGGGACATCAGTATCTTAGGGGTCGTCCATCGTGCTATCTTAGGTATTGGGCCAGCTTGCTTCTCTAGTTTCTTTCGCCTCGACTCGTCTCTGCCCCCTCCTCGGGCACCCCTGCGCCACGCGCGACACGTGGTAGAGCCGCCATTTACCAGTCCAGATTTCTTGTTGCATTCCGCGATTGGCACCGCGCGGGTTTACAAGTTGCTCCCGCATTACATTATCCGTGCTCGTGCTGTGCCGCCGTTTCAAAGACGCCTGCAGCAACTCGTTCTGGACCGTGCCAGGGCGTGTGAGGATTGGGAGTCGTCTGTGTCGCCTCGCCTTCCGCTTGCGTCCCACCCGCTGAGGATCCACAGGGAATGGCGGCCAAGGTCTTGAGTATGCTACTTGGCAGACGTCTTCTGCTTCCTCGTCCTCTCTCCCCCCCCCTCTCCTCGTCTCCCCCCCTCCCCCCTCCCTCCCCCCTCCCCTTCCTTCTCTCGCCCTGTCTGCTGCTGTTGTCTCCCGCCGTCGGCCTTCGTGTGTTGTCCTGCTTGCTGCTGTCGTCCGTCGGTCCCGCTCCTTCTCGCCTTCTCCCCCCCCCCGGTCCTGTGCGCTGTGTTGCACGCGGCGGGGACTTTTTAAGTGCTGCGCGTCCGGCGCCTCCCGCCCTTTCTCGTTCTCTTCGCTCTCCTCCGTTGTTGTGTTCTGCTGCTCCTGTCTCCCTCCCCCCTTCCCCCCCCCCTCCCTGCCCCTCCCCCCCCGTTTCTCCTTTCCTCTCTTCGCTTCTGGCTATGCGTTTGGCAATCATTTTAAGGCCGGAAGCGAAATTTTAGTTTTTTTTGCAGGCGAGTCATGAGCAAATCCATCGTTTTTGGTTTTGCTTGCATCCGCGCCCTGCATTTCTTGCTCTGCAATTGTTTAATCCTGTGGTGAGGTCACGTCATCTGCTGTGCCGGAGTGGAGTTAAAAATATGACCCGAAACGGCCGATCCCGCCCTTGTGCTTTTTGGCAGTAATATCTAGCTGATCGATCTGAGATTAAGACGGCGAGCGGGAATAAGATCGAATCTCACGGGAAAAAATATTAGAGCTCAAACGAATAGTTGAATTTCGAGAACAAAGTTTTCAACAGACCAAAAGTCACCAAAAGGTCAGTCGAGATTTTTCTTGCCAACTAGCTCTCCAGCGCCCCGGAATTACTCTTTAGCTTCCAGCAAGTAGCTATGGGAAGCTCTACGAGTTAAGCTGTGCGTGGTTGGCGGTGATTTGCCGGGCGCGTTTCCGTCCCCCCCCACCGCCTTTCGGTCCTGGCGCCGGTCTCGCCCCGTCATCCGGCGGTGTAGCGATGGCGCTTTGCCGCGCGCTCTCAGTTATGCCGCCGAGCCTGGCCCCGGGGAGCGGCCTCCCGAGCGCCGCTGGTGGAGCTCCTGCCCCCGCCATGGGCGGAGCAGGCAGTGCGTGCTCGGACCTTGGGTCGGCGTATGCCGGAAGGGTTGTATTTGGCAGGGCGTGGCCTCCTTGGCGGCCGAAGTCGCGGGGAGTATCGAGAACGCGGAGACCGCCCTGCGTGGTGAGACGGCCTCGCAGGCTGACGAGACGGCAGACTTCCGGAATCGTCTCTCTGTGGTTGAAGGTCGGTCTCCTGGCCTGAGTTCGAAGCGACAGACTTCGCGTGTGAGCTCCATTGACATCCCGAGTTCCCAGGTTGCAGTCATTGGTTTCCAAACAAAATCGTTGTCCGATCGCGTCCGGGACAGCCAGAGTATCATCGGCCAGGTGGGTGCCGCGCAGCCAGTGCACGTCGTTCATTTTCACAGAGGTCCGAGGAACGCACTCGTTCTTTCAGCGGTTTCGTATGCGCAATTCGCCTCTGCGCACGATGCGCGGTCGTTTCTGTTTTCTGCTGGAGGCAAGGGCAAATCGGTCACGATATCGGGGCCTTTTTGGTCGTGAAGCCTGCCAATGCCAGAGTCAATGTAATGCGCGATGACAATTTGAAGGCGGCGGCGAGCAAGTTAAAATGAGTTGCGCCTGCAGAAAACGTGGAAATCTAGCACCGAGAGCGCGTCGTTTTTGTAGATGGAACGTTCTTTCACAGGAAGGCGGGGGACTTGCCAGGGGAATTCCTTGCACCTGACGCCGCTCTGACTATCTAGGTGGTGCGGAGTCGCGCGCAATTTTGTTCGCAGTTCTCCTTTTCTCCTTGTCCTCTTGCTGGTGCTGCTGCCCCTCGCTCTGCGAGTGGCGCGCGGCTCCCTCGAGGTCGATTCCGACGGCGAGGCCCTCGATCAGTTTCTCCGTTCTTGAGACGTCTCAGTGAGCATTGTTTGCGTTTCGCCCGGAACGCGTTTCCCGCGGATGTTTATCGCCGCCTTTCCCCATAATTTTCCCGCCGCCTTGCCCTGGATATTTCTCATCGCCTTGCCCTGGGTTTCTCTCATTGCCTTACTCCTCGTGTTCCTCCCCGCCTTAGCTTGGTTTTTTTTCACCGCCTTGCCCCAGGGATTCCCCGCCGCCCTAGTCTGGGGCCCTTGCTTTCGGCTCTTTCGCATCCCCGCCCCGATTTCCCCCGGCGAACTTTGCGTGAATCTTTTGAGCCTTTGAATTCGCATTCTCCCCCCTTCCCGTCCAGGTGGTGGCTGTGGCAACTCCCAGCTAGCGCCGCTTGCGCGTGACTTGGACCTCGCCATTCTTTAATATGAACATATGTTTTTTAACGCTCCCGACGGAGAATTATCTGCCCGTCTCACTCTTCCCCCCTTCCACCCCTCAGTTTGTATGTTTGTCCGAGTCGTGGTTAAACAAGTCTGTGCAATTTCCTCACTCGCACGGATGTATATATATATATATGTATGTATATATACATATATATACATATATATATATCAAACTGATTCACTTGCGTCCTCATGCTCGTTGCTATTCGTGTCGCCTTCCGCGGGATCGGTTTCGATTTTTGTGCATTGCAGTTCGGGCCCACTGTTGATTGGCTGCTTTCGCAGACATCATTGTTGCGGGGAGACAGCGCCGATTGACAGTCAACGCGAAGGGTGGGCAGCCCTTCGAATCCACGCAGCCGATGCAATTATTGCAGGAGATTTAAACGTTCATCGCGCACATTGGCTTCGTTTTATCAATTCAGTGACACCGGGAGGTTCGCATTAAAACGTTTTGTTTACTAAGGAAATTTGAAGCGGTGCGGCCCGTCTCTTACGCGGGGGGCTTGTCTATTAGATTTTGTTTCAAGTAATGTCTGCGAATCGCTGACGGTAGACGTTCTCAGCGAGATTACATATCACCGTGCACTTTCAATCCGGTTCTCTGCCCCCCTCTCGCGTTGGAGACCCTTGGGAGGGATGTTCGGCTTTGCGGAAGTGCCAGCTGACGCCGGCTAGAAGCCGCTAATTCGCGAGGAGAGTTGGGACTGGACATCCAGCTTGAAGCCGGATTCTGCAGTTGAGCAATTCGCGAATATGTTGCTTCGGTTTATTCAGTCTTGTACCCCTTCAGTGCCTCTTTTCTTTGGGCCATCTCATCCATGGTTCGCTGGCGAATGTATCTCTGCCGTCCACGCTAAAGCTGCCGCGGCTGGCACAGAACAGTATCCCGCCCAGTGTTTCAAGCGTGGTTCAATTTTGATGGCTGCCCACGGCAATTTTATAGCGCGCGCGCGTTTGCAGCTCTCGCAACAGCAGCGTGGTAGTAAGAAGTGGTGGCGGCTGTCTGAACATATCTCGTGCAAAATGGGTGCGTCGGTCGGTCAACTCTCCTTTGAAGAGGAGCAATGGGAGCTGGGCTGTTACTTGCACCGATGAGACAGACTTGTTTGCTGATTCTTTTAGTGGCAAATGGGAAGCGCCGGTTGTGGAGCAAAGCGCATTTTCTGATTTATCGTGGACTAGTGCTCTTCCTGACTCCACCTCCTTCTTCCGTGTCCGTGTCCGCGCTGCGCGCTATGCTCTCGCTTCTCTCATCAGAGCAGGCGGCAGCGGCGGGGCAGATCTCGCCCCGACGCGGGTTTTAAAGGCTTGTGCGCGGGAGCTGGCAGTGCCAATTGCTTTAATCGCGCGTTCAATTTTGAGACGCGGCAGATGGCCAGATATTTGTTACCGCCACTTGATATTTCTTTTGGTTTAGAAAGGGTCTGCGTCAAACCCAGTCCACTGCAGAGGTCCACAGCTGACGTCCCAGGTGTCTACAGTTGTGGGGCGCCTTCTGGGAGCATTGCCCCCCCCGCTTCAGAGAGTCGGGGCGCGTGGTCCTCTCCGATTTGCGCGTCGACAGGGGCGCGGGGCCAGGGGTGCCGTCCTGTGCGTCATGCTGTCTTGGCTTCTTGCGTTGGCAACCGGCGAGCTCGTAGCATTGTGTTGTTCTGATGTGTCTGGAGCTTTCGACCGCGTCGACTCAGGCATCGTTTGCTTAAATTGCGCTCTTTCAGTGTTCCATATTGCTTTTTAAATATGATGAGGAGCTGGCGCCGACCCGGGGTTGTCCGGGTAGTTCTTGGCTGGCAGCAATCACAGCCAGTAGTGGTGCAAGACGTGGCATGTCAGGGGGCTGTGCTAGGGCCGCCCGCGTGTAAGTGTCATTGCGCAGACGCCTGTATGGCCGCGCGTGCTGCCAACTTCGACGAAGAAAACGCTGTGAGGGCACTCCCGGCAGACATGGTGCACGAAGAGGCGACTGCGGAAGTCCGTGTGCCAGTCTTCACTCCACGAGTGAAAGCTGCTTAGTTGCTGCCTCTTGGAGAATTTGGAGTTTGACGCGCGCGCGAGGTATGTGGCGCAGTACTGGTCAACCTATATAAAACGCATGTGGTGTCTTGCGTTGAATATCGTACCTGTTCCATTCACCATTCTTCAATGTCTATTCTTGCCCCGCTTGATGCTTTCCAAACACGTCTCTTGCGTTCTCTAGGAATCGCGCCAGAAGATCCATTGTTGCATTTTTATTTGGCTCCTCTGAGCACTCGCCTGGATATAAGCATCTTGGGGGTCATGCGGCGTGCGCTTCTGGGCTCTGGTCCTGCTTGTTTCTCTCGCTTCTTCCGCGTGGACCCCTCCCCTCCTCCTCCGAGAGAGCGCCGCGCCGGCGCGCGCGGCACGTCGTTGAGCCGTCTTTCAATAGTCCTGCTTTCTTGCTGCGCTTTGCCGCAGGTCCCACGCGCGTCTATAATTTGCTACCTGATTATATCATCCCTGCACGGTCGGCGCAGTCCTTTCAAAGGCGTTAGCAAATCTTTGTCCAAGAGCGCGTGTCTCCTCCAGGGTGGGAACGGCCCCTTTCTCTACGGGTCGCACGGGCCGCGCGCCCTCTGCGGTTCTGTAGGGACTAGCGGCCAGGATTTTATGATCTTCGGTGTTTTGGCAAGATTTGTGACAAATCCGGGCGTTGTGGATCTGTTGTTCTTGTTCCCCCCTCTTCCCTGCCCCTCCTCCTCCTTCTCTCCCTTCCTCCCCCGCCTCTTCCCTCTCCTTTCCCCTTCTCCTCTCTCCTTGTCTGCTGCTGTTGTCCTCCGCCGTCCGAATTCGCCTTCGTGCGTTGTCCTGCTTGCTGCTGTCATCCGTCGTTCCCGCTCCTTCTCGCCCTCTCCCCCTCCCCGTCCTGGGCGCTGTGTGGTTCGCTGCAGGGGCTTTTTTCAGGTGCTGCGCGTCCGGCGCCTCTTGCTCCTTCTTGTCCTCTTCGCTCTCCTCTGTTGCTGTGTTTTTTTGCTCCTCCTTCCCTCCCCCCCCCCCTCTTCCTTCCTCCCCCGTCCCCTCCCCCCTCGTCTTCCTGCTTTTTCTTTACGTTCCACAGCTTGTTAGCACGCGTTTTGTTGGTGTTGCTCACTGCCGCGTCGTTTTTGGACAGACCGGGTGTTCAACGGCGTAATTTTTGCAGGATTTGATGGTTCCTGGTCTGCGTGGTGCGTTGAGAGGGTCTTGCCCCGGCGCTCGCACAATCATTTGTTATCAGGGGCGAAACAGTGAGGTCACGTCGATTGCTGCGGCGAGGAAAAATGGTAATAACAGAAGTCTATACGAAATTTAGAAATTCTTGGTGTGATTTTTGATTGCAAGCCTGTCATGTGTAATGCAGTATCGACGAATGTGGTTGGCGATTGAAGGCCTTGCTGCCCTTTTCACCTTGTCGTTGAGTTTGCAGTGTTATATTAAGCGCACATTTTTCATGCAATGGCATAGGGCTTGCCCGCTTCTTTTTGCACCCATGGCGCAAGTGAGAACGACGCTCATTTTTTTTTATATTGCGCCCCCTTGCAGTCCGCGGATGCGCGGCCATATCGGGGTTTCAGCCGTCCGTGTTTTGGATTTTTATTTTCTCCATTGACTCTTGCCCTTCCCCCCCTCGCTTTTTTTGTCGGCACTCCTGTTACTTGCGTGATCCGTGCTCTCTCCGTGCCTCGGACTACCTTGTGCGTTCCGCTCTGGGTGGCGCGAGAGCGTGCAATTTGCTTCCAGACTTTGCCGTGTCCGATTTGTCCTTCTCTTTGCCTTCCTTTTTTCGTTTTCTTTTTCTTGCTGTCGTTTTTTTGTTTGTTTGTTTTGTTTTTTTCTCCCCCGTCCTTGTCTTCCCCCCCATTCTTTTTGTTTTGTATTCTTTCGTGCTTGGCTCTCTGCCTGCTGCAGCCGTCTCTCGTCGTTCTCCCTCCTGCCCTCCCTCTTTCCACTCCTTCTGGCCGTCTGGGTGGAGCGCAGGGCGCGCGCGCTGCGCGTTTGCCGTGCACGTGGGTTTGTGCCCCTCTCTCCCCCATCTTCCCCCTCCCCCTTCCCGTGTCTTCTCTGTGTTGCTTCTCATTGTTTTTTATTTCTTCTTATTCTTCTCATTTTTTCTTGTTCTTTCGGTTTCCTTGTCGTTCTTCGTTCTCCTTCGCCCCTCTCCCTCTCGTTTCGGTCTTTGTCGTGCTCTTTCGTTCTCCCTTTCTTCATTCGGCTGCGTGCTGCCAGCCTGCTGAGCAGTTTCCGGTGGCCGCGGTTGGCTGCTGTCTGTCCTGTCGCCCTGATTTTTTTTGGGGCCGAATGGTGCCGTGTTGCGTTGCAGAGGTTTGATAGAACAAATTCCCGGTCCGTCCGCGTAGTAGCGGGTGGTGAGGAATCTGAACGCTCACCATGCAGAACATGGTATTCAATTTTTTTCTTTGCGTGAAAACAAATCCCTGCACGATCTGGGCCGCGCTAACAGAGTAAGCCTCGACGCCCTTGAGGACATGCATATTGTGTTGTACCCGGCGACGGTCAATTTTTGACGACAGGCCCCGTTGAAAAGTGCTTTTCTGGCGCCTCGTGGCGATGATAGTTTCCTTCGTACTCGTCGGTGTAATAGCGATTCCGAGTTCATCGGGCTTCGCAAGGCACGCATTATGTCATGCGTAGAATGCCGCACGAGTGCCATTATCCATGCGTCAGGTTTGGTCTTGGCCTTTGTGGATGCTGTGCAGACGCGGTTTTTAATTCGGGTCACATTTGTGCTCGACGCTCTGATGTATCTTAATTGAGATCCGTTTTTCCACGAGCCGTGATATCAGGCATTTTTGGAGTAATCGAAAAAAGCGTTTGGAAATTAGGCCTTCAGTGTTTTTTTTCTCTTCTTTATGCTCTCGCCCCTCTTCTCTCCCGCCGTGCTCCTTGTCGTCGCAGGCGTAATCAGGAAGAGCCGCAGTTCGATGCCCCAGATTTTTTCTATTTCTCTAGTGGCCCCACTCGTGTTTACAGCCTTCTCCAGGACTTTATAGCTGCAGCGCCAGCCGCGTCCCGTTCCAAGGCCGGCAACGTTTGTTTTGTGCTCGCGCGCCATGTTGCGCCGCATGGATGTCGATGTTGTTCCCCATTGTTTCCCGCCCTTTGCGTGGGTGCCGCGATTGGCGGGGCTAGTGGTCTCGCTCCTCTCCCCTCTTCCTTGGTTCCGCCCCTCCCCTTTCCCCACTTGTTTCCCTCCTGCTCGCTGCTGTCGTATCCCGCCGTTGCCTTCGTTCATTGTCGTGCCTGCTGTCCGTCTGTCGTTCCCTTTTCTCGCCTTCTCCTCCCGCTGTGTGGAAGGCAGCTGGGGTGCGTTTTAAAGCGCGGCGCATTCAGCGCTTCCCTCTTCTTCCTTCCCTCCGTCGTTGTCGTTTGCTTGCCCCCCGTTCCCCTTCCTCATCCCTTCCCTCCTTCCCTGCTCCTTCCTTCCTCCTCCGGGTGAATCCATCTTGTCTCCTCGCCCCTTTCCGCTCCCGTTCAACGGCGTGGCATTGCAGCAGGCAGACTGTAGTGGTATTTGCAAGAGAGACGGCGCGTTCAATTTTCTAAGTTGACGCGATGTGAGGTCACGTGTTCGTGCTGCAGCGCCGCTAGGAAAACAACGTGCAGGCAAGTGCAAGGTGAAGGGGCACAGAAAGACGACCTTTCCGGACAATCACGAACGTCGTAGTCAGAGACATCATCAATCGTGAACGTTTTCATTGCGTCGTCAGTTTGGATTCTTTTTGATATAGGATTCCATGTGTCCTGGGGCAACATGTTCAAGAGAATGGGCAGTTCTGTCACGGAGTCAGAGTCATATATTGATCAAGCATTTATTGGGCGTGAATTATCATCGCAGCAGGCAGAAATCATATTCCAGGTATGCAGCGCTTTAAGTCCTAAGGTAAATGCGGGATTCTACAATGGTGTACCGCAGCACATTTCAAAACATTGGCATGGCTTGCATCCCTGGGCTAAGAAGAAGTGGAGTGCAGGGGGCGAGGTCGATGGGCGCGATCCTGATGCCGCCGCCAATCCTTCCGGAGTATTTGATTGTAGTGCAACTTTGAAGATGGCCCGGCAAACGCATATATCGCAGAACCGTGTTCGTTATTATTGCCAACGGGAGACCGAGCTGTATGCGTCTACGTCATGCCTACGTATAATTTGCATACGGCTTCGGGTAACAGAGAAGACATGCAATGTGCTCTTGCTTTGGCAGGAGCAACCAGTTAGGAAGATGTTGAACTTGCGTGCATCGAAAAGGATAAGTTATACAGCGTGAAGAGGCACATTGGTTTGCGGAGTACCTTCGCAGCAGTTTATGTCACCGATAGAAAAGACGCCGTTCATTCTCGTCGACATTTTGCCCAGGAAGGTGGCTGCAGTGAACGTTATGAATTCATGGAAGCTTTAACGGCGAAGTACTTTCGATTTGAGTTCAAGCGGGGGCCACATTTGTAAGCCCGGGGCTGGCAAATACCGTGATGAACCAAGATGGTCGGGGGTAATGAAAGAGATGATGCAAGATCCGGAAGAATGAACATAAATCAACGCCAGCAAGAGAAGACCCCCCGCGTATACCAAGTATTTGCCTCAGGTATTGTTTTAAAGTCGTGTTTTCAGTTGCGATTTAATTTCCGGGAATGTATGTTTATTTACAGCAGCAGGCGCGCGGTGGAAGCGCGTGCGAAAGTGTGTGTGTATGTGTGTGTTCCAAGCAGAGCACGCAAAGGGGATGGTTTGGCGGGCTCTGTGCGGGATGTAGCACGGAACGCCGAGCGCAAATGATTATTCGAGCCGTTGTTACGTGAGAGAAGCAGATATTGCGTCTCGATCCCTAGAGATGACAATTGTCAGCTCGCTGCTGTTATTGCTCGCGTTATATGTTTAGAAGTATGCGGGTATTTGCAGCAGTTTCCAGAGTGCTTTTCCAGCTGTCCAAGTGGTTTTGATACTTGGGAGTCGCGCCGCAACTATATGTCCACTAACGGGAAATGGGGCGATCGGCTCACCTTGATTGCAATGTTTCATTTCTTGTGCGCCCCATTCGCGTTTCAAAGGGCAGCCCAATTGCGCCTGGCTATTTTCGAAGCACCCGCGCATATCGCGCAGGACATTTTGGGCAGTCCGATCATTTTCACACATGAAGGCGTCTTCACTACGCTGCTGCACCTTCAGGGGTTGCACTACGCGTTGTAGAGATAAATCCGATCCAACAATGTTCAAGCGAAGAGATCGACGCAATCTCACAGTGTTCCATGCCGCCACAGCTTTCGGTTGCACAGCTTGCGCTTTCGGGGCCATCAATCGAGCGGCACACACACATATATATATTGTTTAACAACATGTGAATTGTCACATTATAGTTCGTGGAGTGAGTGATTTTTTCAGGAGATTGGCCGTGCGTTGCCACTTGCTTTAACGCGCGTGCTTTCGATGAGGGCAAATGTATTATTGCGCCGACATTACCATATGACTTGTTTATTCATTGACGCGAAGGCAGGTTTGCAGGAATCGCTATGCCAATGAATTTTGGGTATCAGCTGTCACTGATTAATTGCTATGGCTTCTGACGAGTGTGTATGCAGCGGGTGTCCTAATTTTTCCCTGGTCCAGTCTAATGTATGCGCGTGTAGCTGATTGTTCTTTGTTGTGAAGATTCGTGTCTACAATGTATAGTGACGGTTGAATGTTCTTATATAATTGCAGCTCGCAATGTTACAATTGTTTGTATCACGCAGTTCATGTATTCTAAAACTGTGGGGCGTTGCGTAGATGGCAATCCACTTCGTCGCAGGTAAACGCAAAAGGCGAGAGTGTTCTGAGCAATTATTATAGGTTTAATATAATGTTTTAGGTAGTTCTGTATGTTCATGCATTTACTCAGGTTGTTGCAATCATTTGACGTATTTTGATTTGGATTTGAGAGTTCATTTTTGTTTAATATTTTCATTTCTTTTCAATTTTTCTCACATCTTTGTTACCGCATATACAAGGGCTGAACTAATGTTATGGCGTGTGGGGCGTTGCTTCATCGCAAAGAAATAGATTAGTAAAGCGTTATTCGGTGCGCTTTGCGTTTAACATTATGCATTTCGTCCAAACAGCTGGATTAATATGATCAGTTGTTCATGCTCATGAGTGGTTTTAAATTGTTCATTTGCATAGGTTAAGCAGGTTATATTTTCATAAGTATTGACGCGAGATTGAATTGGATATCGATATAGGCAGCTGTTCCTAAATTCACGCATCAATTGCGGCTTCTTCAAGTGTTCTGAACATTTCCACTTGGATTTGACAGTAATGTTGTGCAACATTTGTATTCTCATTCGGTGCAGTCGTTTAGTTTGATGCATGTCACGCGCCTTGATTTTTTTCGACACATGTTGGATATTTGAATCAATGTATCATTTTAGGCAATTGATCAAACCAAGCAGCTAAGTGTGATGTTGCTCAATCCGTCCTGTTTGACCACGTTAGTGAAATGGTGTCCTAGAATGTGCTCAACGTGCACGATTCATTTTATTTCGAATTAGTTAGCCCGCGAATCGTTTTATATTGACTTGTAAATCTAGTTCTAATGCATATACATGAGTTCAGTGGACATACTTAAAGCTAGATTTAATAAGTTTAATGTTTCGAGTATTCATTTGCAGTAAAGTAATTATTTTCTAACTATATTTGTATTCTAAGTTTGGGAATGATTGCTGACGGTATATTGTTTATCCATATATGTACATTAATAGATCAAGCACATAATGAAGTTTACCGTTCAATACATAAATTGCGATATGAGTGTTCACCTTCCAGCAATAGAACCCATTCCACCTAATACAATCAAATCGCAGTTTGGTTATCCAGAACACCAACCGTTTCAACATGTGTACATCACGACCCAATCATATTTATACATTTGTTGTATTAAATGTGATTCTTTCCAGATCGTATTACGAGATATCAGCAGTATTTTTTATTGTACACATTATGACGGTACATGGTATATATCATGATTTGTAGATCACAAGATCGTAACACTCTTATGATATCAAACATTATTTGCACTTGCTTACGTTGGACCCACTATTTTTTTTTGAGATAGCGCAGCCGGGCCAGATTCGGTTCTCAGAGCAGGTGCGGTGCTTCTGGCCAAGTTAACCAGAAGATTTGTAGCTTGCCGTGAATGGCCGCAAACGCGGCGCATTCATTGGATCTTGCCCCAGCACAAGCCGGGTTTTCTGTCGGACCCGGCAAGGTACCGAGGCATCCAGCTCGCGTTGCAAATGTCGAAAGTGAAAGTCGCCGAACGATGTGTGTCCAAGTTTTCTGTGCCGCGGCTGGAGAGAGCCGGGGCCCTTGGCCGCCGCCAATTTGCCGAGCGCAAAGGAAGGGGGGCCCGGGGCGCGATCTTGTTTTTCATGCTGCGATGGCTGACGACGCTGTCCGAGGGCAGCAGGATTGCATTGTATTGTTCCGACGTGTCTGGAGCCTTCGACAGAGTCGATTCCCGGCGTGTCGTGCTGAAGCTCCGCAACGCGGGGTGCGGTCCGCGCGCCCTGGCCGTGCTCTCAAGCTGGCTGTCTGCGAGGTCCGCGCGCGTCGTCGTGCAAGGGCGCGCTTCGAAGGAGTTTTTTTGTATGAGCGATATGGCATTCCAGGGCGCGGTTCTCGGACCGGTGTTTGGGAATGTTAGTTTTGCAGACGTTTGCGTCGCAATGTGGGGCTCTGGTTTTGAAGAAGTGGTGTTCGCCGACGATCTCAGCGCTCATCGAGTGACACCTCCAGAATTGTTGCGGAATGCTGCTTTCCGGCGCATTGCGGCGTGCCGGGGAAATCTGCCCGAAAGGGGCCGCGCGAACGTCGCAGAGTTCGACCAGAGCAAGGAAAGTCAGCGCATTGTGTCGCGTTCGCGGCCGGGGGGGGGTAATTTCCGCACTCTCAGCGTAAATCTTGACGTTGAATTGCTCGTGCACGATGCTGTGGCTGAGTGCGTTGCTGAAGCAGGGTGGCGAGTGCGTGCTCTCCCGCGGGGCCGTCGCTACCGCGCGGACTCAGAATTAGTCACCTTGTGCAAGGCGCGCGTGTTGAGTTATCTTGAATGCCGCACCCCAGCCGTCGCCCGCGCATCTTCTTCTGCCCTCGTCCTTTTGGATGCCGTTCAGCGTGGGTTGTTGCGTGTTTTGGGCATCGGCGCCACTGGCGCGGTATCGCATTTGAATCTAGCTCCTCTTGCTCTCGCGAGAGACATCGCGTTGCTTGGGACTATTCACAGAAGCGTCCTCGGTATTTGCCCCCCTGCCTTGGGCCATTTCTGTCGGCGCTCCTCTTCTCCCCCGCGTCGTCGCTCTCGTCCTCGCCGCGGTCGCCAGCTCGAGGGGTCGCCATTTCAATCGCCCCGTTTCTCGCTGCAGTCAGCCATTGGCGTGGCCAGAATGCGCAATTTGTTGCCGGGGAGAATCGTCGCCGCAGGGTCCGTTCACGACGTGCAGCATTTGTTGTCCGTTCTTCTGCGAGACGCGGCCGGCCAGGGGGGGGGGGCGGGTATTTTTTCGTCTTCTGCGCGAGCCTTCGTGGCAAGCCGCCCGATTTGGCGATTTCCGTAGCACTTTGCAGCGTTTCGATGGCAGGCCTGCCGGGTGTGTCCGGCCGCGTGCTGATCTGAAGCAGCCCGGAAGTTAAGGTTTTTTTTTTTTCGGTCTGTCTCCCATTCTCTTTCTCCTCTTCTTCTCTCCTCCATGCCCCTCCCCCTCCACCCCTCCCTCTTGTCCCCTCTCTCCCCTTTCCCTTCTGCTGCTGTTGTGTTCCGCCGTTGCCCTTCGTGTGTTGTCCTGGTTTGCAGCTGCCGTCGGTCGTCCCCGCTCCTTCTCGCCCCCTCCCCACCCCGTTCCTGATGCTGTGTGGAGCGCAGTGGGGGCTTGTTGTAAGCCGCTGTGCGTTCGGCGCTTCCCTCTCCTTCTCGTCCTCCTCGCTTTCTTCCGTTGTGGTGTTCTGATGCTCTTCCCCCCTCTCTTCTCCCCCCCCCTTCTTTCTCTTCTCTACTCATCCTCCTCGCCTCCGCTGCCTTTCCTAGGCGTTTCGCTGCCTTTTCTCGGGCTGCGCGGCGCGGGAATTCCTTTTCTTTCCTGGGGCACCCAGTGAACGTTTTCTAACGTGTTCTTCTGTGCGTCCCCCCCTTCCCCGCGTGCGTATTGTCGCTGTTCGCTCGCGTTTTTTGGCGGTCAGAGTGCCGGCTTGGCCGTGGCTCTAACCGACGAGAGTCAGCAAAGCAGCGCCGCCGTTAGCTTTCACGCAAGTGCGTCTACGTGTTTGTGCAGGATGGGGTCTGTCATAGTGTTCTGTTGTTTTTATTGTAATTTCTTTGCTTTCTGTTCTGTTTAAGTGCTTCGAGGCCAGATAACGCGTGGTGAGAGTCATCTGCTGCTGTGAGGTTCACAGGGAAAATATGCGTCACCTTCGCCGCGGATCGAAGGCTTGGCGGCGTTTATCGGACCGCGTCTTTAGCCCGCCATCCAAACTTGCCGCCTTCCTCTTCAAGCGGCCAGACGGGGGCTGGGCAGTGTCGAGCTTGGAGATGGCAGTCTTTGCAGCTGCTTTCGCTAGCAAATGGGGTCTCCACCCTAAGAGAACATGTTCCCTGACTTGTCTGAGGTGCCGGCGTCGCTAGCGGCTGCGCTCCCCGGTGGCGGGGCAATTTCTAGTTGACCCTGCGTCGACAGTGGAAACGGCCCCGACTGGGTCTCAGCGCGTGTGTTCAAGATGCGCGCCGAGCATGCTTACCTTGCGTGTCCCTTGGCCAGAAGAATTGTGTTTCGTTGTATTGAATACCTGTGTGCGTATTGGATATGCTTCTTTCGCCAGAAACGCAGCGTTGTCGACCCGAATTACCGCGGCATCCATGTGACGGCGCAGCTGTCCATCGCCGTCGCGCGGTTTCTTCAGACGTAGCAGGCGTGTGCGACCACGTCGATTCCTCTCGCTGGATATTGCTTCAAGTACTTGATTTCTTTTGCGGCCAGCCGGCTCCCGTCTCAGCGTTTCCGGAAATCGATGATCAACATGTTTTTCTTTCTTATGTCTCTCCTCCGCCAGCTAGCCTTTCAGAGTCGAGCGCTGGCTTCGCTTTCGGCATGTGCGTATATGTGATTCGTTGACTTGTGGTGAGGTAAAACTGCTTGCAGAGGTTACATAGCAAAAATGATTGCCAAACTGCGATCCTTCAGTCTGCCTGCCCCGCATGCACTTGGTGTCTAGTCGGCTGCGTCGATGCAGCGCCTGCGACTGCAGTGTCTTCTGCCGGTTGCGCTCCGCGTTGTCCTGTTTGGCCCGCCATTTTCTCGTGCCGCCCCGCCCCCCTTTGGCCTTCCATCCTCAGGGCCCGTCGAGGCCGGCGGCCCCCCTGCTGGCGTCTCGTGGCGCGGTCTCCAGTGCAGGGCCGCAGTCCCGGCCGCTCTTCTTCGTGTTTGTATGTGATAGGTGTTTTTGTCGCACTCTGTTCTTTGCGTCGTGTTCTGGACGTCTCGGCGTCCCTGCCCGTGCCAGTTCCGGCTTTCCAGCGCTCAGATTCATTGTTCAATGCCGCAAGTCGGCGCGCAAATATCTTATTGCATTTTGTTTTCTGTCCTTTTTTCCCCCCCTTCCATCCCTCCCTCTCCTCCCCCTCCCTTGCCGTCCTATTTCGTTTGCTTGCTGCTATCGCGTCCCGCCGTCGCTGTCGTTCTTTCTTGTGCTTGCGGGTCGTCCGTCGTTCTCTCTTCTTCTCCTATGTGCCGCGTGCTGTATTGAATGCAGCAGGGGTGCATTTTCCAGGACGCCGCGCTTTCCGCCTCCCGCCCCCGCCCCTTCTCTTTCTTCTCCCTCCATCCGTCGTCGTCGCCTGCCTGCTTCTTCTCCCCGTTCTCTCCCTTACTCCCCCTCCCCCCTCCGCCCTCCTCTTTCCCTCCGCCCCCCTCTCTCCTGCGCGGGGTGTTTGTGCTGTCGTGTGTTTGACAGCGCTGCCGTGCGCCGCCGGCCGGGTCGGTCTTGCGCTCTTCCAGAAGTTTCAGTTCAATTTTTGTTTGAAATCTTTTGTTTCTCTTTCCCCAGTTTCCCGACCCGTTCCGCTGCGTAGCGTCCTATCTGGCGTTAGCTTTGGTGGTGATGGCATCGCGCGTTTGAGGTTTCGCAGAACAAATAATGACATGGCTAACGTGGTATTCCAGGGCGCCGTCTGGAGGCGATGCAAGGGTGCAGCCGAGAAATCCGATTGGCGTTGGAGCTGGTCGAGGGGCCCGTCGCCTGCCAGGGAAGCGCGTGCCGCGTTGGCTGCCTCGTGTCGGGTTTTTCTCGCGCGGGGCCCGGGGATCGGCCAGCGGCGGCCCGGCCGTGGCGGAGGCGGACGACGAATTGCTTTCCCGCGTCAACCAGGCCGAGAAGGAGCAGCACGAGGTTCCGCGCGGCGGAGGAGGCGCGGCCCGACGCCGCGCGGGCAGTGGCCCCGGCGAAGGAGGGCGGCTCGAACGAGGCGCAGGAGGCCGAGCCGCTCAGGACGAGCTATACGACTATGGGCCAGAAGCAGAGGAAGGGGCCCTGTTCTCCGATTCGCAGAAGGAGATCTTGACGGAAAAGGGGAAGCACGAGGGCCAGAAGTGGCCCCGCCGGCGCTCGACTGGGGTGCAGTGCAGAGGCGGTCAAAGCGGTGGGTAAGAACATCGGCGAGGAGCTGACGTGCGTAGGCCTTGCGCGACGAGTTCATCCTCGTGCCGTTCTCGGCGTGCTTCTGGATGTTGGGTTGCGCGGTCCCAAGGACTTCGCGGCTGGCGTTGACGTTGTGGGCGGCGGTGTTCCGCTGGTCCAGCGGCTCTCCCTGCTCTCCGCGTTCAACAACGTGAGAAACGAAAATTGCGGGTTGGAGCGTGGCGAAGCAGAGTGGGTGCCGCCAGGACAAGCAGGCCAATGGGTTGTGCTTTCGTTCGTGGAGGACCAGACGAACAAGGGCTTGCTTGGGCGCGCGGTGCGTGTTTATAGGTGCGTCAACAGCCAATCGCGGGACGCGTCTTGGCTTCGCTCGGCGCGTCCAAGTGCCCCGCGCGCACTCAGCGGGGGCGCCGTTCACGGCGCCCTGGATAGGTCTGGGGCTTCGCCCATATTGCGGCGGGTGACGCGGCGGCCGAGCTCCTGCAGCTGGTCGCGTGGCGCGGGGTATTGCGCCCGCGCGTGCTGTTCTTCGACCGAGCAGGGGCTGGGTGTCCTCCAGAGCTTCCTGGGCGACGTGTTCGGAGAGGTAAAGAAAGAGGACGACGAGGAGGTCGTGGCCATCGTCGTCGACGACGTCAGCGTGAGCACGGAGGGCTACGAGGGCGACGCCGACGACGGCATCGTCGACGTGCGCGCCCAGCGCCTGGTTGCCCTGCTGACCGCAGCCGAGGCCAGAGGCGTGCAGTTCAAGCTGGGGAAGTGCTAGTGGGTGCAGCTGGACGTGCTGCTGCTGGGATTCGTCCTTGGCAATGCTGCCCGTCGCGTCGATCCGAAGACGGTCGAGGCGGTGCGCAAATGGCTGGCTCCCAAGTGTGTTGACGGCATCGTCAGTTTCCGCGCTTCAGTCAACTTCATCGAGGAGTTCGTTCCTGCCCTCCACGAGCACGACCAGCACTTCAGGCCTTGCACCCAGAAGGGCGCGAAGTTAGTGCCTACTTCTCCGATGATAAGGCCCAGGAGGATTTCGAGGGCCCGCGCAGTGCCATCGCCGAGGACTCCCTCTTGCGCGCCTCAGATTACGAGGCTGCCGGCCAGTCCGATTCGGGTCGTCCCTTTGAGCTTTGCATCGATTGCTCGGACTACAATCTTTTCGCTGTCGCTGTCGCAGGCCAAGCAGGCCTGGTCGACCTTTGAGCGGGGAGCTTCATGGACTTCGCGAAGGTCTGGCAGTTGCTGAGCCCCGCGCCAAGGGATGCCGCATCCTTGTGCTCCCAGACAACAGGGGGGACTTGTTTGCGGGGAGCTTGTCTGCAAACAGACGCGTCAACGCGAAACTGTTGCGATGGGCGGTGGGTCTGTACGAACTCGGTGCTGGATCAAGGGGCAGGAGACCATCCGGGGGGGCGCCCCTTCGCGCAATCCCGAAGACGGGGATGTTTGCAGAAATCTACCAGTACCTTCCGGGCCAGTCAAGCGCGTCATCAGGCAGATGTTCGAGGTGCGTATCGACGTCGGCGAGGAGGCCGCTCGCATGCATGCCTACCTCGACGGCCTGGATGGGACCGAGCCGCTGCCGGTGGAGACGACGCCGGCACCCGCTTCCAAGGACGAGAGGAGATCGTCGACCGCCTGCGCGCCAGCAGGAGCGACGGCGGACCAGGGGGCAGCAGAGTCCGCCGCTGCGGGCGAAGCGCCCGGCCCTGCCAGCCCGACCTCGCCTTGGGCGCCGAGCGGGGGGCCCCGCGTCAGTGGGGGCGTCGTCGGCTTCGCCGCCAACGAAGCAGCGAGCCGCGGAAGGGTCGCCATCCAGCCTGGAGCTGTCAGCGTCTTGGCCATCTTCTTTGGGGGGGGCGGGCGTCCAGGGCGGTCTCGAGGAATCCGCGGACGGGTTCGCGTTCTGCCCGGGCCCGCGGGGCTCCCGCGCAGTTCTGCAATTGCGCATCTCGCGCCGATCCGACGAGCAGTGGCCCCGGCCTTGCTTGACGGCGTCTACCCCGAGCAGCACTTGGTGCAGTTCTTTCCCGCGAAGCATGTTGCGCCCGGGGCTGGAGGTGATCCGCGGGCTCCGCAAGACCCAGAGATCTCGCCGTGCGGGGTGGCCTATATCCACGACGGTCGCGGCGAGAGTTTCGCGGCGCAGTGCGCGCGCAAGGTCCAGTGCAAGGGCGGCCGAGAGCGGCAGTCTATGTGGCGTCGCTGCCGCCGCCGCGCAGTTTCACCAGAAAGTCAAGCTCATGCCGAAGGTCACCGCGAGGCCGAGGAGCAGGCGTGGGTCCACGTCGCAGCGTTGCTCGCAGCCGGCAACGACGCGGAGAACGTCGACGAGCGGTTCGGCAAGTGCGAGCTTGGAGGGCACGGGCGCATTCGGCACCGTGGAGACCCCCGCGGGGACTTCGTTGGCCTGGGCAAGATGTGCAGAAATCGTTGGTTTATACAAAGATCTGTTTTGTGTCATTGATTGCATGCTGTTCTAATGTCTACTGCAATTAATTGCTCGCGGGCGCGGCTCAGCGGCCTTTTGCTCGTCCGTTGAACATCTTCGGGGTTGATGTTTTCGTGCGGTTTCGCTTCTCGCCTCTGAGCCCCCGCCGAGATATCAGCGTGCTGGGCGTGATCCATTGGAGCGTGTTTGGTCTCGGCCCGTCTTGCTTCCCTGTTTCCGCCCGTCTTCCCACCCCCTTCGTTCCTGGCCGCGGCGCCGCCGCCATTTGGAAAGGCCGTCGTTCTGCTTCGTCTGTGGGAGTGGCCCAGTTTCGCCTGCAGCGCCTCCTCCGTGCGCGGGCGCGAAATTTCCCTGGCTTGAGCAGCGCTTTTTCTTCGCGGGCCCCGTTTGCCTTTCAACGTTTCCGTGGGCTCCGCGCGTGATGCGGTTGAGCTGGGCTTATCCCCATTTTTTCTTCCCCCTTTTCTTCCTCGTTCCTCCTTTCTTTTCCCTTCCCCCCTGCGGTGCGTGCTCGGTGTTGTCGTGTCTCGTTGTCGCTGTCATTGGTTGTCGTTCGTTTTTGCCTGTTATTGTGGCGTCCTCTCCTGGCTTCCCGTTTTCTTTTTCACCCCAGCCGCCGTGTGCGGAGTACAATGTGTGTGGTTCGCGCGTTGCCACCGTTGGGCTCGGCCCTTCCATCTCGCTTTTCCTCCTCTCTCTCTCTCTTGTTGTGTGCGTTGCGTGCGGGTGTTTTCCCTTCGTGTCCTTCCTTCCCACCCTCCCGCCCTCTCTCCCTCCTTCCCCTCGCCCTCTTCTCTCCCCGCCGTTTCGTTTCGTTACGTTTTGCACGCTTGGCGGCTGGGCGCCCTGACCGCGTGTCTCGAACTTCCCATTTGTCTTAAACATAACATGTATTGTTGTTGTTGTTGTTGTTGTTGTGGTTGTTGTTGTTGTTGTTGTTGTTGTTGTTGTTGTTGTTGGTTGTTTTTTGTTTACCATGTTGAGTTACTTATTGTTTGCTATTTATTGTCGTTGTTATCGTTTTGTTTGTTGTAAAAAATATGGTATCATTTTTTCAGTTTCATGTGTTGTGTGATTGTCAACAACATGCGCATATCATGTGTCTGCATACATGGTAAACATATACTGAGTGTTGTAATGTTGTGTTGTTGGTGTGTGTGTGTGTGTGCGTGCGTGGGCTTCATTTTGTTATGTCATGGTTCGGGTTAGTTTGTTGTTTTTTTTTTTTGTTGATCCGCATGTGTTGTTATCAATCCTTTCGTCCCCTCCCTTCTCGTGGCGTTCCTGCTGCTCCCACACCTGTGAAGCGGGTTCTGTGGCAGCTGCAGGCTCGCGTGGTGGTGTATTGGAGAGGCGCCACTCGGGTGCCACATTTGTTTGGACGAATACGTTTGTGGTGAGCTTACTTGTCCCCGTTGCTGCGAGGTCAGGTAACCAGTATTTGTTTTCGAGCTCTTCTGAAACGCCGAGTGCTACCACCCGCCAGGGTGAAATCGCCAATCCGCATAAAGTAACGAGACAGCGGCGGCTGAACACGACGGCAACAGGGAACATATTTTCGTCCGTTGCTTGTTATTGCTTGTTGTCGTTTGTCGCCCTGCTTGCTGTTGCCTGCGTTCTTCATTTATCTTCTTCTAGCCCTGTCTCCTTTCTCCTTGACGTTCCCGTTTCTTCCCTCTCTTCCTCTTCGCGTCTCTTCTCTTCCCCTTCTTCTTTCGTGTTTTTCGTCTTTGTCGAGCAGGCTTTGGCAGCCGCTGTTGGAGACAGCTTCTAGGGTTTGGCGGAGAGGCTGGATAATATTGGATTGGGCGTTTCGTGGCAATCGGTTGTTTGAATGGGCTTATGCGCGTCCCGAACGCGACCGAAATATTGGACAACAAATGTGCGGCCTATTGGGCGAGTGAAGCTATGTGAGCAAATCTGCGCTCGACGCCGTGCTGTCATGCCTGGTGGTTTGTTCATTTCTCTCCAGGGAGAGGTGAGTGTTCGGTTTCTCGTTTAGCACGCTCCGCTGGTGGTTCACATATCTCACTTACCTGCCCGCTGGCACTTTCGATTCGAGTTGTTTCATTTAGGGCAACGTTGTTGACTGGTGGGTTGCTTTTTATTCAATGCTTGATCGTGCAGGCAAACTCGTGGTGTTCATTTATTTTTCCAGTTATCGATGTTAATTTCACCCCGTTGTTCAATGTTCCGTTGTTTATTGTGACTCCTGCTGCCTGGGCCCAGTTGTTGATTGAGTTCGAGGTCCCATTGCTTTGCGAAATTGTTTTAGCCCAGCCTCGTTGTCCAGTCATTTTCCGTTCTTCCACTCTCCGCTGCCAATTTGCGAAAACTCCGTTTTCCAGCCTCAGTTGGTGATAAAAGTTCAGCTTTCAGACCACAGGTTACTTGAACTTAATTTCTTCATGCTCCGCCGCCCCATCACTTGTCATTTTTTCAGGCGCCTTTTTTGTCATAAGAGCATTCGAGGCATCACTGTGAGACCACATTTTTGTTTCATGGGGTCCAGTCCGTTGAAAGTGACCTTTCTAAGCCCCGTTGCACGTGCACTTTATTTTCCCAGGCGCCAGTGTGCATTCAATTCCGTCTCGTCCAGGTTCATATTTGAATCGCGGCCTGTTGTTCATGCCGCGCGTGGTATTTCAGGACCGCCCACTTGAAACCAGATTTCTCGCTGGCAGGCAACGTAATCTGACAGATTGCGTGGCCTGCCAGATTGCAATTTGACAGCCACGAGATCTGAACAAATTATCTGTTCAGATTTCCCGGCCATGAATTCTATTTCAATTCGCATTCCCAGCTAGGGCGCCTTCTCTGTAGGTTTTCTTGTCTTCCAGGCCTTACTGCATGCTCGAGCTTCCTTGTCCCAATCATTTTGCGTTCCGCGCCCCCCCTTCGGTTGCGAATGTCTGTCTTCCAGGGCTGGTTGTCCTGCGAAAATGTTGTCGACCAGCTGCCGCGATCTGGCCAAATCATTTTCTTCCAGGCCCCGCTTTCGCCAGGGCGCCGTTGGATGCCAGGGGAAGCCTGCACGTGACCAGGTGTGAGTGGAGCCCTCCCCCAAAGCGCACGTTTTCTTCAGTGATTCTTGCCTCTTGGGTCTGGGTCTTGCAGGGTGAAGTCGTCGGGCCGTCACAGGAGAGCTTGGTGCCATCGCAGGATGTCTTCGGGCAGGTCGTGAACGGCAGTTCGGCCCTCCCTCCTGACCCGTCATATATTTTTTTTGAGTGCGGAGGGTTGTCCGATCTGTGCGAAAATCTTACCCCTCGTAGTTTTGTTGTTGGTTTGTTTGGTTGTTCTCTCCCCCCCTACCCCCTGGATGCTCCCAGAAACCCTCACCCCCGACTTCTTCTTAGATTTTTCTCTGGGGGTTCTCCCAGGCCCTCCCCATAGACGCGAATCCGGACCGCAGGGGCGCGCTGCGCCCAGAGCAGGCCTCGCTCCAAGCTTCGCACCCCAAGGAGTTGAATTCAAAGTCTGGATCCCGCCCGCCCGCCCGCCGACCGTCGCCCTCTCCTCCCGCCCAGCGGTGGACCCCCTGGGAGCGCCAGGGTGGAGGTTCGAGGATCGAGAAGGATCGAGGAGGATCGAGGAGCATCGAGGATCGAGCAGGATCGAGGCGGATCGAGGGGGATCGAGCAGGATCAGGAGGATCGAGGATCGGGGAGGATCCAGGACCCGTTTCCCGATCAGCTTTGAAGCGGAGGTTGCGTCTTTTCTATGGGGGTGTCGAGAAACAATTTCTTATTACCCTTTCCTGACGGTGCGTTTAGAGGCAACCTTGGGGGTTCTCCCGGGACCCCTGGGGATTAGGGGGGTTCTTTTTTTGGGGGGTCTCCCGTATGGTGTTCCCCAGATCAGCCTTTCTGACGGTGTCCGGGAAACCCCTTTCGATAATAGTCGCCTTGGAACACATATTTTAAGTTTTTCTTGCTACACACGCGCGCACTGAGGAGTTCTTTACGTTCGTACATGTATATGTACATTCATTTTTCACACAAGGGCATACAATCATTGCGAATGTGGTTATCTGAATATATATATATATATATATGTATATATATATATATATATCTAGACATGAAAGGTTCCCCCCATGGAGAAACTTAATATTAGGGCATGTGTTTTTTGTTCTTGGGCTGTGAGTGGTTTGCGATCCACATGGGACTTCTATCTCGACTTTGTGCCACCCGGATCGTCAAATGCCCCGCCTGGGACTCCCTACGGAGCCCCCCAACAAGGTCGCTCCGAACTCCCACACCTATCTTCACAGGGCTTTCATGAGCCGCCTTGAGGGCGTCTGGCGAGGATCAGCGGCCGTAGGACCGTCTTGAGCCACGTGGAGACGTGTAAGGCTGTTATTCTCGGCCGTTGCTGGGTCAGCCCAGACCCTGCCCAGGGACCCTGGGGGGTGGCGTTCTGCCGCAGCTTGGGCCCTGGGACCCTGGCAGAGCGATCCTTTTTGGGTCAGTGAGGAGAGGCCAGCTGGGAAAAGAACCGACTCTTTACACTCATCGTGTCTCCTAGATTCCACCGGACGGGTGTGTTCGTAGATTAGCTATACGCAGAGTCCTACAATCTTTGACGTGGGCGCACGGTCTAGGCGACAACGTGAGTGTGAATCGATGGACCAAGTGGAGCCGTTGTTTTGAACGGTAGGTCCCTCCAGAGTGTGAACACGAAGGGAGGTTTCTGAGCGTGACCCTGTCGTGAGGAGTCTGGCGCGGCTGCAGGGAAGGCGCCCTTGTCGTGGCCATTGAGGCTCCGCGTCACCAGCGGTGCTGGCGGGGGGGGGGTAGTCCAGCGAGGATGGTCCGCGGAGGGGAGTTGCCAGGGCTCGGAAACATCTCGGATGAGTCTCTGGATCTGCTGTGCAGGCTGAAACGCGGGGCTCACCATAGCTTGTGGAGCTGGGATTACACTTTTCCATGGAGGAATAGGTCCAGGAAGCTTTTCTCTCGCTGGAATGTCTGTGCGGTTGTGTCGAGCGGCGGCGTCCTGAACCAGTACGAGCATGGGCCTCTGATAGACGAGGCGGACTTGGTGATAAGGTTCAACGGCGCTCCTGCCGATGGTTTCGAGCAGTACGTGGGTAGCAGAACTGACATGCGCGTGGTGAACAACGAATACTTTAAGCATGTCTGGACAATGGATTTCGCACCTCTGCCCGTAATGGAGACGTACCCGCTCCAAGAGTTTTCTATCAACATCAGTACATCGTATGTTTGTGTGTGGGATGATTGGACTGATGCTTACCATTATTGGGATTTCATGCACATGGTCAGTTCTTCTCACCATGAGGTAGAGTTGGACCTTCTGCAGCCCAGCGTGCACGAATCACTTACGCGTGACATCAAGGCCATGTATGATTCGTTAAATTTGAAGGCTTTCGGCCACTGCTGCTCTCACCACCTGCTCCACACATCGAGGGCTCACTCGTCGCCTTCGTCGTCGTCTTCATCCTCTTGCTGCTGCTTCTCCTCCTGGGGGCCATTGGGTCCGTCTGGAGACCATTCTCGAATCGTCCAGGTGTCCTTCATTCTTTGGATCCCTCGGGGCCCCATTTGGGTTCATCTGGGGCCCTTTCGGGGCAGTTTTCGGTCCTTCTGGCTGCTCTTTGGGCTGGAGGTTCCTGGAGCCTTCGCATGGCGACCTTGGATCATGATTTGGATCTTTCGCGATTTTTTGGGTTGCCCAGAAGCCACTCGGCGTCTGGCAATTGCAACAGGGATTCGTAATTTACGGGGGATCGTGTCCCTGCGAGCGCAGATTCCTGGCAAGAATTCGTGGTCTTGGAATCAAGGAGCCCTAACAGTTTACAAGGGATCGTGGCCCTGGAAGCGTGGACCCCTGGCATTTAGAACGGGTCGCGGTGCTGCAGCCGTATCCCGCACGTGCTCCGCCCCCCAGCGGAACGTCGAGTGGCGCCCGTCGGCTTTCCGTCCGGTACGGTCGATTCGTGTCGTGTCGATGCGACGGCGACGCTGGCGCCGGCGTTCAATGTTGAAAGTTGAACGCCGCTGGCGGCCTGAGCCCAGCCAGCACTAGACGAGCTCATTTGTCAGAAAGCCGCGTTCGTTCAGGGCTCACCAGTCCACGTGGTGTCAGTTTACGAAGGATCGTTGGCCTTGTGAGCGCGGAGTCCCTGGAACCCATCAAGGGTTAGTGGCCTTGACAGCGCAGATCTTTCGCAATTCATTACTGACCGTGGCCTTGTGAGCGTGGGCCCATCGTAATTTACAATGGGTCGTGGCCTTGTCTTCCTAGACCCCGTGTAATATACAATTAAGCAGGGCGCTGGGAGCGCGGATGCATTGTAATTTGCTATGGGTCGTGGCTTTGGGAGCGCGGATCTCTAGTGAGCTGCAAGGGATTATTGCCCTTATATCGTGGCCCTCTTCTACTTTACGAGGCTTCGTGGGTGGCCAGTAATCGTAGGGACCCCCCAGGCCGCGCTTTCAGGACGCTGTGGGGGGCGAGAGGGGACTCTTACAGAATGGGGCACGGATTGACTACCACGTTCAATCTTGTGCACTAGAGCTAGCAACACTTTCGGAGCCAATGTGACGTGATCTTCACAGCCAAGAGACCCCACAGGGTCAGGTGGATTTGAGTGGAATTTCTGGCGAGTCTTGGATACCTTCCACAGGGGCGCTTGGTATGTACGCGGCATTAGTAATCTGTGATAAAGTATATGCGTTTGGTATGGCTGGCACAGCTTTGGCGAACATGGCGTCAAATCATTACTATGAGCCGTGGAGCGTGAAGCCGACATGGCACAAGACTTGGGACCTTGAAAAAGACCTGTGGAAGCGTCTGGCATCGAATCCTCCTGGTTGGAGCGTTGAGTCGACTGACGTGTCCATAATTCCTGGACTCTCGCATATCACGTGCCCTGGCGACGCAAAGCGAGTCGCCTTCAAAGAACTACCTCAGCCTCCAAGCCCAGAGTCATTCATCGTAAGAGTTTCACTGGTGACATTTTTGCCGTTTGTACTGTACATCACAGTGGGGATGCTCACTCGTACGGGCAACACCAGCAGATCTATAGGAAAGGCGGACGTGCGGGTGGTTGGCGCACTGGCGGTATACACTTGCTTCGTTGTGTCCACGCACGTGTACGCTCAGCTTGCAGCACGCCGAAATGGTGGGCAAGTTCCTTGGGACACTGTGGCGATGCTGATGATCAGGGAGGCATTCAAGGGAGTGATCTCGGCTTTTCTATTCCTGCTGGAGTCGCGACCCCAGGCCATGCTCGAAGCTGGCTCTGTGGACATGCGCAGCTCCGTCAGCACTGACGACGGCTCGGACGACGGTGAAGAGGCAGGGCCCAGCCCCCAGGGGGTGCTCGCCTTTGATCTGCAGGGGCACCAGTGCAGCCGCGTCGCCCCAAGCCTTGACGTAGTCCACGCTTCGGGCCCGGCTTTTGCGGTGCCGAGAAAACCAGCCGACGGGCGAAGATGTGCAATCGGAGCCCTTCCTTCGCATCCCCGTCCAGGTTTTTTCCCCAGAGCAAGACATGTTCCTCCCAGTAGGTGCCTCTCGTATGCCTCCATCCGCGAAGATCTGCTGGGACGGGGGTGTGGGCGGGGCAGGGGACAGGCCAATGAAGTTGTCTCTGGCGACTAGGCACCTCGCCCTCCGAGGCTGCACGGCCACGTCCTGGTGCCTCCCGAAGTCTGCGACTCCAGCCCCGTGGCTTTTCCCAGGAGGGCTAGGGGCAGGATGGACACCCGACATATGGCCGCGCCACGAGCTGGCTAGGTCTTTCCTCTGGTGCTTCCGCGCCCTGGGTTAGGTAACACATTTCCCGGGCATGAGGCCCTCGGCAAGGCAGCCAATCTGGCCCAGTCCCCCGATCCCCCTCCACTCCTCATCCATAGGGGGCGAGAGAGGAGGGGACACCCAGATCCGACGTTGCGTGAAACGTCACAGCGTCGTAACACAGGCACGACGCAGATCTCTCGACCTGATTAACATTTGGCGTGATTTCTCGAGCTGGATCGATCCGTAAGGGTCCCCGGGCTCGAATCAAGTCAAAGACGTCCGGTGTTGCCCAGCTGCCTGCGGCGAGTCCCGCCACCATGCCCGCGTTGCACTCCGTGCGGCGACGCTTCGAGCACCGCCCAGAAGGCCGTAACATGTGACACCTTGCGTCTCACTCCCTTGAGGCGCTCTCATGGGAGCTACCTGAACCGTCCGTAGGCTGTTTTGAGCTCCTGTGGGGCCCTCTTGGGACGTCCTGGTGCCGTCTTGGGCCTGTCTCGGCCGTCTGTTAGTTTGTTGGGTAGTCTTGGGAGCCTCTTAGGGTCCACTCAGGCTCTCCTGGGCCCTTCTTGGGCCATCTTGGAGCCCTCTCAAGGCTGTCCTGGGCCATCTGGGGGTTTCTGCAGACCCTCCTTGGGTTCTTTTGGTCTCTCTTTGGCTCTTCCGAAGCCCTCTTGGAACCATCTTGAGCCGAGATGCTCTGGAAGCGTCGAATATTTTACAGCTGTCTGATACTCGAAGACTTTTGGAATACTTTTGCCCTTCCTCGAGGGCCTCCTCGCCTCGTTTGATACCTTGGGAACCTCTTGGGGCCCTGTGGCGCGTCTTGGGGTCTTCTTTGGGACTGTGCCTCTGGAGGCCATGTTTGGCCATCTTGGCGGCCTCGGTGGCCTTCCTAGGCCGCCCTGGAAGTTTCGGAGGGCCTCGGAGACCCCGAGGGAGACGTCGGGGCGGCCCGGCCTCAGAGGGGGGGAAGGGTATGTAAGCATGGTCCGCTGTGTGGTGCATGTGCGGGGACCTTAGAAAACATGCAGAAACCCTGCCAGACAGCGCTCGGCATTCTTGAGAGGCGTGCAAGGAGTCACGATGCTAGAGCTTTTCACGACGCCCAGAGCTGAGGGGACGGAGATTGGGGGGCGTGCAGCGATGGCCTCGCGATGCGCCCTCGTTCTGATGCACCCGAGCAGGCCGGGGGCACCACCTACCTGTGGCTGGTGGCGGGCTTGCGGCTGCTCCCCCTCGCAGCGGCGTACGCCCTGAGCGACTTCTGGGTCGGGTGCTTCGCGAGGGGTATGCAGATGCGGGAGTACCTCGTCTGGACGAACGTGTCGGTGGTGTTCAGCGCGCTGGCCTGGACATGCTGCTTCCGCCGCTGCCTTCCCGCGCAGCAGTGGCTCGGGCTGTGCTTCCTCTTCTTTGGTGGGCTGCTGAGGACGTTCCCACTGGAGAGGCGCGGGCCGCTGAGCCTGGCCCCTGCTGAGATCTGGACGATGGTAGCTTCACCCCTGATCTCATCATTTGCAAACGTTGCGAACGAGCGCATCCTGAAAGACCCTGTTTTGAAGAAGAGGCTGGGTCTGAACTGCCTGAACCTCATTATGTATTTCGAGGGGTTTGTAGTCATCTTAGTTTCGCACACGTTCTTTCGCACCTGGTTGGGTGGTCGCTATGCGTGGGAAGCTCCTCTCGACGCTCCGATCTGGGTTATGGTTGTCATGAGTGCAGCGACTGGGTTAGCACTCTCGCGAGTGCTGGCTTATGACGAATGGGGAACGGTGTCAAAGGCGATGGCTGGGGGTGCTCGGCATATTGCGGATGCCATGCTATCTCCACTTGTGGGATCGACATTGTTTTACATTGTATGCAATGTGTGCTCGTCATTGTGGGTGACTTGCAGCATCAGCGTCTTCTTTCTACCTTGGTTCACAGTGCGAAAACGAGAGCTGGTTCAATTGCAGGACGTACACATGCGATTGTACGATGCCGGCAATGAGTGACTGCGCCTCAGCTTGCAGGTGTCGACGCGACGACGGCGCCAATCTGGCTCAGTGGAGGAAGGCCAGAACCGTCTTTGAAAGCCAGAACGTTTGCATAATTCATGGGATGGGGAAGGGAGGAGGAGGACGAGGAGGATGTCCGCAAACAGCGAAGGTGTTTTATCTCGGAAGCGCGGGGCTTAGACCAAGAATCCGGTCAATGTACGCGCCTGTGGCGGGACTCCATCGCGCTGCACAGAGGGTTCCAAAGGGGTCAAGGCAGACGGGGGTTGGCCCAGCCTGGGCCCCGTGGCATGGAAGAGAAACGAAACACGAACAACGTGAAGGCAACGACAACAGCTCGCCCCGAGGCCAGCCAAGACGCGTGCGACTCGGAACGGATTCGCGTGGGCGGGCAGAATTGGATCGGGGTGAGCGATTGCTGCGGCCTCGAGCGGAGAGCTCCGCCGCTGGCGCGGAGTTTCCCGACGAGAGGGTCAAGCCACCCGCCGCCCACGAGCCGTTCTTGATCGAATATCGCACCCCGCACGACCCAGTCCCGCGCCAGGTGCTTTCAGACTCGAAGGCCTCGCGCTCGGACACCGCAGCGTGTTCACTGTAAGAATCGGAGAGGCCCTCCGTCGCTCCGACGAGCGGCAACGTACGTTCGCCTTGGGAGCCGCGGTGAGTTTTTGATTCCCCCCTTTGAGAGAGCACGAACTCACACCTGCACCGATCCTGGTCATGCCGATCATCCTGGGCCTTGCCTGTACACCGCTCCTGGGCCCAGAACGAGCCTGATCAGGATTGGTGTAGGTGTACAGTTGGCGTCCTTTTATCCCTGTCCCTGATCCTCCGCTGGGCTCCGCCCTGCCTCCGCCCCCCTCCCCCCCGCAGTGGGCCCCGTGTGAGCCGCGCTCCGACTGACTTCCACGGTGCGCCCCTCCGCCGGGAGAGGAGAAGGCGAAGAAGAGCGCAATAATACGACGGGCCGCATAAAGTGACCGCGCGCCCGAGATGGAGCCTTCGTGTGAGCGGACTCCCTCACTCGGCTACCAAGCACAGCGTTCAGAGTGATTATTCTTATACATCTTCACGGGGCGGCGGAAAGCGCGCGAGGCGTGCGATCCGCCATTCTGTGCGAAGCGATTATCCAGGGAGAGTGCGTACGTGTGTGTGTGTGTGTGTGTGTTGTGTGTGTGTGGCCCTTGGCTGGCTATGGCACCTGCTCACCGTAGGCTCGTGACTCCCCGCCCGTTGAGCTTCTAGGCCGAGCTTGGCCTCCTTGTCGCTGCACGCTGCTTACCCGCTCCCCCCGCAATCCAGTCCTGGATGGCTTATGGCATCCTCCACCGCACCGTAGCCTCGTTATTCCACCGCACCCACTGCCATCCACGCCCGGATGGCTTATGGCTGCCAGTGACTGCGGGACCCTAAGCGGTCTCACAGAGCTCGCGCGCACTTTGACGCGCGCGCGTTTGCTGCTTTTCCACCTTCTCCGCCCTGTCGCTGCGCGAGGGCCGCGACGCCAAAAAGTGTGTGTGTGTGTGTGTGTCTGTGAATATGTGTGTGTGCGCGCGCGCGCGCGCGTGTGTGTGTGTG
>CAUYUJ010022406.1:69757-82257 GCA_963575745.1 Prorocentrum cordatum
GGGGTGGTCTCTCAGCTCGGCCGCTATCCACGACACTGGCGCAAAGCCTAGCAGGCGTGGCACTTTCTCGACACCAAATGGGGGTGGGCAGGGGGTGGTCTCTCAGCTCGGCCGCTATCCACGACACTGGCGCAAAGCCTAGCAGGCGTGGCACTTTCTCGACACCAAAGGGGGTGCGCAGGGGGTGGTCTCTCAGCTCGGCCGCTATCCACGACACTGGCGCAAAGCCTAGCAGGCGTGGCACTTTCTCGACACCACAGGGGGTGCGCAGGGGGTGGTCTCTCAGCTCGGCCGCTATCCACGACACTGGCGCAAATCCTAGCAGGGTGCGCAGGGGGTGGTCTCTCAGCTCGGCCGCTATCCACGACACTGGCGCAAACCTAGCAAGCGTGGCACTTTCTCGACACCACAGGGGGTGCGCAGGGGGTGGTCTCTCGGCTCGGTCGCTATCCACGACACTGTCGCAAAGCCTAGCAGGCGTGGCACTTTCTCGACACCACAGGGGGTGCGCAGGGGGTGGTCTCTCAGCTCGGCCGCTATCCACGACACTGGTGCAAAGGCTAGCAGGCGTGGCACTTTCTCGACACCACAGGGGGTGCGCAGGGGGTGGTCTCTCAGCTCGGCCGCTACCCACGACACTGTCGCAAAGCCTAGCATGCGTGACACCTTCTCGACACCACAGGGGGTGGGCAGGGGGTGGTCTCTCAGCTCGGCCGCTATCCACGACACTGGCGCCAAGGCTAGCAGGCGTGGCACTTTCTTGACACCACAGGGGGTGCGCAGGGGGTGGTCTCTCAGCTCGGCCGCTATCCACGACACTGGCGCAAAGCCTAGCAGGCGTGGCACTCTCTCGACACCAAAAGGGGTGGGCAGGGGGTGGTCTCAGCTCGGCCGCTATCCACGACACTGGCGCAAAGCCTAGCAGGCGTGGCACTTACTCGACATCACACGGGGTGCGCAGGGGGTGGTCTCTCAGCTCGGCCGCTATCCACGACACTGGCGCAAACCTAGCAGGCGTGGCACTTTCGCGACACCACAGGGGGTGCGCAGGGGGTGGTCTCTCAGCTCGGCCGCCATCCACGACACTGGCGCAAAGCCTAGCAGGCGTGGCACTTTCTCGACACCAAAGGGGGTGGGCAGGGGGTGGTCTCTCAGCTCGGTCGCTATCCACGACACTGTCGCAAGGCCTAGCAAGCGTGGCACTTTCGCGACACCACAGGGGGTGCGCAGGGGGTGGTCTCTCAGCTCGGCCGCCATCCACGACACTGGCGCAAAGCCTAGCAGGCGTGGCACTTTCTCGACACCACAGGGGGTGCGCAGGGGGTGGTCTCTCAGCTCGGCCGCTATCCACGACACTGGCGCAAAGCCTAGCAGGCGTGGCACTTTCTCGACACCACAGGGGGTGGGCAGGGGGTGGTCTCTCAGCTCGGCCGCTATCCACGACACTGCCGCAAAGCCTAGCAGGCGTAGCACTTTCTCGACACCACAGGGGGTGCGCAGGGGGTGGTCTCTCAGCTCGGCCGCTATCCACGACACTGGCGCAAAGCCCAGCAGGCGTGGCACTTTCTCGACACCACAGGGGGTGCGCAGGGGGTGGTCTCTCAGCTCGGGCGCTATCCACGACACTGTCGCAAAGCCTAGTAGGCGTGGCACTTTCTCGACACCACAGGGGGTGCGCAGGGGGTGGTCTCTCAGCTCGGCCGCTATCCACGACACTGGCGCAAAAGCTAGCAGGCGTGGCACTTTCTCGACACCACAGGGGGTGCGCAGGGTGTGATCTCTCAGCTCGGCCGCTATCCACGCCACTGGCGCAAAGCCTAGCAGGCGTGGCAACTCTCTCGACACACCACAGGGGCAGCGCAGGGGTGTCTCTCAGCTCGGGCCGCTAATCCACGACACTGGCGCAAAGCCTAGCAGGCGTGGCACTTTCTCGACACCACAGGGGGTGCGCAGGGGTGGTCCTCAGCTCCGGCCGCTATCCCACGACCGCGCAAAGCATCTCAGTCGTGGCACTTTCTCGACACCACAAGGGTGCGCAGGGGTTGGTCTCTCAGCTCGGCCGCTATCCACGACACTGGCGCAAAGCCTAGCAGGCGTGGCACTTTCGCGACACCACAGGGGGTGCGCAGGGGGTGGTCTCTCAGCTCGGCCGCTATCCACGACACTGGCGCAAAGCCTAGCAGGCGTGGCACTTTCTCGACACCACACGGGGTGCGCAGGGGGTGGTCTCTCAGCTCGGCCGCTGTCCACGACACTGGCGCAAACCTAGCAGGCGCGGCACTTTCTCGACACCGCAGGGGGCGCGCAGGGGGTGGTCTCTCAGCTCGGTCGCTATCCACGACACTGTCGCAAAGCCTAGCATGCGTGGCACTTTCTCGACACCACAGGGGGTGGGCAGGGGGTGGTCTCTCAGCTCGGCCGCTATCCACGACACTGGTGCAAAGGCTAGCAGGCGTGACACTTTCGCGACACCACAAGGGGGTGCGCAGGGGGTGGTCTCTCAGCTCGGCCGCTATCCACGACACTGGCGCAAAGCAAAGCCTAGCAGGCGTGGCACTTTCTCGACACCAAAGGGGGTGGGCAGGGGTGGTCTCTCAGCTCGGCCGCCACGACACTGGCGCAAAGCTTTGCAGCCGTGGCACTTTCTCGACACCACAGGGGGTGCGCAGGGGGTGGTCTCTCAGCTCGGTCGTTATCCACGACACTGGCGCAAAGGCTAGCAGGCGTGGCACTTTCTCGACACCGCAGGGGATGCGCAGGGGGTGGTCTCTCAGTTCGGCCGCTATCCACGACACTGGCGCAAAGCCTAGCAGGCGTGGCACTTTCTCGACACCAAAGGGGGTGGGCAGGGGGTGGTCTCTCAGCTCGGCCGCTATCCACGACACTGGCGCAAAGCCTAGCAGGCGTGGCACTTTCTCGACACCAAAGGGGGTGGGCAGGGGGTGGTCTCTCAGCTCGGCCGCTATCCACGACACTGGCGCAAAGCCTAGCAGGCGTGGCACTTTCTCGACACCACAGGGGATGCGCAGGGGGTGGTCTCTCAGCTCGGTCGCTATCCACGACACTGGCGCAAAGCCTAGCAGGCGTGGCACTTTGTCGACACCACACGAGGTGCGCAGGGGGTGGTCTCTCAGCTCGGCCGCTATCCACGACGCTGGCGCAAAGGCTAGCAGGCGTGGCACTCTCTCGACACCACAGGGGGTGCGCAGGGGGTGGTCTCTCAGCTCGGCCGCTATCCACGACACTGGCGCAAAGCCTAGCAGGCCTGGCACTTTCTCGACACCACAGGGGGTGCGCAGGGGGTGGTCTCTCAGCTCGGCCGCTATCCACGACACTGGCGCAAAGCCTAGCAGGCGTGACACTTTCTCGACACCACACGAGGTGCGCAGGGGTGGTCTCTCAGCTCGGCCGCCATTTACGACACTGCGCAAGCCTAGCGGCGTGGCCACTTTCTCGCCCAAAGGGGGTGGCAGGGGGTGGTCTCTCAGCCTTTCCCCCCCGGGGGCCGGCTATCACACGACACCACTGACTGGCGCAAAGCCTAGCAGGCGTGGCACTTTCTCGACACCACAGGTGGTGCGCAGGGGGTGGCCTCTCAGCCCGGCCGCTATCCACGACACTGGCGCAAAGCCTAGCAAGCGTGGCACTTTCTCGACACCACAGGGGGTGCGCAGGGGGTGGTCTCTCAGCTCGGCCGCTATCCACGACACTGGCGCAAAGCCTAGCAGGCGTGGCACTTTTCTCGACACCACAGGGGGTGCGCAGGGGGTGGTCTCTCAGCTCGGCCGCTATTCACGACACTGGCGCAAAGCCTAGCAGGGAACATTCGCGACGAGGGCCCAGAACGCAGGATTGTGCATATATATATATATCTATATATATATAATATATTTAATTATATAATATATATATATTATACACATCACCAAAGGCGAATCAAACACATAATATTTAAATTAATTATGTGGTGTTCTCGGTAGTCGTAATGTGTGTGTGTGGTGTGGTGTGTGTGTGGTGGTGGGGTGTGTGTGGGGTGTTGTGTGTGGTGTGTGTGTGTGTGTGTGTGTGTGTGTGTGTGTGTGTGCGCGTTTGTGTGGTGTGTGGGTGTGTGTGTGTGTGTGTGTGTGTGTGTGTGTGCGTGCGTGCGCTCGTTGCGTGCGTGCGTGCGTGCGTGCGTGCGTGAATGCGTGTGTGTGTGCGCGCGTGTGTGTGTGTGTGCCCTAATTTAAGCTGTGCGTAGCCCGCCTAGCTTTTAGCGGAAGCGGTTCGCTCTCGCCCCGTGTGTGTGTGTGTGTGTTTGTGTGTGTGTGTATATGTGTCTGTGTGTGTGTGTGCGTGTGTGTGTGTGTGTGTGTGTGTGTGTGTGTGTGTGTGTGTGTGTGTGTGTGTGTGTGTGTGTGTGTGTGTGAGTGCGTGCGTGTTGTGTGTGTGTTGTGTTGTGTGTGTTGTGTGTGTGTGTGTGTGTTGTGTGTGTGTGTGCACGTGCGTGTGTGTGTGTGTGTGTGGATGTCGTATGTTTGCCAGTGGTGCTGTGCGTTGCGTGCTAAGGTGCGTGTGGGTGAGTGGGTGTGTCTGTGTTTTGTACGTGTGCGTAGTGTGTGTGTGGGCGTTATTGTGTGTAGTGTGTTGTGTGTGTTTGTGTGTGTATGTGTGTGTATGTGTTGTGATGCGTTCTGTTGTGTTGGTGTTGTGCAGTGTGTGTGAGTATTGTGTGTCGTGTGTGTGTTTGTGTGTGTGTGTGTGTGCGTGGCGTGCGTGCGTGCTGTTGCGTGCTGTGGTGTGTGTGTGTGTGTGTGTGTGTGTGTGTGTGTGTGTGTGTGTGTGTGTGCGTGCCATTTTGGCTCAAGTTCCCAGCTCCCGTGGGGGGGGATTGGGAGCTTGCCGCGGCCGTGGGCTCGAGGGCCCACCTGCTGTTTTGGCCGGGCTGCGGGCGCCGCGGGGCGGCGCGTGCAACCGGGCAGCCATGCCGTCGCGTGGCAGCCGGGCGGGCAGACGTGCACGTGGCTGTGCATTCCAGTGCCCTGCCTCCCTGCGGGGGCTGGGGATGGAGGGTTCACGCAGCCCCAGTCGCGCCGGGAGCGTGAAGGGGAGCGCCCTGAATTGGCACCCGGCTGCTGGGCCGCAGGCGGCAGCACCGAGGGCCCCCTCGGCAGCGCCGATGCGGACCCCGTGGGTGAGGGCGCGGGCCCCGTGGAGGGAGACCCCACACCCGCCCCCTCCGGCGAAGGCCCGGCCGGGCGCCAGGCCGGCTCCTGCGGAGGGAGCACCGGTGACGGTGCCGAGGGCGGCGACGCTACGGCCGGCCCCGGTGACCTCCCCCCCCCGGCGGGGGACGGCGCTCCTGCGCGGGCGGGAGGTGCCGGCGACGGCGCCCCCTGGGTCATGCCGCGCCGAGGCGCCCGCGCGCGCTGGCAGCCCGCAGGTTGGCAAGGGGCCGGCGGCGAAGGCTACTGGGCGCCGCTTGCGCCGGCGCAGGGTGCGTTCGAGCAGCAGCCCCAGCGCCCGGGCGCCGCGGCGCTGGCGCCGGCGCTCGCGCCGGGAGCGCAGCCCGAGCGAGCGGGCAGCCCGCCGGCGCCGCGCCCGCCGGAGCAGCCACGCGCGCGGCCGCTCCCCAGCCCCCCGGGGCGAGACGGGCGCACGGGAGCCCGCCGAGGCAGCCGACACGCGCTGCTCCGCGGCGGGCGGTGACGAGCCGCAAGCGAGCCCCCCCGGCCATTCTCCCGCGCGGGCGCCCGGCCGAAGCCGAAGCCGCGCGCAGGCACTCCCCGCGGAAGGAACGCTTCTCGCAGGGCTAGGCGCGGCGGCGGCGGCGACGGCTGCCCCGGCCTGCAGTGGCAGCTCCAGCGGCTCCGAGAGCGGCTCCCCGGGGGCGGCGCCGCGGGCTCCCGCGGCGGCTCCGCCCACGGCGGCAGCGCTAGGAGCAGGGGCTCCGACGGCAGCTCCGCCCGCGGCGGCAGCGCCTTGAGCAGTGGCCCCGAAGGCGGCTCCGCCTGCGGCGGCAGCGCCGAGGGCTGGGGCTCCGACGGCAGCTCCGCTGGCAGCGGCAGCGCTGGGAGCAGGGCCAGGCGGCGGCGCGGCCACCGCGGCGGACGACGGTGCGGACGGCGCGCCGCGGGCGACGGGCCCGAGGGACCCGCAGGCGGCGCCCCCCGCGGAGGCGGTAGCGGCGGCGCTCAGGGCGAGCGGCTGGGGCTTCGCGGCCGAGGGGGTCGCGGAGGGCGTCCTGGCCGAGGCGGTGGCTGCTGGCCTCCTCCGCTGGGAGGGCCGCCGGCGCTCCCGCTAGACGCAGGCGAGCACCCCATCGAGCTCGAGTATGACGGGCTCAACTGGGCGCAGCTCGCAGTCCAGCCGGACGTGGCTGGCGCACTGGGATCCCTTGCCCCGGCCACCTCGCGGGACGAGGCGAGCTCCGCGGGGCCGGTGGTCGGGGGGCAGGCAGGGAGGCGCGCGGCTGCGGCCGCCGCCGTCGCTTCCCCGCCGCGGGCGCGGGGCCAGACGGACTCCGCAGCAGAGGCCCCGACGGCCGCTCCGCCTGCGGCGGCAGCGCCAGGAGCGGGGGCTCCGACGGCTGCTCCGACTGCGGCGGCAGCGCCGGGAGCGGGGGCCCCGACGGCTGCTCCGCTTGCGGCGGCAGCGCTGGGAGCGGGGGCTCCGCCGGCGGCTCCGCCAGGGGCAGTAGCGCCGGGAGCAGAGCCGGTGAAGCGGCGGCTCTGGGCTGACCTGGCGGCGGAGGGGGAAGAAGCCGCTAAACTCGACGCCCTGCAGGCGGCGACCCTGCCCGCGGGGGCGCGCGGGCTGCTGGAGGCGCGGCCGCTGGAGCCGCCCCGGGCGCGGCGGCGACGGCGCGCGCGGCGGCGGCGGACCGCGCCGCGGAGGCTGCTCAGGCGGTGGCCTTGGCTGCGGCCGCGGACGCGGCGGCCGCGGAGGCTGCCGAGGGGCTGCGCGAGGCGGTGTGCGCCACCTTCCAGCGCGGCTGGACGCCTGTCCGGGACGCCGCGCGCCACCTCGGCCTGCCCGAGGGCCGGCGCTTGCCCGCGGCCCGCGGCCGGGTGGCGCGGCAGGTGGCGCGCCTGGCTGCGGCGCAGCTCCTCGAGCTCGAAGAGCTGCTGGGCGCCGCAGATGAGCCGCGCGGCGCGCGGCGCCAGGCTGCGCAAAGCCGCGGCCCGGCTGAGCACTGCTGCTTTTGCTGCTTCCTTCTCGTCTTCTTCCCCTCCCTTCCCCTGCTGCTCTCTTCTTTCTTCCTTGGCCACGGGGCGGCCCTCTCGCGCTGGTAAAAAGTGTGCGTGTGTGTGTGTGTGTGTGTGTGTGTGTGTGTGTGTGTGTGTGTGTGTGTGTGTGTGTGTGTGTGTGTGTGTGTGTGTGTGTGTGTGTGTGTGTGTGTGTGTGTGTGTGTGTGTGTGTGTGTGTGTGTGTGTGTGTGTGCGTGGTGTGTGTGTGTTGTGTGTGTTGTGTGTGTGTGTGTTGTGTGTTGTGTGTTGGTGTGGGTGTGTTGTGTGTGTGTGTGTGTGTGTGTAGATACATGTGTGTGTGTGTAGTTGTTGGTGTCGTGTGTGTGCGTGGTGCGTTTAGTGCGTTGCTGCGTGTGTGTTGTGTTGTGTGTGTGTTTGTGTGTGTGTTGTCGTTGTTTTGTGTGTGTGTGTGTGTGTGTGTGTGTTTGTGTTGTGTGTGTGTCGTGTGTGGGCTGTTGTGTGTGTGTGCGTGTGTGTGCGTATGTGTATGTGTGCGTGTGTGTATGCGTGTTGCGTGCGTGTGTGCGTGCGTGCGTGCGTGTGTGCTGCTCTCCTCTTTCTTCCTTAGCCGCGGGGCGACCCTTTCGCGCTGGTTAAAGGTGTGTGTGTGTGTGTATGGAACGAGTTCGGCCCCTGGTTCCATCGCGCGCATTCGCTGGCCCCAGGCGCGCGCGGCGGACGCAGGCGCGAGCAGTCGCCGCGCCGCCGATTGGCTCGCGCGCGCCGCGGCGCGCCGCAGGCGATGTGGGCAGGCCCGCGCGCCCCCGCGCGCGGCCGCTGCCCGCCGCGGCCGCGCGCAGGTACCACAGGTTTGTGTGTGTGCCTGGGGCGCGCGCCCCGCGCTCGGGATTTGACCCGCCCGTGCCCGCCCAGTTTCTCGCCCGTTGCTGGGTCGTGCTGCGACCAGCACCGCAGGCTACCAAACGAGGTCAAACTAAGACGCAATTCGACGTCTACGCCGCATCCGGACGAGGATAGCGAGCGAACGACCGAACTAGGTCCGATTAGACGCAATTCGACGTCTACGCAGCATCCGAACGAGGATAGCGAGCGACCGACCGAACGAGGTCATATTAAGACGCAAGTCGACGTCTACGCCGCACGTGTGGCGCGCGAGCGAACTTCCGAGCGGGGGCTGTTCCGACGCGATTCGACGTCTACGCCCCCTCCGTGCACGCTTAGCGTGCGTCATTTAGGTGGCCAAACGAGGCCCGCAAGCACGTGGTCGGCTTCGGTGCGCGAGCTGCAGCCGAGCGCGGACAGAGTGCGCACGAGCGCGTCATACGCGTTAACAGGCGGCGCCAGCTCGCACCCATGGCGGATTTGCAAGCTTTCTGTCTGGCGTCGACGCGCACGCAAAGCGCGACGAGAAATACCTCCGCGACGTCATTGCAGCACTTCGCGCGAATTCTGTCACGGCGAGCGCCACGCGCTTTCTCGGTCCGTCTGTCGCGCACAGCGCGTGCCAGGTTGAACAAGACCTAGTCGGGCTCAACATTCATGAGAGTTCGTTCGGCAAGGGCGGCCTCAACGGTGGGAAGGTAGCCTTCCTCGACCGTGCCGTCAAGCGTGCCGCAGAGAACGCCGCCATGGCCGAGGCGGGGCTCATGGCCGCCGCCCGCGGCGACGACGGGGCGGCGCGGGGGTCGAATGACCCTGTCGCTGCGCAAGTGGACGCACTCGCGCGCAAGCCGACTGCGGCCGCGCACGTCGACATCGGCGCGAAGCTGGGCGACATCAGCCTCAGCGATTTGCCGTCTGCTTGCTGGCCGTCGCCGGCGTCGTGCGACTGGCTCGACAGCCAGGCGCCCACGCGCGCGCGGTGTATCGCTCAGCGTTCGCACGCGGCGCTTCGGAGCGGCGCAGGTCAAAGCGGCCCAAGCGAAGGGGATCGCGAGCCGTTCATGCACAGCGATTTGAAGAAGTGGCTGCCACACTGGGCGGTGGAGAAGCGCGGCGGTCAGGACGGCGCGGACGCGAACAAAGAAGGCGCGCTCTTTCGGCGCGCGCATTCTGGGCGGAGCCGCCGCCTCGCGAGGGCTGTCGCTCATGCCCTGGTCGGTCGCATTCGACCGGTGGGCCCTGGCCGCGAGCTTCACGGGCCAGATTGAACTGGCCGCCGCGATGGCGCACAAGGACGTCGTCATGCAGATCGCACTGCAGGCGAACTCCCTTCCCTGGTCTCGCGGCCGAGGCCGGCCGCCGCCCGCGCGCGTTGCGGGCAGGCGCGCGGGGTGCACAAGTCCACAGCCCTGGCGGTCATCTATGACGGGCTGGCCAGGCGGGAGTGGGCCGATCGCGCCAGTGGCTCCAGCTCCTTTAACGTCAACCGCGACGCGCTGCAGCAAGAGCAGAGCCTGTACATACGCGCCGAGCGCGAGTACACGGCTCGCGGGCATCCCAACCTCTCCGATCGGCAGCAGAAGGGCAGCAGCAAGGGCGCTCCCCAGGCGGAGTTCAAGGGGAAAGGCAAGGGCAAGTCCCAGCATGCCGAGAGCGACAAGGGCTGGGGCAGTCCTGGGAGCCCAAGAGCTGGGGCAAGTCCTGGGAATCGCGGGCCCACGCGAAGGGCAAAGGCAAGCACGACGCAGCGCGGGGCACAGAGCAGCCGCGCACGCCGAAGCGCAAGCGCGAGGATTGAGGCGCGAGCACCGTCGCGCGGCCAGCAGCGCGCGCTCGCGCGCGGAAAGCGCGCCCAGGCTTGGCGGTGCGCGAGAGCGCGGGCACACCCGCGCCGAATTTGCCAGATGGCAGGTCTCTCTCTGCATCACAGGCGCGGCGCGCTTCCGTCGCGCGCGGGCGTCCCGAACCCTTGGGGGCCGTCGGCCGGCAGGCACGGGCGCCAGTGACGGCCTCTGGGGCAATGTGCCCGTCGGAAGACCGGAGCGCGCCAGTACCTGACGGGCGGAACGCTGCAAGCAGTACCGCGGCGGGCTCGCGGCTCCCGCGTTTTGAAGAATTGGCGTCCAGCGCCGAGGCGGAGAGCGCGGCCGCGATGCCCCGCGCCTTCCGCGCGCCAGCGCCGCAGCGTCGCAGGGGGAAGACAAGGCAAATATCGACTTTGTCATTAATGCCGCCGTAGCTTCCCAGGGCGTTTCAGCGATGCGGCGGCGGCCGAGGCCGCGGCTCTATGCGTTCGGCATGGCTGCTGTTCTCTCATGCAGCTGCAGGGGCGCGGCGGCGAAACCGCCGGCTGGTGCGATCGGGCTGGCACGAGCGAAGAGTGCTGTCGACTCGTGCGGGTGGTCACGCTGGCCCGACCGCCCCCGGGGCCGCCCCCTGGGCGCGACGCGGTGACCTGCATATCAAGAGGCGTGAAGCGTTTTCCAGGCGAGCGGCGCGCTCGGGCGCGGGTCGGCGTCTTCGCCGCACAGCTAGTGTCGCATCGGTTGGCCTCGCCCGCGATTTACACCAGTGCGGAATAAAAGGTTGCTCGGCTGGCGCGCCCGCGGCGTGCGCGCGCGCGCGCCCGCCGGCGCGCAGGGGATGCCTCCGATATCGCGCGTGCGGCCAGCGTACTGGCGGAGCAAGGGTTCGAGACCCGCCAGGATCTCGTGGGGGCGCAGCCGAGGTGCATCGCGGACCTGCATGTCCTGCCAGCACCCCTCCTGTCGGAGCTCGATCGCCTGTGCGCCGCGGGACCCTCTTCCGCGCGTAGCGGGGATGCTCGGAGCCGTTCTCCAGAGCGCCTGACAGCGATAGCGCCTGCATTCGAAAGGGCGATGGCGCGGCCAAGACCGCCCTCGCCACCCGTGCCAGGGGGACCGCGTCGCAACGCGCAGTGGCTTGCGTGCTCCATGCCCTCGCAGGGGGAGCGGCGCGAATGGGCGGAACGGGCCCGATTGGAGGTCCTGGTCAGCACTATACCATCCACCCGCCAATCTTTGAAGAGCGGTGTGCGGTGCTGGCTCAATTTCGCGATAGACGTACTCGGACGTGACCGGCATCTCGCGCTGCCGCCCAGCGAGGCGCGACCAATCCGCGCAACCCCTCCTGCGCGGCCCGCAGACTCCTGTAATCTGCGGCGTGCGCCCAGGACGATCTGTTGTGCTGGTCGGGCACTTTCTCTTGCGCGGGCACGTTCCGGAATTATTGCGGGCGCGTGCAGACAGCGTGCGAAGTGCTACGCCTGGGCACGAGCGCCTTCGAAAACAGACGGCTGCTCCGGTGTCGGCCCCCCGCGCCACCGCGCGCGCGAGGCCGCGCGTCGCGCGCCCAGGAAGGCCAAGGCAGCCATTGTGCGGCGCGGCGGACACACGCCACGCGAACCGCGCTTCGTTCGTGACGCTATGATTGCGCAATTACTTGGCCTACATGGTCGCAGCGAAGAAGAAAAGGCGGGACCGCCGCGCGGCATTCGCCAGTCAACCCAGCGGTCGCGCAGGTGGCATCCACCACGTTTCTAATTACGTACATATTCCTGCTTCGCCTACCATCCGAGTGTTTACCCATCCGGTGGTGCGGCAACACTCTGTCGCGCGGCCGCACGGCGGGCCGCGCCGTCTGGAAACGCGCGCGCTGGGGCACCCGCGCACGCGCCGAATGCGCTAGGTGGAGTTGGCCATATCGGCAGACGAGGCACTCCTCTGGTTGCCAAGGCGGAAGAACAAGCCGTGCGCGTCGATACTCCGCCGGAGGTGTTGGTGCCGCGCGCGCGCCGCGACGTGCGCCGTGCACGCGCTGCCTCCGTTGCTGCGCGGCACAGCAGTAGGCGCTCAGCCGTTCGCGCAGTTCTCAGGGTCGGATGCCCAGCGTATCCTTCGGTCCCTATTGTCCAGGATAGGCGTGGACAGTGCCAACCTATTCGGCACCCACGACATACGAAGGTCGCGACCCGCGACCGCCCGCGCGGCTCGGCGCGCACATCCCTCCGCCCCTCTCGCGCGCACAAGGGGGCACGCCGATGACATCGATCGCGCGGGTGCGCCGACCGCAGTAACGAAGGAACGTGGAGGCTGGGCGTCGAACGCCTACCTGGCTTACATCGACCGCGTCCGGGTCGAAAGTGAGAGGGTAGCGGCCGCGCGCAACGCCGCGTCCGACTGCTCGGACAGCTCTGACAGCAGCTCAGACACCTAGTGTGGCTGCGACATCCCGGCGCGCGCCCGAGCGCCGCGCTCCGCGTGAGCAACGGGTGAGCGGCGCACGGCGCTGGCCGCATCGTTGCATTGGGTCGTGCTGCGACCAGCACCGAGGCCTCGCGGCGCCCGCGCCCTCTCGGCGCGGCGCAGGCTTCGGCGCACACCCAACGCTGTGGTTGCAGACGCAACC
>CAUYUJ010022406.1:87257-109757 GCA_963575745.1 Prorocentrum cordatum
GCCCGCGGACCCCGGAATGCAGGACAGGAAAGGATGGGGCATGAACGGGTGCCTCTTTGTCTGCTCTACGCTGGTGGGGCTGGCCGCCGGCAACCTGGTTTACGCGGCAGCCTTCGCGACCATCACGTGGGCCATCGGGCGTGGAGTCTCGAGAGACGACAGCGCCCAGGCCGTTGACCCAGACCTGATCCCACCAAGAAGGGGCCGACCGAACGTGCCGGCAGCGTGGCACATCAAGGAGGCCTGCATCCCCACTAACGTCCCCAGACGCCGCCCCAGATGCTGGCAGCCGTCCACCTGCAAGTGCCAGAAGCACGAGGAACCACCCACGCCCGCGGTGTTTCAGGCCGTCTGCGACATGGACTCAGGAGGACGCCCGACCACAGTCCTGAACCGCCTCCTGGACAAAACCGGCGCGACCCTGGGGGCCATCCAAGCCAGAATCCTGATCGCCCTGTCCCTACTCGTACAGCGCGAACCGCGTGCCTGCCTGTGCCCGTGCGGGGACGCCGATGCATCGGCGACGTGATCGAGGCCATTCTCGGCTTGTGCGAGCCGCGCCGCCTGCGCGACAAGGTTGCGCGGGACCAGCCAGGCACGCTGTTCGGACTACAGGAACGGCACTTCAGGGAGCTGCGCTCGGCGCTGGAGCTCTTGATTTCTGCGGTGTCTCGCTTGGTCATGGTCGCCCAGCACCGCCCCCTGGCCATCCAGGCGAATTGCCCCACAACCTGGAAGGACCTGGAGGCTGGAAGGTTCCCGCCCCAGGCCACCCTTGCAGTCATCGAAGGTACTGTGTCTACCGCTGACCTCCCGGCCCTGGCGGACGACGAGTGCGCGGTTTGCGCGCTCTACGTCGACGTGCTCGGGTCCGGCATCGGCCTCACTGACGACCCTGCAAAGTAGGCAGGCAGCGTCGCCTGGATAGGCGGGGGGTTCTCATTCACGCACCTGCACCTGCACCTGCACGCAGCCCCGCCCAGGCGTGACGCTACGGCCTCCCTGGATTGACGAGCGCGACACCAGGTGGACGAAGGAACAGAACAGGGCCGACTTCTATTGCCAGGGGTGCCTCCGCGGCCCCTTCAAGCACGACAAGGGCGCGTGCGTCAGCGAGCGGATCCGCCAGGTCATCGCGGTCAACAGGCTGACGGAGTACTACCAAGGGAGGGACCTCACCTGGCTGTGCATTTGCTGCTGGACCACGAAGGCCATGGAAGAGCGCCGGCCCATCCCAGACGACGTGGGCTTCAAGGACTGGATCAACGGTCGCCCCGACGACATGCCGGTGCGCGCGACGCGCGCCCTGCCGGGACTCTGCCCAACGCCGGCACTCACGGCCTTCACACCCCTGGAGCAGCTCCTGGTCCCACTGGGCGACGAGTTGAATCCGCTCAACGTGGGAACCACGCTCCCAGCCAGCAACGCGAACGACGACCGCCTGATCTCCCATTTCCACACGGGCGACTTCGGCATCTGGCGGTGCGACGGCTGCCCGCCTGGCACAGAGGGGCACAGCTGGCAACCAGGACAGCCATTCCCTGGCATGTACGGTCACGCCGCCGATCCTGAAGGTCTCCGCGCTGGCCTAACCCTGGTACACGGGCTTCCGCCTGTCCAGCTAATGAGGGAGATGTTCCTGGCCGAGCGCTGGCGCGCAGGCTGGTGCTGCAAGGAATGCCTGATCCACCAATGGGACATGGCCCCGTCCGCAGTGAAGTACGTACTTGACAGGTACGGCCCTGAGGTATACCCTGGCCCAGGAGCCAAACCCCTCGCCGCGCCGCCCGGCACCCCCGCCACCCCGACAGGGATTGCATTGCGCCCAAGCCAGAAGGAAGTGCAACGGCGGGCCGCGGCCTGGGACGAGGAGGCGCGCGCCCACCAGGAGCGCCTTCGCAGCGCACTGCCGCCCCCACCAGAGAACGAGCAACAACGCCACGCCTGGGCGAGACGGACGACGGCCAGGAATACGCGCGTAAAGGTTGTGGCAGAAAATCAGGGGCCAAGGCGACGGAGGGACATGCAGCGGCGGGGCCATGCACGCGGACCCAGAGACCAACGCGTCAGCTCAGCCAATCCTGGAACACGCGTCCAGCAGCGGGCCCCAGCAGGACAACGGCCTCCGCGCAGACGGGCGCCACGACCATACCCCTGACCAAGCAGACAGCCATAGACCCACCAAGGAACGTTGGATCGGCAAATTTGCAACTCCGCGCTCGAGTGGCGCCATGATCTGTCTCACCACCGCGCGGTCCATGTTTCCGGGCGTGCCCTGCAGCATGGCGAGGATGTTCTTCGTTCTTTCTTGGCTTCGTCACTCTCCGACCCCTCCTTTGCCCGCGTGGTCGCGATGGGGCACCGCGAGAACCTCCCTGGCGCGAACGCCCTGGAACGCCTCCCCATGTTCACAGCCGCGATGCGCCGCGTGTCTCTTCGGATAGGGCGACTTGTTCGCCGGCCTCCAGCTAGCAGGACCGCCTGGGCGTTGCGATGAAGCAGCTCCGCGCGGTGGAGGGCGGCCACCTGGGCGAGATCTCGACGTGTTTGTTGCGTTGCCCTGCGCTCAAAGACATGGTCGACAATGCGTGCCGCCTCGAGGGCCACCTCGCCCGTCATCCGCCTCCATGCCACTCAGCTGTCCAGAGAGCACGCCAGTGACGAGCTCGGTCACTTCCACGAGGATCTCACGAGTGCGGATGACTATCGAGCCGCTCGCGCCCGTCAGCGCGCTGCTCGCCTGATGTGCCGGCTGGCTCGTGGCCGGGCTGGGGCGTCGCTGGAATCGAGATGGATGATGGCGAGGTCGTCGCGCGCCCCGACGCGAAGGCCGCCGCGCTGCGCGCTCGTTGGGCGGCAACCTTCTCCGCGCAAGGAGGCGGTGAAGAATTGCTCGAGCATTGGTCGACCTTGGATGCGCAGTCCCGCTCCGCCTCCGACGCCGCGCCATTCGACCCGTCCATCTTCCGTCGCTCCCGGAAGCATGGCTGGCAGGCCACCAGTCCAGCGATTCTTCTCTGGGCCCAGACGGCGTCCCGTTCTCGGCCTGGCGTGGCAGTTTGGCTCGGTTCACGTCGATTCTCGTCGACGCCTTCGGTGCCCTCGCCTCCGACGACGGCGCTGCCCTGAAGGGTGAGTTCTCCGCCGACTTCAACGCGAACCTCCTCTTCGTTCTCCTGAGGGGGCCCTCTGGATTTGGGCCCATCGGGTGATGGGTAAGTACTGCGCTCCATCGGGCGTTCGCCCTCCTGGACATCACCAACGCCGACGACCGATGGATTGCGAATTTGGCGTGGCTCGTCTTAAGCCGCTGGCAGGGCTAAGGGTGTCCGCCATTCAGAGAGGGTCCATCGCAGGCCGCTCCATGCTGCCCAATTTTTCGGGATGTCGAGGAAGCGGGGATCCTCGCAGCCTGCACTTTGGACGTTGGGGGTGCCGTGCTGTTCGACTTCGCGTCCGCGTTCCCTCGCGTCGAGCACGGCTTCTTGATGGCCGTCTTCCGCTTGTTCAACTGGCCCAGATGGTTCCAGAAGTTCATGGGCGTGACGTGCCGGGGGAACGTGTGCGACGTTGTCTGGCACGGTTCCCGCTGCCGCGGCTTCGGGGTCGATTCGTCGAGACATTCGTCGAGGGTGTCTTCTTTTAACTTTCCTGTCGCGCCGTGGCCGCCGACGTTCTTCCTCGCGGGCTGCGCCGTGATTTCCCCGGCGCCGCTCTCCGGGCTTGCGCTGGCGACGCGTCTTTGGTGGGCCCGTGCCTGATGGCCCGTCTGTCCCTTCTCGAGCGGTGTTTCTCGGCGTGCGCGCGCATCTCTGGCTTGGCCCTGAACGTGGGCAAAACAGTTATGATGCCATTGGGCGCGCTTGACCATGGCCAGATCCGAGCGCATCTTCGGCGCGAGGTTTTTCTGTGGTGAGGTCTGGGAATTGCCGATGCCGCCAAGTAGTTCGGATTCTATGTAGGCCCTGGCGGGGGGCGCAGATCTTGGGAAGGAGTGTTCACGGAGATGGGGGATCGAGCTTCGGTATGGGTGGGTGGGGGATTGGCGCCGGAATGATGCGTGCTGTGGAGGTGTATCGGGTATTCAGGGTATTCATTGTCTCCATGGCCCCCTTCGGTGCACAGCTGTACCCTTTTCCCGCCGCCTTCGATTGGCTCGAGAAGCCCCTGATCCAGAAACTTTTCCTTGTCCCTGCAGATTGGCTTCCAGGAGACATTTTGAAATGTTTCCAGCAGTTCGGATTCCCTCGCGATTTCCCCGAAGGGGCGCGCGTCGCCTCGGTGGCGAAAGTCCGGGTGGTGCTTCATGAGGCCTGCCAGACGGGTGGATTGCTGGTGATGTCAAGAGTTGCGGCCTTGCGAGCCGCCGTGCAACTTCCGCGGTATCCGCAGGCTTGGTTCACGGCGCGCCTGGGCGCCCTTCGCCTTCTCAGTCTCGTTGGAAAAAATGGCGTGGGACTCCATGGCCCGTGGCGAGCCTGCCCGACCCGTCGTCGATCGTGCCCGGGTAGGCTCAGCGAGAAGGGGTGGCAGGCACGAGCTCTTCGTATTGCCCCTCCCCCGCGGGCTGCGGCAGTGGGGCGAGCGTTGCGGCGAAAACTTGGTCATCGGTGCCTCGATGTCCCTCCTGGGCGCCGCTGCCGTCGATTCTTCCCGCGCATGGGGGCGCCGAGGAGCTGTTGCCTCCCTGTGTGTTGGCGGCGTCTTTATGGGTTAATGTGAATGTTTTGGCAATTTCCAAGCGAATCCAGAAGATTGGGAGATTCGAATTGGAGTGACAAGCGATGGATGGTCGTTCCAGCACTACTGCCATTGCCGCATCCTCCACGACCTGCGTCGTCGTCGCCTGGGCCTGGAGCGCCCGGGCACGACGTGGCCCTGGCAGACTTCCTTTTGATTTCCCCTTCCCGCCACCTCCTTCGAGTGGGGGCGCCCCCCCGCGGGCGGCCCGCAAGCTGCCGCGCTGAGGGCGCTCGGTGCCTTTTCTCTCTTCCGAATGCGCAGTGCGAGGCGCCGCGGTGGCCGCTGCGCGCGCCTCCCCTCCGACCTACTCTTAGGTTTCGTCCGTGAGGGGGTTCGTGGCCACTCGCAGGCCATGGCCTTATTCTCCTCGACGCGCAAGCGTCGGCGGCAGCATTAGTATCGTTCCCCTTCCCCCCATGTAGTTTCACTTGTTTCAGATGTCGCTGGCGCAGCATCCTGGGGCACCTGGTGTCCTCTTCTCGCGCCCGCGGAGCGCGCGAGGCTTGCTCTGGGCCGCTTTGGGGCCATGCGCCCCTGGCGGTGGGGTCAGGTGGCTCGCGCCCCACGGCGATCGTCGGTCCGCCCAACGGCGGTTGCATTGTTGCTCTTCGCGTTGTTTCTTTCTTCTGTCCTCCTTGCCTCCCCGTCCTTGTCCCCCTGGCGTTGCGCCGCCGCGTCCGCCTGAGTGCCAGTCCGCCCGGGCGTTGGTCAGGGGGGGCGTTCGCAGGGCATCCTGTCGCGTTTCGTGCGCGTATGCGAACATCGCCCGTATTTCCGCCCCTTCTCCTTCTCATGGCCCTCCTCCTCCTTATCGTCCTCCTCCTCGTCCTCCCCTTCCCCTCCCTGCCCCTTCCTCCCCGCGCGTGCCAGTGCGCCCTAGTCTGGGGACATTGCGGATTTTTGCCCCCCTCCGCGTCGGCCTTGCCGCGGGGCATAATTCGCAGTTGTGCCTCATCCCCCCCGTTTCTTTTTCTGGGCAGTTTTTCTTTCTTCTTGTCCCGTTTCGGCGCTGTGTGCAGGGGGCGTCGCTGGCCGGGGGGGTCGGGCCCCCCCCCTTCAAAGGGTCAAAGGTGCGTGAAATGTTCGACCCCCCCGCCCCCCCTCCCCCCCTGAAGGGGGGGTTGGGGGTCCGGACCCCCCCCCTCTCCCTTTTTTTGCGCTCGAAAGGAGGGGGGGTTCGAAGCCCCCCCCTCTCCCCCCTTTGCGCTGGACAGAGAGCCGGGGAGGGGGCCTCTCCGGCTGCTTCTTTCTGCGCCGGGAAAGGAGGGTAGGGAGTGTGGAGTGGGGAATAGTGAGCAGTGAGTCGCGAGTAGTGAGTAGTAACTAGTGAGTAGATAGTAGCGAGTAGTGAGTAGTGAGTAGTGAGAAGTGAGAAGTGAGTAGTGAGTAGTGAGTAGTGAGTAGTGAGTAGTGAGTAGTAGTGATTAGTGCGTAGTGACTAGTGAGTAGTGAGTAGTGCGTAGCGAGTAGTGAGTAATGAGTAGTGAGTAGTGAGTAGTCAGTAGTGAGTCCTGAGTAGGAAGTAGGGAGTAGTGAATAGTGGGTAGTGAGTTGTCGGTGGTGAGTAGGGAGTAATGAGTAGTTGGAAGGGTGTAGTGCGTAGTGAGTAGTGAGTAGTGAGTAGTCAGTTGTGAGTAGTGAGTACTGCGTTGTGAGTAGTGAGAAGTGAGTAGTGTGTAGAGAGTAGCGAGTTGTGAGTTGGGAGTAGTGAGTAGTGATCCGTGAGTAGTGAGTAGTGAGTAGTGACTAGTCAGCGGTGAATAGTGAGTAGTGATTAGTTGTTTGTTGGCAGTGGGTGATGAGAAGTGAGTAGCGAAGAGGGAGTAGGGAGTAGAGAATAGTGAGAAGCGATTAGTGGGTAGTGAGTAGTGAGTATCGAGTAGGGAGTAGGCAGTAGTGAGTAGTGCGTAGTGGGTAGCGGGTAGGGAGTTGCGAGTAAGCAATAGTTAGTAGTGAGTAGTGAGTAGGGAGTAGTGAGTAGTGTGTAATGAGATGCGAGAAGTGGGTAGCGGGTAGTGGGTAGTGAATAGTGAATAGCGAGTCGTGGGTAGTGAGTAGTGAGTAGTGAGTGGTGAGTGGTGAGTAGTGAGTGGTGAGGTAGTGAGTAGTGAGTAGTGAGTAGTGACTAGTGAGTGTGGTGTTTTGAATTGTCAGCAGTGATTGGTGCATAGTGAATAGTGAGTAGTGGGTGGTGAGTAAGGGGTATTGAGGAGGCAGTAGCGGGAAGGGAGAAGCGAGGAGCTAGTATTGAGTAGTGAGTAGTGAGTAGTGAGTAGTTAGTAGTGAATACGGAGTAGTGAGTCGTGGGTAGTGTGTAGTTAGTAGTGAGTACAGAGTAGTGAGTAGTGAGTATTGAGCAGTGGATGGTGAGTAGTGAGTATCGAGTACTGCGTAGGGAGGAGCGAGTAGAGAGTAGTGAGTAGTGAGTACCAAGTAATGAGTTGTGAGTCCTGAGTAGTGAGCAGGAAGTCGTGAGTAGTGTGTACTGGATAGCGTTTAGTGAGTAGTGAGTAATGAGTAATGGGGAGTGAGTAGTACGTCGTGAGTAGTGAGCAGTGAGTATAGAGTAGTGAGTAGTGAGTCGTGAGTACGAAGCAGTGAGTAGTGAGTAGTGGGTGGTGGGTAGTGAGTAGTATCGAGTACTGTTTGGGGCTGGGGTTAGTGGTTGGGTTTAGGGTCTGGGGTTAGGGTGAGGTTTTGGGTTAGGGGTGGTAGGGGGGGCGCGGGTTGTGGAGTCATGGGGCGGCGTGGCGAAAGGGGGGGGGAGGGTGGGGGGGTTCGAATCCCCCCCCCCACTTTCGAAGGGGGGGGGGGTCTCGACGACGGATCGGAAAAACGGGGGGGGGGGGTCCCCGGCGACGGACCAGGAAGGCGGGGGGGGGTCCCCGACGACGGACTGCGGAAAAGGGAGGGGTTCCCCCCCCCCCCTGGGGGGATCCAGCGGCGCGCCCTCTGTGTGCGTACGTGTATGTGTATGTGTATGTGTAAGTGTATGTGTATGTGTATGTGTATGTGTATGTGTATGTGTATGTGTACGTGTATGTGTATGTGTATGTGTATGTGTATGTGTATGCGTATGCGTCTGCGTATGCGTATGCGTATGCGTATGCGTGTGTGTACATATATATATATATATATATATATATCTATAGATGTGTGTGTGTGTGTGTGTGCGTGCGTGCGTGCGTGTGTGTGTGTGTGTGTGTGTGTGTGTGTGGTGCCTTGCCCTCCTCGTGCTGGCCTGGGTACGTCCCAGCATTGCGGTCAGGCTAGCAGTCACAGTTGGGCTGTCCTGGCGCGGCTGCCAGACTACCGTGAGGTGCCGTCGACACCCCTAGTCTGGTCTTGCACCTTGCCGCTTTCTCACGCCCGAGTGCGCCTGTACCGACGCCTCACCGCACAGTTTTCCCCGCCCCGCCCCTTGTGTGCATTGATGCTACAGGATGGCGCTCGGCCGCTTTTTCTCCTGGTGTGTTCGCGCTCCCGGCTGTTCCAGCGTCTTCCACGTTCACGTCCACGCTAAAGCGCTCTGTCTCTGCACCCGATCGTCCAGTAAGTCCACCCACCCGCTACGCCATGTGGAATTCGGCTAAACGTGCCCAGGTTTAATACTCGCGACGGTGCCGCTACCTAGCCGCTGGAGGAAAAAGGGTGTGTGTGTGTGTGTGTGTGTGTGTGTGTGTGTGTGTGTGTATGTGTGGCTCGCGGCCGTGTCCCAGGATCTGACACGCTTGTCCAAGTTTGCGCTTCTTTTGTCCCGAGGCTTCTAGAGGCGTTGGGATCACCTACAGGGGCGCTGAGGGGCCACCAGCCAGTATGTTTTCGGGCAGCTCCAGGATGAGCCCCAGACGGCCGAACACGGCCCAAGATATCTTGTGCCGTATTAAGCATGTCGATGCTAGGTTCCTAGGGCCTCCAGAAAAGTCACGCGAGCCGCCCCGACAGCGCCCAGAAGCGATTGACAATGCTGTGAATTTGGGCTCTGGGGCCCGTAAAGAGTCAACACAGAGATCTCGAAAGGACTTGACGTCATTGCGCTGAACGCCTACGGTACGGTCGCGTATGTATGTATGTGTGTGTGTGTATGTGTGGATGTACAGATGTACATTATATGCCTGTGTGTATGCATTTGTATATATGGTGGAGACAGAAATCGGCATATCTATGTATGTATGTAGGAACGTGAGAGAGAGAGAGGAAATAACTAACCACTATATATAATCCCAACACAGGATAAGCCTGCAGTCTCGCGCTCAGTCGGATGAATTGCGCTTTCCGTCGCCGTGCTAGCCAGCTCTAACACGTTTCGAGCCCCGATCGGACAGGCTCTTTTGCTAGCACGTTCTGGCTTTCAAATCGGTACATTTATCAGCCTATCGATTGGGCTGCGGGGTCAGTTGCGCTGCTTAGGGCAGGATAGGGACTTGGGCGCGCGGTCGTGGTCAGGCAGAAGCCCGATTGAAACCACTGCGCGCCTTCAGCAAAAAAGAACAAGCGAGACAGGCATACATGCGCGTGCCGATATGTCAGCTCTCTTGACCGTTTATAGGACTGAGTCGCTCTCGAGCCCCCACGCGCACGGAGACGACGACGGTTATGACTGGTGGTTGCGGTGAGGAGGCGGATGATCATGAGGCTGATTATAATGCTCGTGCAGCTGTCGACGATGACGACGATGGTAATGCTGCTGCTGACGACGACGAGTGGCTTCAACGCACCGCCATGTACCAGAACTGAGGGCGCTGAGGCGCCACCGAGCTATCGGTCTCAGGACGGCCTCCAGGTCGATGGAACGCGCCGAGCGAGCGAGCGATAGTGATCATTGCTACTGTTGACAACGGCGACCGCAGGAATGCTGAGCACGCATGGTGTGCACAGCAGGCAGCACGCACTCGCGGCCCAGCGCCGCAGGGCAGGCCGCGCCGGAGGTCGCCCGCCGCAGAAGCGAGGCGGGCAGCACCAGATCAAGCCTCACCTCGAGAGCCTGGAGTTCTTGTGCCCTGAGGCCGTCAGTGCCACCGAGATGGGTATCCCAGGTTGTTCAGGAGGAGCACCCCCGTTCTGGCCACCCTGTCCGACAGCCCGTTCCGGCCGCTCCACGCCCACCGGACCCGCCCCCGCGAGAGATTCAACCCCTCCGCGCCCTGCGAAGGACAGCCCGCTCTCCTGCGCCCCAGCGCGATCAACGGCAGGAAAGCGGCGCTCTCCTGCGCTGGTGGTGGCGCTGAGAGGCCACCAAGTCGGTAAAGCGGTGTCCCTAGGGGAGTCGCGACAGCAACGTTCAAGGGTTTTTTTCCGAACCATCCTGTGGTGTTGGGTCCTCGTTTTGAAGAGACGGCGCCCCGCGTTCCTTCTTCCTCCTCCTTCCCGCCCTCTTCCCCCTCCTCCCTCCTCCCACGTCCCTGCGTTTCACCCACCCAGTACAGCGTTTCGTGGCCCCATAGGGAGCTCCACCGAAGGCTCCAGTGGCAGGGTTCGCATGGCGGCCTCGGGCCATTTCGGCACACCCCTCACGAGGATCGTGGCCCTATAGGGAGCTCCATTGAAGGCCCCAGTGGCAGGGTTCGCATGGTGGCCTCGGGCCATTTCGGCACACCTCTCACGAGGATCGTGGCCCCACAGGGAGCTCCACGGAAGGCGCCAGCGGCAGGGTTCGGATGGCGGCCTCGAGCCATTGCGGCACACCCCTCACGAGGATCGTGGCCCCACAGGGAGCTCCACCAAAGGCGGCCAGTGGCAGGGTTCGCATGGCGGCCTCGGGCAATGGCGGCACACCCCTCACGAGGATCGTGGTCCCATAGGGAGCTCCACTGAAGGCCCCCAGTGGCAGGGTTCGCATGGCGGCCTCGGGCCATTTCGGCACACCCCTCACGAGGATCGTGGCCCCATAGGGAGCTCCACCGAAAGCGCCAGTGGCAGGGTTCGCATGGCGGCCTCGGGCCATTGCGGCACACCACTCACGAGGATCGTGGCCCCATGGGGAGCTCCACCGAAGGCCCCACTGGCAGGGTTCGCATGGCGGCACTCGGGCCATTTCGGCACACCCCTCACGAGGATCGTGACCCCATAGGAAGCTCCACCGAAGGCTCCAGTGGCAGGGTTCGCATGGCGGCCTCGGGCCGTTTCGGCACACCCCTCACGAGGATCGTGGCCCCATAGGGAGCTCCACCGAAGGCGCCAGTGGCAGGGTTCGCACGGCGGCCTCGGGCCATTGCGGCACACCCCTCACGAGGATCGTGGCTCCATAGTTGTGCTGCTTCAACAACTGCGCCTGGGCGTCGTACTCCGCCTTGTCGACGTGCAACGCCAGCTTCTTCCTCATGGCTCTCAAAGCCCTCTCCTGCTTCTGGTCCTCGTCGTCGGCGCCCGCGAAGACGGCCACGAACGTGTTCGACGGGCTCTGGCGGAAAGCCGTGGCCACATGGGGAGCGCGAGCGAAGGTGGTATTCACACTTGCGGTATTCACAACTGCATATGGTTGGGTCCTTCGCCAGGCTAATTTCCATTCAGGGTGTGCCCTTCAGGTGCTCTCGCCTCGGCGCGGGCACTCGTTCTGAGGGGCGATCCGCATCGTGTGCCACCGAGCCGTGTCAATTTCCGAGCGAGAGTCCCTGCATGTGGGATCCTCCCCGAGCCGGATCGATCCGTGAGGGACCTTTTTTTCCTGTCGGTTTTTGTTCCCAACCATCCTGTGGTGTTGGGCTCTCGTTTTGAAGAGACAGCGCCCCGCGTCCCGCTCACTCACTCACTCACTCCCTCCCCTCCTCCTCCTCCTCCTCCTCCTCCTCCTCCATCGCCTCCTCCTCCTCCTCCTCCTCCTCCTCCTCCTCCTCCTCTCCTCCTCCTCCTCCTCCTCCTCCTCCTAGTCCTCCTCCTCCTCCTCCTCCTCCTCCTCCTCCTCCTCCTCCTCCTCCTCCTCTTCCTCCCTCCTCCTCCATCCTCTGCCCCTGCCTTCCGCACCACCCACTCATTACGGCACACCCCTCACGAGGATCGTGGCCCCATAGGGAGCTCCACCGAAGGTCCCAGTGGCAGGGTTCGCATGGCGACCTCGGGCCGTTTCGGCACGCCCCTCACGAGGATCGTGGCCCCATAGGGAGCTCCACCGAAGGCCTCAGTGGGAATGGTTGCGTGGCGGCCCCGCCCCAGTTCGGCGCACCCCTCACGAGGATCGTGGCCCCATAGGGAGCTCCACCGAAGGCCCCATTGGCAGGGTTCGCATGGCGGCCACGCCCCAGTTCGGCGCACCCCTCACGAGGATCGTGGCCCCATAGATAGCTCCACCGAAGGCCCCAGTGGGAAAGGTTGCATGGCGGCCCCGCCCCAGTTCGGCGCACCCCTCGCGACCATGGGGAGCTCCACCGAAGGCCCCAGTGGGAAAGGTTGCATAGCGGCCCCGCCCACCCCTCACGAGGATCGTGGCCCCATAGGGAGCTCCACCGAAGGCCCCAATGGGAAAGGTTGCGTGGCGGCCCCGCCCCAGTTCGACGCACCCCTCACGAGGATCGTGGCCCCATTGGGAGCTCCACCGAAGGCTCCAGTGGGAAAGGTTGCATGGCGGCCACGCCCCAGTTCGGCGCACCACTCACGAGGATCGTGGCCCCATAGGGAGCTCCACCGAAGGCCCCAGTGGGAAAGGTTGCATGGCGGTCCCGCCCCAGTTCGGCGCACCCCTCTCGAGGATCGTGGCCCCATAGGGAACCCCATCGAACATGATAGTCACGACTGCGGTACTCACTGCTTCATTTGGTTGGGTCCTTCGCCAGGCTAAGTTTGCTTTGTTTTTTGGGTTTGATGGTTTTTCCCAACCATCCTGTGGTGTTGGGTCCTCGTTTTGAAGAGACGGTGGCCCGCGTCTCCCCTCCTCTCATCTCTTCCTCTGCCCCCTCCTCCTCCCTCCTCCCCCTCTTCCTTGCGTTTCACCCACCCAGTACAGCGTTTCGTGGCCCCATAGGGAGTTCCACCGAACGCCCCCAGTGGCTGCGTTCGCATGGCGGCCTCGGGCCATTTCGGCACACCCCTCACGAGGATCGTGGCTCCATAGGGAGCTCCACCGAAGGCCCCAGTGGCTGCGTTCGCATGGCGGCCTCGGGCCATTTCGGCACACCCCTCTCGAGGATCGTGGCCCCATAGGGAGCTCCACCGAAGGCCCCCAGTGGCTGCGTTCGCATGGCGGCCTCGGGCCATTTCGGCACACCCCTCTCGAGGATCGTGGCCCCATAGGGAGCTCCACCGAAGGCCCCAGTGGCTGCGTTCGCATGGCGGCCTCGGGCCATTTCGGCACACCCCTCACGAGGATCGTGGCCCCATAGGGAGCTCCACCGAAGGCGCCAGTGGCAGGGTTCGCATGGCGGCCTCGGGCCATTTCGGCACACCCCTCACGAGGATCGTGGCCCCATAGGGAGCTCCACCGAAGGCTCCAGTGGCTGCGTTCGCATGGCGGCCTCGGGCCATTTCGGCACACCCCTACGGGATCGTGGCCCCATAGGGAGCTCCACCGAAGGCTCCAGTGGCTGCGTTCGCATGGTGGCCTCGGGCCATTTCGGCACACCCCTCACGAGGATCGTGGCCCCATAGGGAGCTCCACGGAAGGCTCCAGTGGCTTCGTTCGCATGGTGGCCTCGGGCCATTTCGGCACACCCCTCACGAGGATCGTGGCCCCATAGGGAGCTCCACCGAAGGCGCCAGTGGCAGCGTTCGCATGGCGGCCTCGGGCCATTTCGGCACACCCCTCACGAGGATCGTGGCCCCATAGGGAGCTCCACCGAAGGCTCCAGTGGCAGGGTTCGCATGGCGGCCTCGGGCCATTTCGGCACACCCCTCACGAGGATCGTGGCCCCATAGGGAGCTCCACCGTAGGCTCCAGATGGTTCGCATGGCGGCCTCGGGCCATTTCGGCACACCCCTCACGAGGATCGTGGCCCCATAGGGAGGTCCACCGAAGGCCCCAGTGGCAGGGTTAGCATGGCGGCCTGGGGCCATTTCGGCACGCCCCTCACGAGGATCGTGGCCCCATAGGGAGCTCCACCGACGGCGCCAGCGTTCGCATGACGGCCTCGGGCCATATAGGGAGCTTCACCGAAGGCGCAGGTGGCAGGGTTCGCATGGCGGCCTCGGGCCGAGGATCGTGGCCCCTCACCGGAGGCCCCCAGTGGCAAGGTTCGCATGGCGGCCTTGGGCCATTTCGGTACACCCGTCACGAGGATCGTGGCCCCATATGGAGCTCCACCGAAGGCCCCCAGTGGCAGGGTTCGCATGGCGGCCTCGGGCCATTTCGGCACACCCCTCACGAGGATCGTGGCCCCATAGGGAGCTCCACCGCAGGCGCCAGTCGCATGGCGGTCTCGGGCCAGCACACCTCGCACGAGGATTGTGACCGCATAGGGAGCTCCACCGAAGGCCCCAATGGCAGGGTTCGCATGGCGGCTTCGGGCCATTTCGGCACACCACTCACGGGGATCGTGGCCCCATAGGGAGCTCCACCGAAGGCCCCAGTGGCAGGGTTCGCATGGCGGCCTCGGGCCGTTTCGGCACACCCCTCACGAGGATCGTGGCCTCACAGGAGCTCCACTGAAGGCGCCTGTGGCAGGGTTTGCATGGCGGCCCTGGGGCATTGCGGCACATCCCTCACGAGGACCGTGGCCCCATAGTTGTGCTGCTTCAACAACCGCGCCTGGGCGTCGTACTCCGCCTGATCGACGTGCAACGCCAGCTCCTCCCTCATGGCTCTCAAAGCCCTCTCCTGCTTCTGTTCCTCGGTCAGAGGGACGCCGTCCTTGTCGTCGTCGGCGCCCGCGAAGACGGCCACGAACGTGTTCCTGAGCATGCCGGGCTCCAGCGGGAAGCCGTGGCCACATAGGGAGCGCGGGCGAAGATGGTATTCACAATTGCGGCATTCACAACTGCATATGGTAGGGTCCTTCGCCAGGCTGATGTTTTTCACGGCACCCGGATGCCAGAGCATGAGTGGCCGCTCGTGGCAGTGCTTGTTGTGATCGTTTTTCTCTTCCTCGCAGGGTGCATCTCGCTCAAGCGGATCCGATTCGGTATCGATTCTGGCTCGCTCGATCCAGTTCGATTCTTATGTTCCTACGATCCGACGCAGCCTAGTGCTTACATTGCGCTGTTGTGCATCCTGGCGCGGCCGATCCGAATCGTCTTCGACTCCGAGCCGATGCAGCCCGATCCGACGCACACATTCTAATTCGATCGGACTTACCGACAAAATGATGATTGATCCTGCCCCCCGCCGTTCCTGTACATACTTCGCCCCCAGCTTTTCGGTTGCAGTTCTTGGAAGGTTAAATTTAGCATCGGCGCTGGTGTATCCGTGGTCGAGAGTCTTCGCAATCCCGTCTCATGCCGCTCACTGTGGCCAAATCCTTCCCAATCTAGCTGGGTTCTGGGCTTCTGATTGTTGTCTTGTCTGGCTCAGAGGTGCCCACATCCGGCTTAAGGGCCCCCTAGTCGCTCGCACGAAGAATTCCCTCGGCACCGCCCAAACATACTAATGCTACATGTGCGTCGGCCCCGCAAGGGCGTCGCGCGCGCTCAGAAACCTTGCGGTACGAGCTCCGAGGCGGGCACTCTCTGGCACTACCGCTCGGGAGACGATATGCGGTGACATCCGTGTATTACATGTTCGGCTCGGACGTGCGCCTCCAAGGGAGGCGCATGTTAACAGTGTGTCCTGTTGCGTCCCATCATCCAGCTCAGTGGCACCTCGATCGGGCTTAAGGGCCCCTCGTCTGTCGCTCGAAGACCTCTCAGGAGCTGCCTCGCCCTGGAGCCGCCTCTCTGGCGCGCGGAGCGCGCTAGGGGCGGCGGCGGAGTCGCCGCCAGGGGGGGAGTGGGGCAGCGCAAACAGACAGACAGAGGCCCGGACGAACCACATGGGTTGGCTCGTAAACGGGCGAGGCTACAGCGCAGTGGCCTGAACAACCACGCGCGCAACGGAGAGCAAACGTTGTGCCTCCGAGGGGGAGGGGGGGGGAGGGAAGAGCGGGGGCGGTCCTCACGCGTGAATGCAATATTCGACGAACGCGTCTTCATCACGTTCATGTGCATTTTCGTACCAGCGAGATACAGTATGCAAAACATCATGGGCAAATCCTTGAAGGCGGTCCTCTCATCTCGTCAGAGGGCGTCCGCGCGCCCTCGCAGCCCCATGCGTATAGCCTTTCTGGGCCCATTCATGGTCCGAAGGTGATGACCGGCACGCCAATCTACACAAGCGGCGACAGAATAGTTCGCTCCATTTTTCAATCGGAAAATATGCATTGCATGGGCAATCCTGTCCAGCATTCGTCTCATGGTGTCTGCCCAATCCTGGTCCTCGCAACGCCTCCAACCAACAATCAGACGTAGCATCTTGTTTTGAAGGACGTCCAAAGACTGTATTTGATGCTTGGTCAGAGCTGCGGCCGATAATCCGAACAATAGTGTCGGTGTAATGACAGTTTGGAACAGCTTCAGCCGCAGTCTTACAAAAACGTTAAGGTCTGTGAGGACATGACGGTGTTCGTGAAACTTGTGCCAAGCTCGTTGGAATCTGCGCCCCTTCTGACATCGTTGCGATTCTTCAAATTCGCCGGTATACTTTTACCCAAATACTTGTGAACATCACTGTCACCCATGATTTTGAGCATGTGCTCGCCCACCTCAATGAACACATTCTCCATCCCCTCCTCCGTAGTGAGAATCTTTGTTCCCAACCATCCTGTGGTGTTGGGTCCTCGTTTTGAAGAGACGGTGCCCCGCGTCTCCTCCCGCTGCCCCCTCCTCCTCCCCCTCCTCCCTCCTCCCTGCGTTTCACCCACCCAGTACAGCGTTTCGTGGCCCCATAGGGAGCTCCACCGAAGGCCCCAGTGGCAGGGTTCGCATGGCGGCCCCGCGTTTTGGCGCTCCACGGTTCGTAGCCCCATAGGGAGCTCCACCGAAAGGCCCCGGTGGCAGGGTTCGCATGGCGCGCCCACGGCGTTTTGGCGCTCACGGTTCGTAGCCCCATAGGGAGTTCCACCGAAAGGCCCCAGTGGCAGGGTTCGCATGGCGGCCCCGCACCATTTTGGCGCACCCCTCACACGGTTCGTGGCCCCATAGGGGGTTCCACCGAACGCCCCAGTGGCAGGGTTCGCATGGCGGCCCCGCGCCAGTTTGGTACACCCCTCACGAGGATCGTGGCCCCATAGGGAGCTCCACCGAAGGCCCCAGTGGCAGGGTTCGCATGGCGGCCCCGCGCCACTTTGGCGCACCCCTCGCACGGTCCTTGGCCCCATAGGGGGCTCCACCGAAGGCCCCAGAGGCAGGGTTCGCATGGCGGCCCCGCGCCAGTTTGGTGCACCCCTCACACGGTCGTGGCCCCATAGGGAGCTCCACCGAAGGCCCCAGTGGCAGGGTTCGCATGGCGGCCCCGCCCCATTTTGGCGCACCCCTCACACGGTTCGTGGCCCCATAGGGAGCTCCACCGAAGGCCCCACTGGCAGGGTTCGCATGGCGGCCTCGCGCCATTTTGGCGCACCCCTCGCACGGTTTGTGGCCCCATAGGGGGCTCCACCGAAGGCCCCAGAGGCAGGGTTCGCATGGCGGCCCCGCGCCAGTTTGGTGCACCCCTCACACGGTTCGTGGCACCATAGAGAGTTCCACCAAAATCCCCAGTGGCAGGGTTCGCATGGCGGCCTCGCACCATTTTGGCGCACCCCTCACACGGTTCGTGGCCCCATAGGGAGTTCCACCGAACGCCCCAGTGGCAGGGTTCGCATGGCGGCCCCGCGCCAGTTTGGTGCACCCCTCACACGGTTCGTGGCCCCATAGGGAGCCCCACCGAAGGCCCCAATGGCAGGGTTCGCATGGCGGCCCCGCACCATTTTGGCGCACCCCTCACGCGGTTCGTGGCAGCATAGGGGGCTCCACCGAAGGCCCCAGTGGCAGGGTTCGCATGGCGGCCCCGCGCCAGTTTGGTGCACCCCTCACACGGTTCGTGGCCCCACGAGGAATTCCCCTTGCTTCGTCCCACCTGCCCTGCGGTTGTCACACTTGCGTATGGTTGGGTCCTTCGCCTGGATAATTCCCAACCAACCTGTGTTGTTGGGTCCTCGTTTTGAAGAGACGGTCCCCGCGTTCCTTCCTCCTTCCTCCTTCCTCCTTCCTTCCTCCTTCCTCCTCCTCTCCTTCCTCCTCCCTCCTCCCCCTCCCTTCTGGCACACCCCTCACACGTTTCGTGGCCCCATAGGGAACTCCACCGAAGGCCCCAGTGGCTGCGCCCGCATGCGGTTCCACCCCCCATTCTGGCACACCCCTCACACGTTTCGTGGCCCCATAGGGAGCTCCACCGAAGGCCCCAGTGGCTGCGCCCGCATGCGGTTCCACCCCCCATTCTGGCACACCCCTCACACGTTTCGTGGCCCCATAGGGAGCTCCACCGAAGGCCCCAGTGGCTGCGCCCGCATGCGGTTCCACCCCCATTCTGGCACACCCCTCACACGTTTCGTGGCCCCATAGGGAGCTCCACCGAAGGCCCCAGTGGCTGCGCCCGCATGCGGTTCCACCCCCCATTCTGGCACACCCCTCACACGTTTCGTGGCCCCATAGGGAGCTCCACCGAAGGCCCCAGTGGCTGCGCCCGCATGCGGTTCCACCCCCCATTCTGGCACACCCCTCACACGTTTCGTGGCCCCATAGGGAGCTCCACCGAAGGCCCCAGTGGCTGCGCCCGCATGCGGTTCCACCCCCCATTCTGGCACACCCCTCACACGTTTCGTGGCCCCATAGGGAGCTCCACCGAAGGCCCCAGTGGCTGCGCCCGCATGCGGTTCCACCCCCCATTCTGGCACACCCCTCACACGTTTCGTGGCCCCATAGGGAGCTCCACCGAAGGCCCCAGTGGCTGCGCCCGCATGCGGTTCCACCCCCCATTGCTGGCACACCCCTCGCACGTTTCGTGGCCTCATAGGGAGCTCCACCGAAGGCCCCAGTGGCTGCGCCCGCATGCGGTTCCACCCCCCATTCTGGCACACCCCTCACACGTTTCGTGGCCCCATAGGGAGCTCCACCGAAGGCCCCAGTGGCTGCGCCCGCATGCGGTTCCACCCCCCATTCTGGCACACCCCTCACACGTTTCGTGGCCCCATAGGGAGCTCCACCGAAGGCCCCAGTGGCTGCGCCCGCATGCGGTTCCACCCCCCATTCTGGCACACCCCTCACACGTTTCGTGGCCCCATAGGGAGCTCCACCGAAGGCCCCAGTGGCTGCGCCCGCATGCGGTTCCACCCCCCATTCTGGCACACCCCTCACACGTTTCGTGGCCCCATAGGGAGCTCCACCGAAGGCCCCAGTGGCTGCGCCCGCATGCGGTTCCACCCCCATTCTGGCACACCCCTCACACGTTTCGTGGCCCCATAGGGAGCTCCACCGAAGGCCCCAGTGGCTGCGCCCGCATGCGGTTCCACCCCCCATTCTGGCACACCCCTCACACGTTTCGTGGCCCCATAGGGAGCTCCACCGAAGGCCCCAGTGGCTGCGCCCGCATGCGGTTCCACCCCCCATTCTGGCACACCCCTCACACGTTTCGTGGCCCCATAGGGAAGCTCCACCGAAGGCCCCAGTGGCTGCGCCCGCATGCGGTTCCACCCCCCATTCTGGCACACCCCTCACACGTTTCGTGGCCCCATAGGGAGCTCCACCGAAGGCCCCAGTGGCTGCGCCCGCATGCGGTTCCACCCCCCATTCTGGCATACCCCTCACACGTTTCGTGGCCCCATAGGGAGCTCCACCGAAGGCCCCACTGGCTGCGCCCGCATGCGGTTCCACCCCCCATTCTGGCACACCCCTCACACGTTTCGTGGCTCCATAGAGAGCTCCACCGAGCGCCCCAGTGGCTGCGCTCGCATGCGGTTCCACCCCCCCATTTCGGCACACCCCTCACTCGTTTCGTGGGCCGGGGGCGCCAACGAAGAATATATCCACAATTGCGGTATGCACAGCTACGTATGGTTGGGTCTTTCGTCAGGCTAATTTTCTCTGGGTTCAGATGAAGACCGACTGCGTCAAGCTCCTCAGTCAGCAATTCCATCATGGCGGCCAACTCGTCGGCAGAACTCGCGTATAACATGATGTCATCGGCATACGGTATGTTCGCGAGTTTATCGCCCGCTCCGGTGAATAACCCGGCGTGACCTATGCGAGTTTTCCATTTCTCCATTGCCAACTCCAACCCGGCGTTGAACAACATCGGGTTGATGACGTTTTTTCCCAACCATCCTGTGGTGTTGGGTCCTCGTTTTGAAGAGACGGTGCCCCGCGTTCCTTCCTCCTTCCTCCTCCCCCCCTCCTCCCCCTCCCAGGGAGCTCCACCGAAGCCCCCAGTGGCAGGGTTCGCATGGCGGCCCCGCCCCATTTTGGCGCACCCCTCACACGGAGTCCACCGAAGGCCCCAGTGGCAGGGTTCGCATGGCGGCCCCGCCTCATTTTGGCGCACCCCTCACACGGTTCGCGACCCCATAGGGAGCTCCACCGAAGGCCCCAGTGGCAGGGTTCGCATGGCGGCCCCGCCCATTTTGGCGCACCCCTCACACGGTTCGTGGCCCCATAGGGAGCTCCACCGAAGGCCCAGTGGCAGGGTTCGCATGGCGGCCCCGCCCCATTTTGGCGCACCCCTCACACGGTTCGTGGCCCCATAGGGAGCTCCACCGAAGGCCCCAGTGGCAGGGTTCGCATTGCGGCCCCGCCCCATTTCGGCACACCCCTCACACGGTTCGCGAACCATAGGGACTCCACCGAAGGCCCCATGGCAGGGTTCGCCCTTTCCTTCAGCCCTCATTTTGGGCACCCCACGCGCGGTTCGTGCCCATAGGGAGCTCCAACCAAGCCCAGCGCAGGGTTCGCAATGGCGGCCCGCATTAAAAATTTGGCCTAACACACCCTACACGGTTCGTTGCCCTAGACGGAGCTCCACCGAAAGCCCCAGTGGCAGGGTTCGCATGGCGGCCCCGCCCCATTTTGGCGCACCCCTCACACGGTTCGTGACCCCATAGGGAGCTCCACCGAAGGCCCCAGTGGCAGGGTTCGCATGGCGGCCCCGCCTCATTTTCGCGCAACCCCTCACACGGTTCGTGGCCCCATAGGGAGCTCCACCGAAGGCCCCAGTGGCAGGGTTCGCATGGCGGCCCCGCCTCATTTTGGCGCACCCCTCACACGGTTCGTGGCCCCATAGGGAGCTCCACCGAAGGCCCCAGTGGCAGGGTTCGCATGGCGGCCCCGCCCCATTTTGGCGCACCCCTCACACGGTTCGTGGCCCCATAGGGAGCTCCACCGAAGGCCCCAGTGGCAGGGTTCGCATGGCGGCCCCGCCCCATATTGGCGCACCCCTCACACGGTTCGTGGCCCCGCAAGGACATAGGGAGCTCCACCGAAGGCCTCAGTGGCAGGGTTCGCATGGCGGCCCCGCCCCAGTGTGGCGCACCCCTCACACGGTTCGTGGCCACATTGGGAATTCCTTTTGCTTCGTCCCACTTGCCCTGCGGTATTCACGTTTGCATATGGTTGGGTCCTTCGCCAGGATAATTTGCTTTAGACCCTGCTGGATGCGAAAAGCTTGCGTGCCTGACACGCTGCCCATGAAATCCGCGCAGACCTTTGAAAGTTTATGTAGTATATGCCGTTTTCTATTCAAGAGACAGACGCCATTCCGCCGACCCCCAAGCAGAGCAGTGTTGGGATCTCGTGGGAGGCCTCTTGGGGTCCGATCTGGGGCGTCCTGGGGCGTCTCGGGGGCCTCTTGGGCCCTCTTGGGAGCCTCTTAGGGCCTCCTGTGTTTATGCATGCTTCCCGACAATCCTGTGATGTTGGGTCCTCGTTTTGAAGAGACAACGCCCCGCGTTCCTCACTCCTTCCTCCTCCCCCTCCTCCCTCCTCCCCCTCTTCCTTCCTCCCTGCGTTTCACCCACGCCCTATAGTGAGCTCCACCGAAGGCCCCCAGTGGCAGGGCTCGCATGGCGGCCTCGGGTCATTTCGGCACACCTCCTCACGAGGATCGTGGCCCCATAGGAGCTCCTCCGAAGGCCCCAGTGGCAGGGTTCGCATGGCGGCCTCGGGCCATTTCGTCACACCCCTCACGAGGACCGTGGCCCCATAGGGAGCTCCACCGACGGCGCCAGTGGCAGGGTTCGCATGGCGGCCTCGGGCCATTTGGGCACACCCCTCATGGGGATCGTGGCCCCATAGGGAGCTCCACCGAAGGCGCTAGTGGCAGGGTTCGCATGGCGGCCTCGGGCCATTTGGGCACACCCCTCACGAGGATCGTGGCCCCATAGGGAGCTCCACCGACGGCGCCAGTGGCAGAGTTCGCATGGCGGCCTCGCATCATTTCGGCACACCCCTCACACGGTTCGTGGCCTCGTAGGGAGCTCCACAGAAGGCGCCAGTGGCAGGGTTCGCATGGCGGCCCCGCCCCATTTGGGCACACCCCTCACGAGGATCGTGGCCTCATAGGGAGCTCCACCGAGGGCCTCACAGAACGATGGACCCAGAATGCGATATCCACAATTGCTTATGGTTGGGCCGTTCGTCAGGCTAATTGTTTCCTCTGTGACAGGCCCCTGGCCGTTCGCACGAAGACCTCCCAGTAGCTGCAGGCCCCGCGGGCGGCCGAGCCCGCGGGGGCAGAGGCGCGGCGCTCTCCCGCGCCGCCGCGGGTCGGCGGAGGTTGCTGCCGCTTGTCCGTCTCCTCCTCCTCCTCCTCCTCCTCCTCCTTGGTGGGATTCC
>CAUYUJ010022406.1:112257-122257 GCA_963575745.1 Prorocentrum cordatum
CAAGTCGCGGGCGGGTCGCGGGCTGTGTCGCGGGTGGGTTGCGGGTGGGTTGCGGGTGGGTCGCGGGTGGGTCGCGGGTGGGTCGCGGGTAGTTCGCGGGCCGGGTCGCGGGCGGGACGACGACAACAAACAACAAACAACAATAACAACAGCAGCAGCAACATTATCAACAACAACAACAACAACAACAAAAACAACAGCAATAGCAACAGCAACAACAACAGCAGGCCCGCCAATCATTTTTTAGTTAGCTCGCTTTTATCTGTTCGCGTGCCATTCTACACGTATATCCGAAGCCCTCGATACCCGCCCTCTTCGTTTTCGATCGTACCCCCTCAGGGGTATATCTTTATTCTGTAACATGGTTTTCGTGCAGCCCCAGAGGCAAGGGAAGAGAGGACGGATGAAAGAGTAAGGGACAAGCGGGAGGCAGGAGGATGTCGCACTAAAGAGAGTAGCAGCTGGAAGGCTAGGAGCAGAAAGCTCGTGGCAGAAGCAGCTGGGCAGATCGGGCGTGTAGACCCTAACGGGCGGGTCGGGAAGGCGGGCCCAGGCGGCCAGGTCGAGCAGGCCGGTTGCTGAAGCGTGCGTTCTGCATAGGTCGCGAGGACGTCTCGAACGATAGCGCGATTCCCAAGTAAATCTCGGGAGTCTACAGCGAGAGCGTGATTCCTGAGTGTCGACGGCGCGGCGTTGGAATAAATTGTGAGGATGTCCCACGCGAGAGCGCGATCCCTATATGACTCGAGGAAGTCCCGCATCAGAGCGCGATTTAGGGATACACTGCGGGGAAGTATCAGGCGGGAGCCGTTGTTGATTTCTCATTATTGAAGAATCATAATTGTTGTTAATCCCCCCTCCGGTAACATATGTGTTTTTTCAATTGAAGTGCCCCTCCTGGGGCTCGCACCCTGTTCTTTAGCAGGGGAAATCATCATCCTCAAACTGCGTTGTTGGCCCCTGGACTACAACAACAACGGCTTCCGCTTGATATTTCCTCGCAATCTACAGGAATCGCGCTCTTGCTAGGGACTTCCTTGCAATTTATCCAAGGGTCGCGCTCTCGCTCGTGACTTCCTTGCAACTTATTAGGCGCCACGCCCTCGCCATTTAGGCATCGCGCTTTCGCTTGGGTTTTCCTCATACTTTACTTAGTATTCGCGCTCTCGCCCGAAACTTCCTGGCGAAAGGACGCACGCAATCGCGTAACGTGGGGTTCTTGTTTTCCCAGAGCACCCTCTCCTTCTCTTTCTCCTCCTTCTCCTTTCCCGCCTCCCTACCATACCGTACCATACGTTAAACAACCATACTTACCAAAACCATACCAGCTTCATACCGACCGTACCATACCTACCACATGTCATGCCTACCGTACCATACCAATACCATACCTACCATACCATGTCAACCATACCATACCACACCTACAATACCAAAGCTACCATACATACCATACCTACCACTCCAAGGAAGCCACGCAGGAGCGAGGACAGTATCGGGATACCATACAATTTACAAGGTTTCGTGCCCCCCACCCCTCCAGGGAGGCTCCGCCTGAGCGAGGAGGGTATTCGAAAACCATGCTATTTATCAGGTTTCGTGCCGCCCCGCCTGAGCGAGCAGGGTATTCGAAAACTATGCTATTCATTAGGTTTCGTGCTCCTCCCACTCCTCCAGGGAGGCCCCGCCTGAGCGAGGAGGGTATTCGAAGACCATGCTATGTAATTGGTTTCGTACCCCTCTCACTTCTCCAAGCAGGCCCCACCATTTATCAGGTTTCGTGTCCCTCCCACTCCTCCAAGGAGGCCCCGCCTGAGCGAGGAGGGTATTCGAACACCTTATTATTTATCAGGTTTCATGCCCCTCCTACTCCTCCAGGGAGGCCCCGCTTGAGCGAGGAGGGTATTCGAAAACAATGTGTCCCCACCCCCAGGTCCCTGACAATTCCCTGCTCGATCCGACGGAGTCGAAGACGGCCTTGATTTCCTCCAGCTGCGTGCTGGTGGCTACGATGGCTGTCTTGACTGACACTGGGGGCCCCCAAACGGTATGGGTGACCACACCGCGTGATGAGTCAGTGGGGATTCGAGGTCACCATGCGGTTTTTGGGACTCGGGCCGTTCTCCGAGGACGTCTCGATCCAGAGGGGCCTCCGAGGTCCCAAAACCGTGCGGTGACGGACCGCGCGACGAGGCCGTTGGGGATTCCAAGGTCACCACACGGTCCGTCAGTACACGGTTTTGGGCCGCCGAATGACAGCGGAATCTTGAGCTCGTCGTTGAACCCTACCTGCACCAGTTGTGCAGTCTTCTGCACCGTGGCCGGGATCGTCTGCTTGGCTTCCTGCACCTTCAGCGGCAGGTCGTACAGGTACTGCTGGCACCCACGTGCAGGTAGTCCAGGTGGGCTGTGTCGATGATCACGTACATAGGGGAAGGGCCTCATGAGGTCGACTGCCTGTTCACACCCTGCCACCATGCCGCTGTGCATTTCAATCATTTCGGATGAGATTCCGCGGGCCGTGATGAGCATGACGCCGATACATCTGCATTGCCACGGCCAAGGGGACCACCTGGCAGGCCATGGCTAGGGCTCTCTCGATGAGTGCAGCGTAGCCTGTGTTATGTAGTCGTGGAAGTTTTCGGCGTCGTGATAGACTCCTGAACTGACGCCCAGCGCCACCGCTGCCCCTGCCCTGAGCAGCCCATGGAGCACTGCTCCAAGCGCCGACGACCCTGTGACTGCGAGTCCCTGTGGCTTGCCGCTTTCTTGCTCCACTGCGCGATGATCGAATGCCGAGCCGCACTTCAGATCCTGTACGGCACAGGCATGAGCCCTATCGGCCGCTCACCGCAGCTCCAGGATGAGGTAGAATTGTTCCGTTGCCAGGGTCAGACGAGTAGCCGTTCGCAGTCCATGTGCAAGTCCGTGGGCTCGCGTATCCCTTCGCTCCGCCGATCTCCACCAATCCGAGCCTCGGCCAGCCGTAGCCTCGAGGTGGTCGACGATGCTGCCCACCTTGTCGCTCTCCTGTGGTGTCCAGGAGGTGCTCTGGCTTGCGGGCGGCAGCTCTCGAACCGATTCTAGTTTGGGCTCCCGCTTGATCTCGGCGCTCCCCGTCTCGGCGCTATTTCTGCTGCCAGGCACACTTCCGCTCCTCAGTGAGCTCCTGAGGATCGACGACTGTGCTACCCTCTAGCTCTACCAGCTCCTCTAGCATAATCTTTTCCTCACCTTTGAGGGCTCGTGCGCCAGGCGCGCGTCACTCTCAGTGGCCTCGTTGACCCAGCTGTCGAAGGCACTCCTCGATGGCATGCCGAAGGGCTGAGGCAGCCCTATCTAGCTTGTGACTCAACTGGTCCTCAAGTTCAGGTGTGCCTTCCTCTCCACGTGCAACCTGCTGCGCGAGCTGGAGGATGTCATCGAACTCGGCCATGGCTTCCCTATCCTCGTGGGCCTGAGGGGGCCTGTTGAGGGCCTCGTCCAGCTCCTTCCTGGCCTGCTCGGCCTGGATGTGGTTTTGGCCGTCTTCTGGGGCTGCCAGCCTGGCCGCTGACGCTGCCGGGAGGCTTTCGCCCGGCAACCCCAGTCTTCCGTCCAGACCAGCTTGCCATCCAAAGACGCCGCCTCCATTCGTTGCGACGCTGAGGCACGTGGGCTCAAGGCGCTTGACTTGTGAGGAGCACGCAGGAGGATGAGGAGGATGAGGATGAGGAGGACGAGGACGAGGACGAGGACGACGAGGCCGAGGACGAGGACGACGTGACGAGGCCGAGGACGAGGACGAGGAGGAGGAGGAGGAGGGGGAGGTGTAAGAAAGAAGATGCTCTTTCCTGGGATCAGCTTGACCCAAGCCGGCTGCGGTGCAGGCAACGAGAGAAAGAGAGCGACGATAGACGAGAGAGGCGGAATTCCAACACACCCCCTCGGACAGAATGTCCGTGCTGTGCAAGTCACCTGTAAAACTTGCTTTATAATATTCATACATGGGTGTTATATACACATCGTGCTCCTACTCTCGCTACATTCAACTCTCGGCAGTGATGTCCTCAATGCGCCTGGTAACGGAACCAATGACCCTTACAAGGCTGCTAAGGTTCAGGTATGGGATATCAGTCACGACGTCCTTCAGGACCTCCTCCTGTGAACGCCGCTTCGCCGACGTCTCATCAGTCGAAGAGGAAGACGAGCGACCGCGTCTGCGGCGGCTGGATCGGGAGCGGGCTCGCTCTCGCAGCTCCTTTGGCTCGTTTGCTTCCTTTTCTTCCCGCTTGCCCCCAGCATGGGGTATTGGCGGCGGCGGCGGCAGCGGCGCCGCCTTCTTCCAAGCAAGTTCCGGCGGCACTTCTGGCCATGGCCGGCAGTTGGTCGAAGTGTACTGGATCGGCACGGCCTCCGCGAGGGTTTCGGCCGGATTGCGATCCAGCTTGTGTTCCTCGGACGTCAAATGCTGCACCAAACGATATGTCAGCGCTTTGCCCAAGTGTTTTGGACCTCCTTTCATTTCCGACCTCTCTGCTTTGCTATAAAGTACCTTGCTGTCGGTGCAAGAAGGGCATCGCTTGAAAGCTAAAACCACTTCCTCTGATATTGTCTGCATTTTCGATAGCCGGATACAGAAGTGAACTCCGAGCCGAAATGCTATGGATACGTCTTGATATAGTTTCGTATCTTGTGGTGTTGGGAGCTATCATACACGTTCACCACACACAAATCATCTTCTTCAGTTCATCTAGACGGGCATGTTCGAAAAACTTAGTTCCGAAGTCTGCGCAGCTGTTTGCGCCTGGCACCTTTCCCAGCCGAACACGGGATGCATGCACCAGCTGCTGCACGTGCATATATTTGATGTCCACATGCTTGAGCTTCCCAAGCCCCAGGCGCGAGGCTATTGCAATCCCGGCAGACGAATCCGATTTTATGCGCACTCGAACGGTCACTCCAAGGCCGAGTTCTGTGAGGATCGTCTGCGCTAGCAAGCCTTCTGCCGCCCCCGAGGCGATGGCGTACAGCTCTGCCTCTCCGGAGCTCTGAGCAATCACTGATTGGGTACGACCATGATTCGTCAGGAGACATGGACCCCAAAACACATAACCGCTAGAGGTGGATTTCCGGGTTGTTTTGCACCCTGCCCAATCACTGTCGACAAACACGACAATGTCGTCTTTCAAACTTCCGCCGTTTTGCAAATGCAAGCATTCTTGTTTGGTTCCCTGCATATGCCGCATGAGGTGCTTTAGTTTCCTCATGTCTTCTTTAGTGGGGGCCGCCAGCTTTCTCGCCAGCTCTTTCGTCGCGAATTGAATGTCGGGCCTCTCTGAGGGGATGTATTGCATCTTACCCACTACACACCGGTATTTGTGATGATCTTTCCCTGTCAGCTCTTCGAACTCTTCTCCAACCGACCCTTGCACTGGCATTGGGGTCTTGTGTCCAGGAGTCGAACGGCCGAACATCCTTTCATTCCTACTACATCTAATGCTTCATCAATATATCCCGGTGCTGGGCTCACTGCAATGCCGGTTGTTTCCAACTTGTAACATTTACCTAAATACTTGACGGCCGATGTGGTATTGAAGCGCTCACCCCTACGGAACAGAACATGTTTTTCGAGCTCATCGAAAAACCTCGTGACAGCATCATGTGGACCTACGGTTATGGGGTCGTCAACATGCACGCTGAGATATACGTTTCTGTTCTCGCTCCAAAACAACTGGGGGTCACTCCGGCACCGGTTGAAACCCAAGCGTTTCACAAGAACCTCAGCCAGAAAATCCTGGCAATTTTGCGCTGCTTTCCGGAGCCCGTTCATTGCTTTCTGCATCTTCCAAATCCAACCTGGGTATTGGGATTTCCACGGCTCCGGGGGTCTACAAAATACTTCCTGGTCACTGATATCCGCGTGCATGAACGCTACACTAAAGTCTCCTACTCTGATGGTATAGTTCATTCTCATCGCTATTGCTAAGATGATTCTCAAACCCGTTGGGGTCGGGGTTGCCGCGAACACGTCGTCCCAGACCGCTGCCCACTTAAAGTCGTTTGCAACTAAACGTGACCGGACCTCTGTTTCACCCCGTTTCTTGTGGACCCATCCTGTGTTAATGGGTTGCGATGTGGCTTCCTCTTCTCTGCACCACTGGTACACGCCAAAATGGTGAAGATGGCCCATTTCACGCTTCATGCCTGCCTCCACTAAGGGTTTTGGCAAACCGTGAATTAGATCAACATTGGCATAGCAAAGGCGCAGCAATTCTTCATGTGTGTCATAAAAGTCGCACACTTGAGGCTCTGATTCTTCACACAATTGTTGGTCATCTGTCAAGCCTAAAATGGGACGGATTGCTGCCATGGTGGCAGATCCTGGATCCTCTGGATGCTCTCCGTCAGCCTTCCGTTTCTCTCCCTGCTGTGCGTTTTCCCGTTCGCTTCGCTCTTGGTCCAAATCTTCCACTCGAGCTTCTGCCTGCCGTTTCGTACCACCGCTATGGCTACCACTACTCTGTCCTGGATTCCCACTGCTGCTATTGCTACTCTGTCCTGGGTTCACCGCTGGAGGCGGCCCCTTAGACCTAAACCTAACACGTCTGTCCGCCCCCTCGGACGTTTCCGGCTCCTGGGGGGCGGGGGGCTCCTGGTGGAGGTTGGGCCCCGGCACGCTGTGCCGCACTTTGCTTGCTGTCTTCCCATTGTTGACGTCTTCGCCTGCATTCTGCTGAGTGTGTGTTGCCGTGCGCCCCCTCGTGGCACGCCTTGCAGTTGGGGGTTTTACCCCACTCGCGCCAAAACAAACGTAAACTCTGCTCCCGGGCTGTGAAACCAAGATCTCGAGAAACAGGCGCTGGTGGAGGCGGCACGGGGGACTCCCTTGAGGCATTGCCTGGGCGGTACTGCAAGTCCCAGGGTACCCCATAAACCTGCCTAACAACATTCACATCGAAACGTGTGTTTTCTTCCCGCCTGCGGATGGTGCGCGTCGAGAAGATCCCGTTGGAGTTAGCGATCATGTGCTCATCGCTACCCGTGGTTTTACCTATCCACACGCCGGTCACGAAGTGGGGTTCCATTTTAGCTGTAATTGGCCCTGCTTTCCGGCCAGATACACATTCGGCAAACTCGACAATCATGCCATGGTACGCGTGCCCTTTCACTCGTTCGAAAGAAGTCTTGCCGTCTGTGTGTTTCTGGAACCTACTGTGCAACCACCCGCAATGACGTATCAACCATGGGGTGAGGATACTTCTGTTCGTGAGTACCATGTTGTACCTAGACTCAAGTGCAAGCTTATGCGTGCGCAACAGTGCCTCTACACTCTGATGAAATCGCTCTACAGACCCATTGGCTTTCTTGTGCCCTGCTGGTGTGTGCCGCAATTGCGTGTTACTTTTACGCTTACTTGCTACCACGCGTGCAACGTCTTTGATTGAGGTTTCGTCGTCCGTCTGTACCACAATCGTGTTCGTAAAACCTGCGTGCTCCAAGTGCTTTACTATCAAATCTATTGCGTGCGTGTCAGATGATCCTTTGTTTCTCACCTGTGTGCATGCTCCATAACCCGGCGCCACAATTATGATGGAGATGCATGTTATAACATTGGCATCTTCAGCGGTCTTCACAAAGAAGTAATCCAATTGCACTACTGGGTACGGGGAGTCTTCTCCGTGTTTGTACGGCGATTCTTTCGACCGGCCTTTCACACAGAAATCACATTAATTGCGAAACTGAATGTGTGTAAGATTATGCGCGTCCCTTTTTTGCTTACTGGGTCCCTTGGGGATCTTGGGGGCTACCGGAATTTGGGCCTCATTGATTTCACATTGCAGTTTTCCGGCTTCCGCGGTTTCCTTGTCGTCGGGATTGCCGCTTGCCTCAACTCTCGTAGTGAATGCTGTGAGGAGAGTGCCGTATGCGCCTAAACTGCCTTGCGGATCCTGGAGGGCTGTCCAATCCGTGCGATTTTCAAGGAGTTGCCAGGGGGATGTGTTCCATTTGACCCACACGATGCGAATTGGAAACCTTTCAGCGGCCGTTTCTTTGGTCAACCCCCCTGGGAGCCTACCAACCGGAATGTGCATCACATTAGTCCGGGGGTGCACCACGAATGGTTCCCCGTCATTTGTCAGGAACCACATCTCGTTCCCGTTTCGCGGCATTTCCCGTGGAAGCGCTGCTAACAGATTTGCTGGGGGGTCCTCCAACGGCCTCTGGAACGCAACTGACGAAATGACATTTTTCATACTGTCAGGAACACGATCTGGATCAACAAACCTAGCTTTGGCACGATACAAGAAATTATGCTCCTTCACAATGAACTCTCCCGACATGTTTGGGGAAGTGGCCACAACTTGGGCATTCCCAAACGTGAAAGACATGTTCTTTTGCTTAGCTAGGCGGCTTATGCTAATCAAGGTGGTGGAAGCATTTCGAAACACTCCGAATCGAATCACGAGCTGCAACACTTTACCGTTTGACCCGATGAGCTGTAATGGGACATCTTTGTATCCCAGTCTCTTCATTTTGTATCCGCTTGCTGTGATTCCGTCGATCCTTGAAGCTGGAATCGTCTTGATGTGAGGGGCACAAGTTGGTCCACACACATGGTCAAACGTGCCAGTATCCAACAACATCAGAAACTCATTCGTTGCGTTTCGCTGTCTCACCAAGCTCAATTTCAAGACAACTCTCACCTGACTGCTCTCCCTCATCGCCTCCACATGCTGGACACACTGCGGCAAACTCTTCTGGCTGGTATTGTGGCCCATCGTTCCAGGACGGGCTCTCCGAAGCCCCTTGGCCATTCGAGTGGGAATGAGGCGCGACCTCAGCTGATCTGTTGCTACCTTTATTGTTTGCCTTACTCTTACTGTTAAACCTACATTCTGAAGTCCAATGGTTTCTCATCCTGCAAATGTCGCACCACTTCTGTGGCTGACCTTTGCCGCCAAAAGGTTTCCTGAGGGTTTGCCGGATCCCTGCCAACTGCTCTGAGACCATTGGCCGGGACGCCCCCAGGAGGATCCTGCCTGTCCTTGCTGGGGGTCTTCCGCTCCTTTCCCAGATCCGATCTTTCCTCCGTAACCCTTGCCTCCGTACTTTCCTCCTTGATCCTTTCCTTTTCCTCCTGTCTTCCCTGTCTTTCCTCCTGAATCATATCCTTTTCCTCCTCCTGTCTTTCCTGTCTTTCCTCCTTTCCACGCGGACGTGAGAGGATCGACTTCCATGGGCTTAGTCCTGGAATCGCTCCCTGATTTGGCAAAAGGGTTTTTCCAGTCTCTTTTTCCTTGGACATACGCTAAAATCTTCTGTTTCAACTTCTCATAAGTATCATACAATTCCGTGTTCAACTCAAAGTGGCCTTTCATTGGCTCTGGAATTGATTGGATCACTGCTGTGATCTTCACGTCATCGGAACATTCTTCTGGGGTCGCAAGATCATCGTACTGCTGCACAAGAACTTCGAACTCAGCCAGCTTCTCTGGCAAACTGTCCAAACGATCAGTCTAGAAATCGTAACTCAAGATTGCTGTCATGAGTCCTCTACGCGTGTTCCGGTCTTTTGGGTCATATCGGGCGCATGTTTTCCGCCACATTTCAAAACCGTTCCCCTTTTCAAGTTTGCGAAACACCTTGGCCATTTCTCCCTTGACAAGGCCTACCAATATGTACGCAAGATTAGCTGCATGCTGTTTCACTGGCGCGTCCATTGTTGCAAGTGTTATCGTTTCCTGCCTCGTTCTTGCGCGCTCCATGTGTTCCAACATCTCGCTACTCACTGCACCTGCATAGTTTTCAAACTGAAACGACCAGTCCGGCCAGTCAGCATCTCTGCCCGAAAACTCTCTGACATTCTTCCCGAGAAGTTTCGTATCAATGACCCCTTGGGCCATCTTCCGGGACCGTTCCTAGAACTGTTCCCCGGGTTCCCCGTGGATCTGAAACCTACGATTTTCTGAACCACAGCTCCGCTGCCATGTAAGAAAGCAGATGCTCTTTCCTGGGA
>CAUYUJ010022407.1:0-22500 GCA_963575745.1 Prorocentrum cordatum
AGCCGAAGCGCGAGTTGGCCAGCATGCAGGAGGAGGGACTGAAAAAGACAGCGGCCGCAGACGAGGGGGGGAAGCAGCGCGTCCGAAACACACATGCTTGCCTCGACGTGATGTATCGCAGAGCCCCCGTGGCAGATGCCGGACATTTGCGTGTAGTGATTTTGCGAGTCGTGGAACGCGCTCGTCCATGCATTGCGTCCCTGCGCGCGAAGGCGTGGATCGAAGAAGAAAAAATTGCATACACATAACTTTCGGCGCTCCGCGCAGATTTCTCGGCTTCGCGCTGGGCCCCCCTGGCGGCGCCTCCTCACCGAGCGCGTTCCATTGAAGTGCCTACTCGCAAGCGTCCGAAACACAAATGCGTGCCTCGACGTGATGTCTCGGAAGGCCCCCGTGGCAGATCCACGCCACTTGCGAGCAGTGACTTTGCGAGTAGGTGGAACGCGCTCGTTCGTGCACTGCGTCCCTGCGCGCCGCGTGCCTCGGCATGAGCGGCAGCGAGGGCGTGGATCGAAGAAGGAAAAACGCCATAAGCATAAACTTGTCGCGCTCCGCGCGGATTTCTCGGATCCGCGCTGGGCCCCCCTGGCGGCGTCTCCGGCGCCGCCCCTGGCGCGCTCCGCGCGCCAGGGAGGGGGGCCCAGCGCAGATCCAAGAAATCCGCGCGGAGCGCCAACAGTTTCTGTTTATGCCGTTATTTCTTCTTCCAGTGGAGCTGCACTGCGCCCCTGCGCGCCGCGTGCCTGGGCACCCTCCGAAGAAAAATGTCAGCCTTCGGCCCTCCCGCTCAGGGGCAGCGCTGGGGAGGATCAGCTCGAGGTTTTCGGGCCTTTTTCGTGCGTCCTGGGCGGCTTCTCGGCCTCGTGGTGCTCTCCAGCAGCTGCGCCTCGTCGGGGGGCTTCCTATGGGGAGCCCTGCTCGCCCCGAGCGCCCGCCGGAGGTCCGAGGTGTGGCCCGAAAAAAAGCCACCGGGGACGGGGCAGGAGGGGCAGCGCATCGACCCGCCCTCGCCCACTGAGCTCCGAGCCCCCTCCTCACAGGAAGCCGCGGAGTTTGCAGTCGAGGGCCAGTCGCGGAGCCATCGTCGACGTATCGCCGATCCCAGGCCGATGTCCCCCCCCCCCCACTCCTCACAGGAAGCCGCGGATTTTGCAATCGAGGGCCAGTCGCGGAGCCATCGCCGACGTATCGCCGATCCCAGGCCGATGCCCCCCCCCCCCCCCCAGGGGAGGAAGAGCTGTCGATGCCGCTGCCGGCCCCTCGTCGGCACGGCGGGCCTCGCCTCGACACCCTGCGCTCAGATCGCACCCGGGCAGAGGTCCGCGGAGCAGCGGTGCAGGCAGGCTTGCTGTTCTCCCAGGTTCGGCCCTTCCCCGCCTCCGTGCCCGGGGTATCTCCCCTGGGCCCACGCGGGTCCCGTGACGCGACTCTCGAGATCTGTTGTTTCTTGTCCTCTGGCGCGTAGCGGTCGTTGCCCAGGCCCCCCCCCCCCCCGCGTGTCCCTTCCCCCCCCCGAGTAACGGTAACGATCGTTTGTGGGTTGTGGGGAGATGTAGAGTGGGGGCCCACGCCAAGGAACACCCTTCTTGCCTCCAGGGTGCCCTGGGTTTCTTGGGTGTTGATGGTTTCGCGATGGAAAGCGTGGCGTGCCCACACCAAAGATCAATGGACGTCCTGGGGTCTCAGGGTCGGGTTTCTGGTGGAAGGTTTCTTGTGGACTGGCCTCAGCTGTATGGACCCCCCACCCGCGTGCTGGCACTCGCGCGCAATGTGTGGCGATCGCAGCGTGCCCCAACTTCGGATGCAACTCCTGGGAGGCCAAGTTCCGACTCTGCCCTGGTCCGCAATCCGGCCTAATCCCGCCTCATCTGGCTGAATCCCACTAGTTCGAGGCCCAGTCCGGCGTATCCGCCTCCCAATGGGTCTCAATCCTTCTCAATCCTTCCGGCGAAGACCTCCCAGCAGTTGATTCCTAATCCCACCCCGACGTGCCCCACCCCGCCCAAGCGTTACCGTTATCTGCCTCCCCCACGCACACCCTGGGTGGCGACGCCTTGCCCAGAATCATAAGAAACAACCTCAGGTCTTGGGGTCGTTTGTGAGGAGAATCCCGGAGGCCTCGCGCGGCGCCTATTAGTTGTCCTGTCCAATCCACACGTCAGCTTCGCAAGCTATGGGTCGACGCTCGCGCGGCGATGCTCTGGCGTCAGCCCGACGTGAATCCGGCGCAATTCCGACGTAGCCCGACGCGAACCCGACGCAAATCGGACGTGGATCCGACGTAAATTTGGTCTCAAATTGCCCGGCAAGGCCTCCAGGCACGTCTTCATAAGGTCGTCTTTGGGGTCTTCGAGGGTCTCGGGGTCGTCTCTGATGGGGAACGTCGTGGGCACCTGGCCCAGCGCAACCTCTGCGGCCGAAATCTATGGCGCCCACTCGCTAAACGCAGATGGGCTCCAGGAGGTTCTCGCGACATACTCCATGAGCGCCCAGATCAGGGGCAACGATGGGGGGGGATAGGCATAGAGCGGGATGCATCGACCCCCAATCGCCCAGTGATCGCCGATAGTGACCCGACAGCCCCAACCTGCCCAGGAACGTTCGGATTCACTATCGGGGGCCTATCGCCGATTTATCGGCGATGTACTGCTGATTCCAAGTCGATGCATCCCCCCTATGGCAGTCCCCCCTTATCGTTGCCCTTCACCAGAAGGCCCAGAGTTTTGGCAAATGGGGGGTCATTCCTTGTCAGAGTCCTGTGGCACTTCTCCTGCAAGTTGCCTCTGAAATACAACATCCAGAAGTCTTCCCGGCTCGATGTCGGGATATCCCACGACATGACGGGATAGTTGTTGCGCGCGAAGTTGAGATGGGAGCCTTGAGGTCGGGGTCTGGGATTGAGTGTGCGTTCTGGAGGCAAACTAGCCTCAACAATTCTATTTAAAACATTCTAATAATACTCTGATCCAACTGATTCAACTCTGGCCCAGAACTCTGTTTCATGTTTTATTTTCTCGAAATTCTGATTTAACCCTGGTCTGAATTCCGATTTACTTTTGATCCGGCTCTGTCCCCAACAAGAGCTAAATCAGAGTTAAATCAGAGTTCCAGACCAGAGCTAATTCAGAGCTTCAGCTAAACCAGAGAGATGAACCAGAGTTTCAGGTCAGAGCCAAATCAGAGCTTCGAACTCAATACTAAGAGGGGGGACCCAGCTTCAAGCTACCCCCGCTCCCCTCCCTTCGAAAAGGGGGGGGAGCGTCCGAAGCTACCCCCTTCCCTTCTAAAGGGTTTCTAAGCTAGGGGGGGCCTTGCTAAAGGGGGGGGGGGCTTCGAAGCTAACCCCCCCTCCCTCCCTTTTCCGGAGCCGAAGGTGAGCCCAGGCTTTCTTTTCAAGGCGGGGCGGGGCTTCGGAAGCTACCCCCACCCCTCCTTCCTTTTTGGGTCTGGACAAGGGGAGCGGCTTCAAGCAACCCCGCCCCCCCTCCTGTGCAAAGGAGGGGGGGGGGCTTCCGAAGCTACCTCCCCCCCCCCTCCCTTCCGGGGCTCTGGCAAAATGGCTGGATCCTTGACGACAGGTGCGCACCGCAGCGCCAGACAACGAAATTGGAGAATAACGTCGACCCCCGGTTCGTTTCCTGATTCTTGCTTTCTTGTTTTCTCGGCCCCTGGTTCGTAGTCTCGTTTTCTCGGACCCTGATTCCTTTTACCGTTTTTTCATGTTCTCGGCCCCTGGTTCGTTTTCTTGTTTTCTCGTGTTTTCGGCTCCTGGGTTGCGGTCTCGTTTTCTTTGACCCTGGTTCGCGTTCTCGTTTTCTCGTTTTCTCGGCGCCTGGGTCGTGGTCCAGTTTTCTCGGGCCGTGCTTCGTATTCTCGTTTTCTCGGCGCCTGGGTTGTGGTTTTCTTTTCTCGGACGCTGGTTCGTATTCCCGTTTTCTCGTTGTCTCGGCCCTTGGGTGGTGGTCTCATTTTCTCTGACCCTTCTTTGTTTTCTCGTTTCTTCGTTTTCTCGGCTCCTGGGTCGTGGTCTCGTTTTCTCGAACCAAGCGTGTTCTGGTGATCTCGGCCCCTGGGTCGTGGGTCGTTTTCGCGTCTTCTCATTTCCTCGGCTCCTGGGTCGTGGTCTCGTTTTCTCGGGGCCTGGTTCGTTTTCTCGTTTTTTTGTTTTCTAGGCCCTCGGGTCGTGGTCTCGTTTTCTCGGGAACTGGTTCGTGTTTTCGTTTTCTTGTTTTCTCGGCCCCTGGTTGTAGTTTCGTTTTCTCGGACCCTGGGTCGTGGTCGTGTTTTCTCTGACCCTGGTTCGTTTTCGCGTTTTCTGTGCCCTTGGGACGTTGTCTCGTTTGCTCGGACTTTGTTTTGTTTTCTCGCTTTCTCATGTTCTCGGCCCCTGGGTCGTGGTCTCGTTTTCTCTGACCCTGCTTCGTTGTTTTCTTTTTCGTTTTCTCTGATTTTGTTTTGTTTGTGTTGTTTTTTCGGGCCCTGGTTCGTGATCTCGTTTTCTTGTTTTCTCAGCCCCTTGGTCGTGGTGCCTTTTTTCCTCGGACCCTTGTTCGTTGTCTCGTTTTTTCGTGTTCTCGGCCTCTGGGTCGTGGTCTCGTTCTCTCTGACCCTGGCTCGTTTTTTGTTTTTTCGGCCCCTGGATCGTGGTCCCGTTTTCTCGGACCCTGGTTCGGTTTCTCGTGTTCTCCGTGTCTCGGCCCTTGGATTGTGGTTTTGTTTCTCTGACGCTGGTTCGTTTTCTCGTTTTCTCGCCCCCTGGGTCGTAGTCTCGTTTTCTCGGGCCCCGGTTCGTTTTCTCGTTGTCTCAGGCCCTGGGTCGTGGTCTCGGATTCTCAGGCCCCGGTTCGTTTTCTCGTTTTCTCGGCCCCTGGGTTTTTGTCTTGTTTTCTCGGCCCCTGGTGCGTTGTTTTGTTTTATCGTTTTCTCGGCCCCCTGGAGCGTGGTCTCGTTTTCTCTGACCCTGATTCGTTGTCTTGTTTTCTTGTTGTATCGTCCCATGGGTCGTGGTCTTGTTTTCTCGTACCTTTGTTCGTTTTCTCGTTTTCTTGTTTTCTCCGCCCTTGGGTCGTGGTCCAGTTTTCTCGGACCTTGGTGGGGTTATCGTTTTCGCATTCTCTCTGCCCCTTGGTCGTGGTCTCGTTTTCTCGGATCCCATTTCGTTTTCTTGTTTTCTCGGCTCCTGGGTCGTGGTCTCGTTTTCTCTGTTCCGGTTCGTTATCACGTTTTTTTTGCTCCTGGGTCGTGGTTTGGTTTTCTCGGGCCATGGTTCGTTTTCTTGTTTTCTCGTTTTCTCAGCTCCTGGGTCGTGGTCTCGTTTTTTTCTGAACCTTGTTCGTTTTCTCGTTTTCTCTGCCCCTGGGTTGTGGTCTCGTTTTCTCTGGCCCCGGTTTGTGTTCTCGTTTCTTGTTTTCTCGGCGCCTGGGTCGTGGGCCAGTTTTCTTGGACCCTGGCTAGTTTTTGTTGTTTTCTTGTTTTCTCGGCCCCTGGGTCGTGGTCTTGTTTTCTCGGACGCTGGTTTGTTTTCTCGTTTTCTCGTTTTCTGGGCCCCTGGTTCGTAGTCTCGTTTTCTCGGGCCCTGATTCCTTCTATCGTTTTCTCGTTTTCTCGGCCCCTGGGTCGTAGTCTCGTTTTTCCAGGACCGATATTCGCGTGATCTCGGCCTGGGTCGTGGTCTCGTTTGTTCGTACGGACCTTGGTTAGTCTTATCGTTTTCTCGTGTTCTAGGCCCCTGGGTCGTGGTCTCGTTTTCTCGGACCCTGGTTCATTGTCTCGTTTTCTCTTTTTCTTGGCTTCTGAGTTTTTGTTTCTTTTTCTCGGGCCCTGGTTTGTTTTCTCGGTTTTCTTGTTTTCTCGGCCCTTGGGTTGTGTTCTCGCTTTCTCGGGCCCTGGTTCGTTTTCTCGTTTTTCGTGGTTTCGTTTTCTCGGGCACTTGTTTGTTTTCTCGTTGTCTCGTTTTGTCGGCCCCTGGGTCGTGGCCTCGTCTTATCGGACCCTGGTTCGGTTTCGCTCTCTTTCCTACCTCGTCCATCCCTTCCCTCCTTCCTCCGCTTCCATCTCCCCCCCTTCCCATCTTCCCCCGTTTGCGCCCCTCTTCCTCCCCCCCTCTCGTTCTCAGTTTGTCTCTTTCCTCTGTCCCTTCTCCCCCCCTTATCTTCCACCTTCCTCCCCCTCTTCCCGGCCCTTCCTTATCCTCCACCGTCCCTCCCTTTACCTTTCCTCCTCCCCTGATCCCCTCCCTTATCCATCCACCTTCCCTTATCGCTCCGGCCCTAGCTCCCGCCTTCGATCCCGCCCTCGCTCTCGCCGTCGTTCCCGCCCTCGTTCCCGCCCTCGTTCCCGCCCTCGTTCCATCCTTCGTTTCCGCCCTCGTTCTCGCCTTCGCTTCCGCCGTCGTTCCCGCCCTCGTTCCCGCCGTCGCTCCCGCCCTCGTTCTCTCCCTCGTCCCCGCCTTCGTTCCCGCCCTCGTTCCCGCCGTCGTTTCCGCCCTCGTTCCCGTCCCCGTTCCCGCCCTCGATCCCGCCCTCGTTCTCGCCCCCGTTCTCGCCCTCGTTCTTGCCCTCGTTTCCGCCCTCGTTCCCGCCCGCATGCTCGCCCTCGTTTCCGCCCTCGTTCTCGCCATCAGTGTCGCCCTCGTTCTGGGGCTGCCCGAGGCCCCCCGGGGAGCCCAAGGGCTGCCCGGGGAAATCAGACTTGAAACAGAGTTTCGGCCAGACCTCAAACAGATTTCAGATATTCGGCCAGACCTGAAACAGACTTCAAACAGACCTTAAACAGACCTCAAACAGACCTTAATCAGAGTTTGGCCCAAACCAGACCTCAAACATACCTCAAACAGACCTCAAACAGACCTCAAACAGACCTCCCGGAGGTTCCCCGGAGGTTCACCGGGGGGTTCCCGGGAGGTTCCCTGGAGGTTCCCCGGAGGTTCCCCGGAGGTTCCCCGGAGGTTCCCAGGAGGTTCCCAGGAGGTTCCCAGGAGGTTCCCCGGAGGCGCCAGGGGAATTCCCGAGGCGCCTGGAGGAATCCCGGAGGCGCCCAGAGGCGGCCCCCCACCCGCATTCTCGCCCTCGCTCCCCCCCTCGTTCCCGCCCTCGCTCCCGCCCTCTTTCCCGCCCTCGTTTTCGCCCTCGTTCTCGCCCTCGTTTTCGCCGTCGTTCCCGCATTCGTTCCTGCCTTCTTTCCCCGCCCTCGTTCTCGCCCTCGTTCTCGCCCTCGTTTTCGCCCTCGTTCCCGCCTTCGTTCCCGCCTTCGTTCCCGCCCTCGTTCTCGCCCTCGTTCCCGCCCTCGTTCCCGCCCTCGTTCTCGCCTTCGTTTTCGCCTTCGTTTCAACCTTCGCGCCCGCTGTCGCTCCCGCCCTCGTTCCCGCCGTCGCTTCCGCCTTTGTTCTCGCCCTTGTTCCCGCCCTCGCCCTCGCTCTCGTTTACACCCTCGTTCCCGCCTTCGTTCTCGCCCTCGTTCTCTCCATCGCTCCCGCCCTCGTTCCCGCCTTCGTTCCCGCCCTCGTTCTCGCCCTCGTTCCCGCCTTCGTCCCCGCACTCGTCCCCGCCTTTGTTCTCGCCTTCATTCCCGCCCTCGTTCCCGCCCTCGTTCTCGCCTTCGTTCGCGCCCTCGTTTTCGCCCATCACCCTTGCCATCGTTCCCGCCCCAGTTCCCGCCCGCGCCTCCGCCTTCTTTCTCGCGATCGTTCCTACCCTTGCCCCTTGTCCCCGCCTTCGTTTTGGCCCTCGCTCCCGCCCCCGTTCCTTCCGTTTTCGCTCCCTCTCTGGGCCGCTTGTTCGGTCCTCCGACCTCGTTCCCGCCCTCGCGCCCGCTCTCGCCCCCGCCATCCTTTCCCTTTTCCTCCTCCGCCTCATTCTCGGCCTTTCTGATCTGCGTCTTTTTCCACCCTCCTCGGTGCCGCCGTTCCCTCTCTCTTCACTCGCCGTCCCTCTCCTCCTCCCCCTCCTCCTCCTTCCCCCTGCTCGTCCCCCCTTCTTCCTCCTCCTCCTCCTCCTCCTCCCCCTCCTCCTCCTCCTCCTCCTCCTCCTCCTCCTCCTCCTCGTCCTCCTCCTCCTCCTCCTCCTCCTCCTCCTCCTCTTCCTCCTCCTCCTCCTCCTCCTCCTCCTCCTCCTCCTCCTCCTCCTCCTCCTCCTCCTCCTCCTCCCCCTCCTCTCCCACCTCCTCCCCCCCCTCCTCCCCCCCCGCCGCCCCTCGCGCGCCTCCCCCCGCCCCGCTTGGATTTCCGAGCCCCTGCTTGCTTTCGCAGGGCGTCGTCGCCGCAAGGAGGCGCGCGCCGCCGACGGGCGCCCTGTCCATCCTGGGCCCCGATTTCCGGCCCGAGGCCGAAGTGTAGGAGCAAGAAGAAGAGGAGGAGGACGGGGGAGGGGAGGAGGAGGAGGAGGAGGAGGAGGAGGAGGAGGAGGAGGAGGAGGGGGAGGAGGAGGGGGAGGAGGAGGGGTCGGTGGGAATCCCCCCCGTCTAGAAGGCCCCAGAGGCGGCCCAAGAGTTCGCACGACATCGCGCGGTGGACCCCCTGGAGGAACGCCCAGGACAAGTCCAAAAACCGAAGAGGCTTGGGATATTGCTCCGAACCGCCCCGGCGGCCACCGCGAACAACCGGTCGGCCCCCAAGACGGGGCCAGGGGAAAAATTGCAAGGGGGCCCGAGGGCCCTCCTCCCGAAGATGACCCCCGAGACTGAGAGCAATCACCCAAACGCCGTTCAAAAGCCGCCGAGAGCCGAAAAATCGCCGAGCAACCCCCGAAACAAAATTTTGATGCCCGCGAAGAGCCCCCCAAAAAACCCGTGGAGCCCCATATTTATTTGCATGCGTTTCGTCTTTTTTAGGGCGGTTCCGGACCAGAAGCCTGCGAGCCGAACAGGATCGTCGCCCCAGGGGCTCGCGGGGATTCCGCCCGCGCGGCGCTTCCAACGGAGTCTGGGCGGCCTTCCAGCCAGCCGGCCGAACCGTAGACGCGCGCGCGCGCACCTCGCGCTCAAGCGCCCAGATTGCCCAAGATGGCCCTCGAAACGGCCGCGGCCCCACCGCGAGGGCCCAAGGTTCCACTTCGAACGCGCGCGCAGGGGCCCTGGGCAGCCCCAGGGCCGCTTTAAAACTACCCCACCCGCCCGACGGGCCCCCCAGATGGCCCAGGAAAGCCTCCCAAGGGCCCCGGAGGGCACCGAGGCGTTTCCAAGACCGCTGCCCAGATGCACCCACCCAAAGCCTTCAACGCGCCAGGTGGCCCGACAGCACCACGACGCCAGACGGCTCAAAACAATCCTGGCGCGGCCCAAAAGATCGCCGAAGGTTCCCTTGAAGGCCCGCCGAAGGCCCCTCCGCAGCGTTCCCCTGGCGGCGCCCACGCCGGCATGGGGGCGACCCCCAAGCCGCGGCCCCCGCCCGGCCCCTTCGCACCCCGCCGGAGCTGTGGAAATCTCCCCGGGCCTCGCGCCGCCTCCGACGCCGATGAAGAACCTCCCCGCGTCCCCGAGCTGGCGCGGGGCAAATCGGCGACTCCGTCCCCAGCCGTTCTACACCACGAAGCGACGAAACAAGAACCACCGCTAATCCGATCACGCGCGACCCCCCCGCCGTCGACGCAAAAACGGAGGGGGGGGGGGGAACGTGTCTGAGCAAACGAAAGTGCCCAGCAACTGCCAGGCAAAACCAGCCCGCTCACAACGCGAGCCGATTTTGACACATTTTCGCCCCCCTGCCAGTGCTGCTTGGACAAATCTTCCCCGAATGCACCCAGAGGAGCCCCCGCCGTGGTCCAAAATGCCACGACACCTTCCGTGCCCTTCCAAAGCCCGCCGCTTCCCGCGGAACCCATTGCCCCAACGCTCTGGCACACTCCGGCAGCTTCCGAGAAAAAACTCCCAAGCCAAACCCCCCATGCACCTTCAAAGCCCTGCTAGGCTTTCGAAATTGCTCCTGATCTCTGAGCAATCCTTCCCAGCCCCCCCTTTCCCCCAACCTCGCCGAACGCATTCCCGGGCCACCTCCACCTTCAAAAACCCTCCGAGCCCGTCCCAGGCTCTGCTCATTTCCCGAAGCCTTGCAGCAACCGCCCAGGGCACTTCCGCGCCCCCGAGCCCTCCGAAAAGTGCGGCGCATCTCCTCTGCGCTGCCCACCCCCGACCTGTCACGGGCGGGCGGCGGGGGTTGGGGCAGGCACCGCGCTGCGCATCCTTTCGCGGCGCGGCAGCCGGCAGCCCTGCGGGGCGAGCCTCGGGGGGGCCTTTTCCCCCCCCAGCTGCAGTTGAGCAATTTTTGGGCAGGGCTGCGCAGGCGGGGGGCGCTGCCCCGTGCCCCCCGCGCAGGCCTTAGCTAAAGCGTTGCCGTAGGGCGGCGTGCGCAGGCGGGCCAAACTCGCAGTATTTGGCATTTGGCGGCGGGCCCCCCAGCCATGACCGGCCGCTTGGCTAGCGCATTCGTTCTGTTGTTCTGGAAGACGCGCGCGCACAGGGCCGACCCGGCAGCGTTCTGGGCCGACGCCGCGACGTTGGTTTCGGCGCGCCCAACCCGAACCATAATCGTACTTTAATTTGAGTTCCCAGTCAGACCTAACTCAGACTTGGGTTTTAGGGCCAGAGTTGAATCAGAGTTCCAGTCAGACCTAGATCAGACTTGCGTCTTAGGGCCAGAGTTAAATCGGAGTTCCAGTCAGACCTAAATCAGAGTTGGCGCTGAGGGCCAGACTTTGAATCAGAGTTCCAGCGCAGACATGAATCAGACCCTCATCGGAGTTTTGGGCCTGGACAGAGAAACAGAGTTTGCCCCCAAAGGACGCACTCAAGTCTGTGAGACGCGGTCATGATGGCATTGCACGTAAAAGCGCTGGTGTGATTTCGGCGCCGGGTCTGCATGTCTACATTACGGTGGGGATTCGTTGGATGGCGTGTCGCGCTGCTGGATTTTGCCCACCACGCTTCGGCGCGACACGCTAACTATCCATTCCTCGGTCCCCAGTCCACGTCCCGAGCCTTTTCCGGGCCTCCCGCCCCGCGGAGCGGAGCGACGCGCCATCCGCTCGCAGTGCGCCGCGTGTCGCCAGGGCCGCCGGAGCGACACGCAGTGCAGAAACTCCCGACCGTAAGGCCTAGTTGTTGGCACCAACACCAATATCGGCGGTGTGCCTCCACCGGGGCAAGAGTACCCCGATCTCGGCGATGGTGGTCATACTCTGGCTTCCCAGGCGGCCGAATGATTACCACCAACACCGACATCTAAGATCAGTTTCTCCCGGTGGAGGCACTCCCCGGTGTTTGATGCCCTGTTCCAAGCCCCCAATATTCCCCGATCAGTGTTTTGGGCCCTCCTGGGAATCGGAGGCCGAGGGGGCGGAGGAGGAGGAGGGGGAGGAGGAGGAGGAGGAGGAGGAGGAGGAGGTGGAGGAGGAGGAGGGAGGAGGAGGAGGAAGAGGGGAGGAGAAAGAGGAAAAGGAGGAGGAGTTGGGGAGGAGGAGAGACGAGGAGGACGAGGAGGACGAGGAGGACAGAGGAGGAGGAGGAGGAGGAGGAGGAGGAGGAGGACGAGGAGGAGGAGGAGGAGGAAGGAGGAGGAGGAGGAAGGAGGAGGGGAGGAGGAGAGGAGAGGAGGAGGAGGAGGAGGAGGAGGAGGGAGGAGGAGGAGGAGGGAGGGAGGAAGAGGAGAGGAGGAGGAGGAGGAGGAGGAGGAGAGGAGGAGGAGGAGAGGAGGAAAGAGGAGGAGGAGGGGGAGAGGGGGAGGAGGAGGGGAGGGGGACGGGGGGGAGGAGGAGGAGGAGGAGAGGAGGGGGAGGCGGGAGGAGGAGGGAGGAGGAGGAGGTAGGAGGAGGAGGAGGAGAGAGGGGAGGAGGAAGAGGAGGAGGAGGAGGAGGAGGAGGAGGAGGAAGAGGAGGAGGAAAAGGAGGAGGAAAAGAAGGAGGAGGAGGAGGAGGAGGAGGGGGTCGCCGGAGCGCGTGCGGCCTCTTTTCGGCGCCCTCTGCCGGAGGACCCCACGTGCACTATCTGCATAGACCCCCTGAAGGAGCCGCGGGGGGCTGCCTCCTCCACGGCTTCCTCCTGCTTCGGCGCCAGCTCCCTCCCTCCTCCTCCCTCATCGTTCCTCTCCTCCCTCCCCTCTCCTCGTTCTCCTCCTCGCTGCTCCTGCTTCGGCTCCTCCGCTCGTCCTCCTCATCCTTCTTCCCATCCCTCCCCTCGTCCGCCTCCCTCCTCGTCCTCCTCCTGCTTCAGCTCCTCGCCCCTCCTCCATCATCCTCCCCTCGTGCGGGGTCGCTCGCCGGGCTGCGCCGCGTGGGCGGCCCCATGTAGAATCCATCTGAAGAAGCCTTGCGCTCCTTCTCGAGTTCCTCCTCCCTCCTCCTTCCTCCTCCTCCCTCCTCCTCCTCCCTCCGCCTTCTCCTCCCTCCTCTTCCCTCGCCATCCTCCCTCCTGGGCGGGGTGCGGAGTCGAAGCAATGTTGGGGTGGGCATCCGAACGCCGCTGGCCTGGTCGGGTCGCACGTGGGCTGGCACGGGAGCGCCGGACCAGGTCCTCGTGCTGCGCCTGCTTCTAGCACGCGTGTGCGACGAAGACGCCGCCACCTTCCTCGGCGGCGGATTGCAGCGGTCGGCGACGAAAACTGAACCTTAATTACCCTTGCCGATGCACGATTCGGGCAACTCGATTGGCGGCGGGGGGAGGGTTCGGAATTCGTCGAACACGTTGGCGCGATCCGAAGGAGCGCGTTTTCTGTGGATGCTCGGAGAGGGGAGGTGTCGACCCGGGGAGGTAGGCCCCCCCACCTGAATTGCAAGGGGGGGGAGCGCTCGAGCCGGGCCCTCTCCACCCCCCCGTGAAGGGAGGGGGGTTCGTACAGGGAGGGTCCCTTCTTCGTTTCCCTGAATATCAAGGGCGGGGGGGGGGTCGAACCGCCCCCTTCCCCGTCTCCCCAGTGGCAACCGACGACGACGACGAGCGCGGGCGCCAGCGCTGGCGCCGCCGGGCAGCGACGACGACGACGACGACGACGATCGAGCCTAAGTAGGATGCAATTCATGCTGGATCGAGCCCTCGTCATATTCTATAGAGATGGACCGATCCCTAGTAGGATTCAAATCCAGCTTGATCTAGCTATAGTGAACAGATATAGCTATAGTAATAGTAAAATGACTTGAAACACCACATGATAACTGGCTCGAGTACGACTATGATGCGATTCAAGTTTGATCCAGTTATTATATGTTTCTATCAAAGCTTAATCGATCGATAATTCGTAGGATTCATATAGAACTGGATCCAGCAGTCGCAAGGTTCTCTAAGTGTTGGATGGAACCGATTCGGATGCAATTTCAAATCATATCCAGCGACAGTGCGATCCTATGACATCTCGATCGAGCACTGCCCCCCCCCGCCTTTTGGACAGGGGGGGAGAGGAGCCTTTCAGACCCCTCGCGCCACTGGTGGGCTCCCCTCCGGTTGAAGAGGCCCGTGTCCGGGGGGGAGGGGGGGCGGCGCTCCCAGGCGGACTGGGGCAAATTCATTCCAGCACGCGGACGACCACGCCCTGTGCTGTCGTCTTCTCGGGGGGGGGCTGGGTGCGCGCTCCGGGTTCACAGGCCCCCTCGAGCCATGACAGAAATCACGGAGCGAGGTTTTGCGCCATGTTCGGCCTCTCGGGGCCCTCACAGGGCCTGGGGACCGTCGAAAAACTACTCGGGATGAATAGCCCGTCCCAGGGATTGGGTCCGGACCTCTGGGGGTCGCGTCATGACGAGAAGTCCCGACGTCGGGGGTCTGGGGCTCCTTGGCTCGCCTGGGCGCTGCCCGAGGTTGGGCCATAGGGTGCCCCCTGGGGGGGGGGGGGGGAGCCATGCCTGGCGTGAGGGTGCCATGGCGGTCTCCGAGCTCGGAGTGTCGCTCCCCGGAGCGGAATTGGGGCAGATCCAGAGATCGCCTCGCGCAGATAGCGGCTTGTGGCTCCTTCCACAACGGGTAAGTTTGATCATCGTTTGTGCACGCCCATGTGCCACTGGCGCGCACTCGGTCGCGAGTCTCGCTCGCGCTGTCGGACGAGTGGGGTCCACCGGACTGGCCTGCCTGGGACGCCGCCGCGGCGGGGGGGCGCACTCCCAGCATACAAAGCTCGCGCTGTCCTGACCACTCTTCAGGCCACATGCGCCGCAGCACTGCGTCATCGGCTGCAAAAGCACGGGTCCCTGCTGCCGTCGCCGCTCTTGCATGGCCCAAGTAACCCGGGATGACCTGTCCAGCACGCTTTGGCTCCGCATGCCCATCGCGGTCCTCCTCGGCCAGTGCTCCCTCGGTCGGCTCTGGTGCCGACTCCTCGCGCTGAGCCCCTCATCCGGCGCCCGTTCGAGGACCCGCGGCAGGTCTGCGTCTGTGGAGTGCGCTGTCAGGGGCAGATCCTCAGCCCTGCCTGAGATCGGCGCTAATCACCGGCGCCGCCGCCGTGTGTTTCCATTTGGCGGGCGCTCCCCCCCCCCGCGCTTCTCACGAGCAGGGGCACCATTTTTTCAATCAGGCGCGCCCCGTGTGATTCATCATGAAAAGCTGACATTTCACGCTCTGGGTAGCTGCAGCGCAGCACAGGCACGACGAGAGCGGCGTTCGCTGGGCAGCCTGCGGCGCCACGGCACCGCCCTCCAGGGAAGGGGCGATCCGCGAGATCTTTCCCAACCGCCCAGGGCAGGCCTGCCATGCAGAGGCGCGGCCCCCGCCAGAGACGCCCACCTGGCGGCGGAGGGCTTCTTGGGCCCAGCGGCAGACCAAGAGCTTTCTCCTGGTTCCAGTCTTCACGTCCTCCTTGCCTGCGTCCTGCTTCCTCTCTCCCTCCCCCCCGCCGCCGCTAGAGGGTGATGCTGGGCCAGGCTGGGCTCGTCTCCGCCAGGCTGGGCCTCCCCCTCTGGGATTGCTGTCCCCTTCGTTCGGATCCGAGCCTCGCACCTGCGTCGTGCGTTGACGGGGCCTCGGTCGAATGGTCCTGCGAAAACTCCAATCGCAGGGGCCTTTTGGCTCCTCCCGATTAGCCCGTACCCCTTCCCGCGGCTGACCCTCTGAGTGCTGGGGCGGGCTCCAGCTTGGCCGTCGTGGGGTCTCGCAGGTCTCGCACGGTGCCTCCCCCAGGCACCTGGCGCCCCCCCACGAAGAGGCGGCCACGCGTGAGGCCACCGCCACCCTCCTGGCACGGACCAGTCCAGTCCTCCCCTCCCTCCCTTTGCTTTACTCCCGCCCTCCTGACTGCGCGCTGCGCGCGGGGCCCTTGCGGTCGGGTCGCCCGAGTTCTCCGAAGTCTTGCTCCTCCTCCACCTCCTCCTCCTCCTGCCTCCTCCTCCTCATTCTCCTCCTCCTCCTCCTCCTCCTCCTCCTCCTCCTCCTCCTGCTTCCTCCTCCCAACCTGGAACAGCCATGGGCTGAATATGGCGTGCGCCCAGCCCTGGGGAGCGCGACCATCGCCTTCGAGGGCAGCCGAGCCGATCCGAACCTCCTTCCTCCTCCCCTGCTCGGCCTTGCCGTCGGTGGCCATTCGGTCACCGCCCTCGACTGGGCCCCTCCTCCTGTTACTCACCTTGTCCTTCTCTCGAGGTCCTTCTCTCGAGGAGCCACAACTTCTCTTGACGTCCTTCTATCGAGGTCCTTCTCTCGAGGTCCTAGGTGGCGCGCTGACCCGAGAACGCGCTTTGCCTGTAACTACCGCTGGCGTCTTCCTCATCCCCTCGTCGGTCGTGCCGTCGGTGGCCATTCGGTCACTTCCCATCGGCCGGGCCCCTCCTCCTGTCATCGGTGGTTCAAAGATGGGGTCCTGAGGGGTAGGGTCCTAAGAACGAGGTGCCTCAAACAACGTAGATCCACCCTCGGACGCCTTCCTGATCGTAGGACCCCATTCCTCAGGGCCCTATCTTTGAGCCAACGATGTTGCTCCTCCTTGTCCTTCTCTCGAGGGGCAGCAATAGGCATAAACACAACTTTTCGGAGGTTCGGAGCGAGCCATCCACTTACGGCGCCTTGGGCGCCGGCCTTGGCGCGCTCCGCTCGTAGCCCAGGAAATTCGCCTTGTCCTCCGAATGTTTATGTTTATGCATTCGTTCGCATTATACTTCTTTATTCCCTTTCCTCTGAACCTCGGCCGCTACTCCGTCGTCCGCACGCAAAACACTTGTAACTGGCCTGGAGCTTGAACGGCTTCGTCCAAGGATCTGTCTTTGCCGCGAGGAAGTACGATTCGGGAGCTGGGCATGAAGTTCTGGGAAAGAACATTGGGGTGCAAGAGTTTGTACCGTCTGGCCCCGCACCTGCATGGCCTCGGTTCGCCATGCCGCCGCTGAGCCCTTGCCCTCGCGAGTGCCCCCGCTGGCGTATATCCAAAGGGCTTGCCTCCGGTGATGCATGGGCACTCTTGGCAAGGCCTTTGCCCACGCGTCCCTCTTCTTCCTCCTCCTCCTCCTTCCTCCCTTCCCCTTAGAGCCCATGCGCCCCAGGGTCCCACGGGAGGGGGCCCGCGTCGCCAGGTCCATGAGATGGGCGGGGTTGAGATGTAGTCTTTGGGCCCATGGGGGAGCTGGGAGGGAGGGAGGAGAGAAGAACAGGAGGAGAAGGGGGAGGATGTGCGGTGCAGCGTGGGGGGGGATTCAGCTTGTCTTCGCGAGCGAGGGTGCGGCAACGGCTGTCCTCGAGGTCGAGTGTCGGCGCGCGCGGTTGGGGTCCCGCACCGCCTCTGCGCTCGCTCTTGCGATGTGCTTCGTCATTGGCGCACCCAGTTCGCAGTGAGCGCCGCTTCACTGGTCAGCCACCCTGCGTCAGGATGTAGATCTGGGAAGGTTGGCTTTGGCAGCGGCGCTAGTCTATCTGTGGTCGACGGCCCGCCTGTCATCGGGCGGAGTCCCAGCGAATTCCCCTTCCGCCACGCTGGTTCCGGCCGAGTGCTGGGCTTCATCCGGCCTCCTTGCCCCTGAATCGGGCCTCCCAGGAGTTGCATCACGAGCCGGCAAACAGCACCCATACTTCTGCGGCCCCGCGATGTCTCGGGGTGGGATTCCGAGGAGGGCCACGGGTGTGTGCTGTCTGGTTGGGGCTCCCCGCTTGGGGGGAGGGGTCGGAGGGCACCAACTATACACCAACACCGATCCTGGCCCAGGATCACCCTGGGCCCAGGATCGGTGTATATGCCTTCTTGCGCAAGGCAGGAGGGCGTATACACCGATCCTGGGCCCAGGGTGATCCTGGCCAGGATCGGTGTTGGTGTATAGTTGGTGCCTTCCTATGCTGTCTGGTTGGGGCTCCCCGCCTGGGGCGAGGGGGGAGGGATGCCCAAGGACAGAAGTCCCAGGGCAGAGTGGGGATGCCGGACGAGGTCGACTTGCGGAGGGTCGGCGGGGCGGCTTTTTTGGTCTGGACACTGACGGGTGGGGAGTCCCCCAAAAAACGATCCCAGGGCAGGGAGGGGAGGGAGGGAGGAGAGGAGGAGGGGAGGAGGGAGGAGGGAGGAGGGGAGGGGAGGAGGGAGGAGGGAGGAGGAGGGAGGAGTAGGAGGAGGAGGAGGGGGAGGAGGAGGAGGAGGAGGAGGAGGAGGAGGAGGAGGAGGAGGACGGCGTGGGGTCGGCGGGGCGGATTCGGGCTGGAAATTGCAGGGTAGAGCAGGGTGGGGATGCCGGGCGAGGTCGTAGCTAGGTATAGCGCCTTCCTCTCCTTGCCCTTCTCCATTCTTTCTCCCCCCAGGTTTAAGCGCGTATCTCGTCATTGCCTCCTATCGGCGCCGCGCCCCAGGGGGAAGTGAGGAGGGACGGCCATTCTCAGAAGGCTCGGAAGTCCGGTGGCCTTCTGAGAAGTTGTCTGAGTCTTCCCCGAAGACACAGGAACCTTCTCAGAAGGGCAGAAGGCTTCTGAGAAGCCCCGCCGCGGTCGTGAGCAGCTTTTGTCCCTGGCTAATCCAAGTCGACAGGACCGCATCTCTCACACCAGGCGCGAGTGTGTGATTCTCCCTCGCTCTCTCTTGACGTTGCTGCGCGATTGTTCGGATCCTGGTCCTGATCCTCCCCCTCGTCACTTCCCTCCCTCGCCCGCCGCCGATCCTGCAATCAACCCGCACTGGAAGGAGGATGGGCCATCTTCCTGAGGGTGCCCTTGCATCCTCGCCTCCTCGGTCCATCCTGGGCCACCCTCTCTGGCCGCGCCCCGCCCGAAAAAAGGCTTCGAAACGGCCTGCCAAGGCCCTTTGCGTCCTCGTCGTGCCTCCCTGTGATGCGAGCCGCATGCAGCTCCCGGGTCCGCGGCGTTATTGGGCGGGCCGCTCCCCGCGGGAGGGAGGAGGCGGGGACACGGCGGGGCGGGGGAGGGCCGAATGGCACCGGGGGAAGGGGAGCTGGGAGGGAGGGGGGCGAAGGAGGGGGAGGGGAAGGTCAGGGGTGCCTATAGCCGACCCCCAGCAATCTGGACAGCACGCAGCGGGCCGACCGTGGAGGAGGAGGAGGAGGAGGAGAAGGAGGAGGAGGAGGAGCAGAGGGAGGAGGAAGAGGAGGAGGAGGAGGAGGAGGAGGAGGAGGAGGGAGGATGAGGGAGGAGGAGGAGGAGGGGGGAGCAGAAAGCCCCGCGCCCGCTCCCCACCCCCGCCCCGCCAGGACGGGGAGATGATCCGCCAGCTCCCGTGCGGCCGCGGGGGGCCGGCGAAAGCAGAGGTCCACGCCCACCGCGGCCCCTCGCGGCCTGGGCGGCCGCCCGCCCGCGGCCCCACGAGCTCGTCAAATGCCTTGTGTCGTTCCTTTTGAGAAGGATGTATGTATGTATGTATGTTGTATGTGTATATATATAATCACATACGCACATACATACGCACTTAGATACATACATACATCCATGCATCCACACACATTTATATATATATATACATGTATATATATATGTTGATATATTGATATATATATATAGTCCTAGTCTTATAGTCTTATTACCCGGACCCCCCCCCTAAACCGGACCACCACCCCCAGGACACCCCAGACGCCGCCCCTGCCCTCCACCCAACGAACGCCTTGGACGCCCTTTCGGAGTCCCAGCGGCCTTCTGGGCAGTTGGACGCCCCTGCCGATCGGAGCCCACGGGCCCAAAACGGGCTCCAAGACGGCCCATCAGCGCTCAAAGAGAACCCACTATGGTTTCAAGACGGCCCACGAGGCCCCCAAGACGGCCCAAGATGCCCCAAAAGGGACCCCCAAGAGCCAAAAATCGTCCCATTCCCTGAGGACACGTACGCTTTTGAAGATATTAGCATTTTCCGCCTTCACAGCGTCCACGGCATCCCCAAAGATTCTCAAGATCGCCCCAGGACGGCCTCCGAGGCCTGTATGAGCGGCCCAAGGCGGCCCAAAAGAGCTCCAAGACGGATCAAGAGAAGCCCAAGGCGGCCCAAGAGGGGCCCCAGAGGGCCCCGAGAACTCCCAAGAGAGCCCCAAGAGAGCCACAGGAGGCCCCCAAGAGTGTCCCAAGAGGGCCCCCGAAAGCCCCTGGCCGGCCCGGCCTCCCAAAACGGCCAAAAGAGGGTTCCCGGATGGCCCAAGGGGGCTTCAAGACGGCCCAAAACAGCCCCAAAAGGAGTCCTCTGGTCCAGGAAGTCACCAGGAGCTCAAACGCGAGCCCACGCTGTTTCAATATAGCTTCCAGCAGTTCTCTTACACTCCACGAGGCCGTAGTTCGCAGGACGGTGGTTCGAAAGGACCTCAGTAGCCCCACAAGCGTCCAGGACCCCTCCAGGCATTCAGGAAGCGACCAATCGTCGTCACCGCCGTCGTCGTCGTCGTCGTCGTCGTCCTACGGAGGAGCAGGAAGTCTCGGCCTGTCATCGCGAGCTGCCGCCTCATTATTGCGTAGCCCGCTTACTAACGCCCCGAGCGCTCGCTCCCGCGGCCTGCCCGAGAGGAGGAGCAGGAGGAGGAGGTGGAGGAGGAGGAGGAGGAGGACGACGACGAGGAAGGGCCAAGTTTCTGAGCGCTTCTGGTCCCGTCGCGAGCTTCCAGAGGCCCTCGAGATCGTCGTCGTCGTCGTCGTCGTCGTGGTGGTTGTGGCGGTGGTAGTGCTGGTTGTGGTGGTGGTCCTCGTGATCGTGGTCGTATTCGTGGTCTCGACGCCCCCTCTGCTGAAATACGCGATGACTTATTGATTGTCCGAGCAGCGTCCGATACAAGAGGCATGACGCGAAGCGCCAATTCAGTCTTGCATTTATGTATATATATATGTGTATACATATACATATACATATACGTATACATATATATATATATATATATGTATTGTTCCCATCGAACTTAAGGACCACATCCCAGAAAAAAATCGAGCGCCTGGAAACGCGTCGAATCAGTGTCGAAGCAGTGTCGGACGAGTGTCCCCCGGGGCTCGACACGCGAAAACCCTCGAGTATCATTTATTTGGTGGTGATCGAAGTTCTGCCTGGTGATCCAGACTGAAGTCGGTAGAAGCAGCATACATACAATATGCAAATACAAACACATACATGTATGTATGCATGCATGCATGCATGTATGTATGTATGTAGATAGGTCGATAGGTAGGTAGGTAGGTAGGTAGGTAGGAAGGTAGGTATGTCTGCATGTGTATGTATGTATGTGTGTATGTATGTATGCATGCATGCATGCATGCATGCATGTATGTATGTATGTATGTATATATATGTATGTGTGTATGTATGTATGTATGTATGCATGCATGCATGTATGTATGTATGTATGCATGTATGCATGTATGTATGTATGTATGTATGTATGTATGTATGTAATGTATGTATGTATGTATGTATGTATGTATGCATGTATGTATGTATGTATGTACGTATGTATGTATGTATGTATGTATGTATATATGTATGTATGTATGTATGTATGTATGTATGTATGCATGCATGCATGTATGTATGTATGTATGTATGTATGTATACATGTATCTATGTATGTATGTATGTATGTATGTATATATGCATGTATGGATGTATGTATGTATGTATGTATGTATGTATGTATGTATGTATGTATTTGTGTATGCCTGTATGTATGTATGTATGTATGTATGTATGTATGTATGTATGTATGTATGTAAGTAAGTAAGTAAGTATGGATGGATGGATGGATGGATGTGTATATATATATATATATATATCGGGCAAGCGTCCGACTTTGCAGTTCTGTGGCCAACCTCCCGCCTTCCTGCAGCCCCCCTTGGCCGCTCCGCCCCCGCACCCGCGGCCCCACGAGGAGAGCTCGCGCTCCGCGCGGGGGGGGGCGCCCGCGCCCCGGTCTCGGAGGGGAGCGCGGGCCCAAAGCGAGCGCGCGCCGGGAAGGGCCGCTCCTCGGAGGAGGGCGCGAGGTGCCGATGCCGCGAATGTCGGCCACGCGCAGGGGGGGGGCTCCTCAGAAGGCACCCCGTGCTTCCCAGAAGGCGCGGGCCGTATCTATAATTGGATGTAAGGCCAGCGCCTTCTGGGAAGTGGCCTCCTTCTAGTAAGCCCTCCCCTTCTCCCGCCACCCCCCTCGTGCGTGCCGCCGGGAAGTACGCTTCCCCCGTGTTTTCTTCCTTTTTCGGGGGCCTCCTGGGAGGTCCTCGTCCCCTCGTCGCCACCGCCGGCTTCGCCGCGAAGTGCTGGCCAGAGCGCACCCCGGGAGAGGTCCGGGGAGTAATCAGCGGTATCGGCAATTACCTTTTGGCAATCGGAGAAGAGCGGGCGTTCCAGGAAGGGCCTGGCCTTCGAGGTTCGGAGGAAATGCCACCTCGCCCTCGGCGGAATGCGGCGGCAGGTGGCCGCCCGCGCGGACCTCCGAAAGTCGCCCTCCTCCCTTCCATCCAGCCTTCGGCGGAGCGTGCCCGCATTGTAGGATGTCGCTCCAAGATGGGTTCGAATTCAGTATCGGCGCTGGTACATATTGTCCGTGGTCGAAAGCTGGGCTGGTCTGGCATGCTTCCGTTCGGTCCAGCTTCCTCAGGCTTATCCTCGCCTGCATATAGGCTGTTCTACAGTGGAGGCCCATGCCAAGAAACACCCTGCTTGCCTCCAGGGTGCCCTGGGTTTCTTGGGTTTTGATGGTTTTGCTATGAAAGCGTGACGTCCCCACACCAAAAATCAATGGCCGCCCTGGGGTCTCAGGGCTTGGTTTCTTGAGGAAGGTTTCTTGTGGCCTGGCCTCCACTGTATTGTCCGTGATCGGAAGCTGGCCTGATTTGGCATGCTATCGTTCGGTCCAGCTTAATCCGGCTTATCCTGGGCTGCATCTAAGCTATTCCAATTTGATGGGCCGATTTTCCACCACCAGTACCATAGGTAGGAGAAGGAGTTGGAGGAGGAAGAGGAGGAGGAGGAGGAGGAGGAGGAGGAGGAGGACCTCCTCATCCTTCCTTCTCCCCAGTCCTGCATACGGTAGTGGTGGTGGAGAACTTGCCCACCACAGTACGGCTTCATGGGAGCACTCCTCGGTCTCGGTCGCCCTTGGGCGTTCCCGCGAGGGCCCCTCCCGGGAGCCGCCTCCCGCCCCCCCCAGCCGTGGG
>CAUYUJ010022407.1:25000-30000 GCA_963575745.1 Prorocentrum cordatum
CAGTTTCCGGGCGAGGTCCAGTGGAATCAGAGATTCTCTCAGATATTGTGAGCTGGAATGCTCGTGACCTCTGTCATCATGACCTGCCTCGCCGTCACAGAAAGTGCATGCACCTTCGTGGTGAATGATGCCAGTCCCTTCGCCCTCCAAGATCCCCCCGGCACCAGGTCCGAAGCAACGGACATGGCCTTGTCGCTCCACAAGCATGTGGAGCTCTTCGCTGTGTTTGATCCATCGGTTAACGCGGGTTGCGCTCTCGCGTTGGTCCCGCAGTTTCGATCGGGGGTTCGTCACCTTGCAGGACAGAGAGATTGCCGTGGGGGGGGCTCTGGCTGTCCTGGCCTCATCTGGGGAAGATTATGATGCTTGGGTTATGCGCTATATGATTCAATCTGCTCTGTCAGAAGGGCCGACAAAGACGCGACTGGTGGACGCATTCTTCATTGTGGGCCCCTGTCACCCCCGGGGCCCGACAGAAGGATGAGCCTCAAACTTACCAAGGAAAAGACGGAGGAGCAGTCCCCTAGGAAGCGGTTCTTCGTCGTCCGCCAGCGGGGGGAGATGGGCCACGCGTGGAAGAGCCTTCAAGTTTACGCTGACAGGGCAGGACGAAGCCCCCGCGATCGAGTGGGCGACGCAGAACGTGCAGAGCCTGGGCATCGACGCGCGGGGTTTCGAGGCCCCGATCAAACCTTTGTTTGCAGTGATGGCTCCCACCCGGTGGAGTCATCGACGCTCTTTTCTTCCAGTTTCCGGGCGAGGTCCAGTGGAAGCAAAGATTCTCTCAGATTTGTGAGCTGGAATGCTCGTGATCTCTGTCATCATGACCTGCCTCTCCGTCGCAGAAAGCGCATGACAATTTCCTCCATGGTGCACGATGCCAGCCCCGTCGCCCTCCAAGCCCCCGCCGGCGCCTGGTCCGAGGCAGCGGACATGGCCTTTCCACTCCACAAGCATGTGGAGCTCTTCACTTCGTTCTGTCCGTCGACTAACGCGGGTTGCGCCTTCGCGTTGGCCCCGAAGTTCCCCCCGGGAGCTCGGCGCCGTGCAGGACAGAGAGATTGCCGCGGGGAGGGCTCTTGCTGTCCTGATCGCATCTGGGGAAGATTATGATGCCTGGGTCATGCGCTATATGATCCTATATGATCTGTCAGCAGGGCCGACAAAGACACGATTGGTAGACGCATTCTTCATTGTGAGCCCCTGTCATCCCCGGACCCCGACAAAAGGACGGCGACGGTGGTCGGGGAGCTCAATATCGCGACTTGCCCCTCAAGCGTCCGGCGCCGACTTCCACGGCGCGTCCTGATCATTGGCGCGCGTCTTGGAGAGGGCCTCAAGACCCCGCTTCGTCTCGGGTTTCTTTCTCGCAGCTTGCAGATCGAGGAGCCCGATCCGCCCCGCTCATCAGCGAGTCACGGGCGCGTTAGCATCGTGGAACTGATGTGTCCGACGGTCTTGGCTCGGCCCTGACTCAAATGGCGGCCGATGTCTTTGCTGCGGAGATCGTTGGGATTACTTGTCGCCAGAACCTGTCCGACCACGTCCTGATACGAGTTGCGTTCAGTTCTGAGCGACCGACACCGTCTGGCGAACGCCCGTCTCCCAGATTTGAATCCAGCTCGCCTTACTTCAAGCGCGCGATGAAGCCTGCCTCGGCGCGACCGATTGGACCGATATGACTTCACCTTTTTAAGCCGTTGCACTACCAGACGCTTCGACGAGGAGTTTGTAGAGCTGCTCGAAATAATAGTCTGCAGGAAGAGGCCGCCCCAAAAATTGGCCGAGGTCACGATCCCCCGCTCTGCGGGTCGCGCCGCGTGGCGCCAGGGCGCTCACCCGGCCGCCACCTTGCCCAGTGCGCGCTTCTTTTTTTTTTTGTTTTTTGTTTTTCTTTCGAGAGCAGATCTATCTCGACCCGTTGACTGGGAAGGCATGTCTCCCGCGCCCAGCTCAGTGTGCGATGGCGATCGATCGCCTGGGAGGGCCTCGACGAGCGGCGGCGGGAACTGCAGGCCAGCATTCGGGAGGTCACCCGCCACAGCAGACGGGAGAAGATGAGGCGGCAGCAGCAGCGATTACAGCGACGGGAGAAATGTTGGGCGCTTTTCGATATTTGCCTCGTGTTCCGAGGCGCCCAGCGCCCTGGCGCCTGCGCCGCTGCGGGGCCTGACGAGACGGCCGCCTCCATCGCGGCCGATTGGGGCTTAGAAAAAATTGGAGAACACCCGCCCAGGCCTCGGCGAAGGCCTACACCGAAATTCACGGCTCATCTTAACCTCTCGGACCTCGCCCCTCCGAACCGCAGCATGATTGAGAAGCCGATATCTCTCTCTCTCTCTCTCTCTCTCTCTCTCTCTCTTTTTGTTCTCTCTCTCTCTCTCTTTCTCTCTCTCTCTCTCTCTCTCTCTCTCCTCTCTCTCTTTCTCTCTCTCTCTCTCTCTCTCTCTCCACACTCTTACTCTCTTTCCCTCTCTCTTTTCTTCTCTCGAGTGCATCGTAGCGAACCGGCCTGGGACGCGTTGCCTTACGCGGCGCGGCAGCACGCGCCGATGGCGGTAGATATACCATGGGAGGTGATGTTTGGGATTCTGGATGGGGCGTCTGCGCCTACTGGACTCACATGTATCAGAGGACCTTCTATACCAAAGGGATAGGAGGAGGGAAGCGCTCTGCCCCTTGTCGGGGTCGTTCGGACCTTCAGCCTGTAGGTTTCCAGAAACTGCGACGCGAAACTCCTCTCCGCTGCGCGCGCTCGAGCCTCCAATGCGCGATGAACCAGAGAGGGCGGCCCGAATGATTGCGGGCGCCTTGGGGGCGGCGCACATTTTCCCTCTGGCCTTTCACCCTTCCTCCAGTTTTTTTTTTTTTTTGGTTTCCCCCTCTCTCTCTCTCTCGTTCTCTCTCTCCTCTCTCTTTCTATCTCCCAACAACGAAGGTGGAAGTCCACGGCGCGCCAGGGCATGCGATGGTGGTCTGTGTTCGATGGTTATGTCGCTCGAAGCTTCGACAATCAATTGTATTCCGAAGATCATATTCACCTTCGGCAATGCGTAGAAGCTGACTCGCCTGTGGCTCAAGCACGCCAAATGTCATGCGTTGCCGGTCGCTGGCCCCATCTCTGCCGCTCCCACCCAGCGATGGCGCGCAAGACTTCATATCCCGTTTTTAGTGTGTTTTGTGGAAGGAGGGACATACCCAGGGATGTGGGTGTGGAGTAGTCCGAATGCGGTCGGTTTTCGGAAATGGAAACTCGAGGCAGTTTGGTGGCCGCCAACTCCCCCCCGACCTCGGTTTCGTCTCTCCTGTATTCATACTGCGCTGTTTTTTCTTAGTTTCGCGCTGCTCAATTCTCCCCCTTCCTGATCACATAAAGCATGGCGAGTCAGTACTTTAAGCGCGCAAATTCCACCTCCCTTTCTGCGGCATGGCCTGAGCCTTTTTTTGTGGTCGACAAGGGGAGGGCCAAATATCCATCCCGTGCATGCTGCTTTGCTGGCAACCCCCGCGCAACGGCCGCGGGCCAGCGGGCGAGGGTATGCCGCTGCAGGCCGCTTTCCTCCCGCCGCCATCTGCCATCTGCCATCTGAGGGCGTGCGAGACCCTGAGGGCCGAGCATTGCAACCTAAGTATCAAAGTAGAGAGTCCACGTTCACATCGCTCCCCTGCCCAAACAGCGCCGTCCCCTTTTCCGCCCGACTGCGTCGTTGGTTTCCTGGGCGCGGGCCCCGCTGGCTCAGATTCCCCGGGGCGAGGTGCAGCGCGTCGCTGCCGAGCTGAAGCCCGCCCTGGCCCCAGCATCGTTCCGCGCGGTTTCCAAAAGTGGGTTCACCCAGTGCCGATTCCAAACGTCGTTGGCAGACTCCGCGTGCTGTAAGTTTGGGCGCTCCAGAGTTTCAGGTGGCGAAGACCACATCCACCACGACCAATGCTGCATTCTTTTCAATGCCTTCGTCGCCAAGTGTCTCCGGTTTCGGGCGTTTCCGTGGTGCTTCTCGACCGTCTGGCGGTACTGGATCCGTCTCACAATTTGGTCTTGAGCCGACCGCAACGTATTTTCTACATAATGCGGTCCGAGCAAAGAACTCGGCCCTGTGACGGCCCGTCAGCTGAGAGGATGCCCACGAGCTCGTCCGTGTCGCGGCCTTTTGCCGCGGGGCGGTAGGGCGCGGGCGCGGGCGCGGGCGTTGAGTGAGATTGTGCGCCTCGGCCACGCGGCGGGAGGAGGAGGAGAAGGAGGAAGAAGAGGAGGAGGAGGAGGAGAAGAAGAAGAAGAAGGAGCAGGCGGAGCGAGGGGAAGACCGCTGATGCGCGGAGGGCTAAATTTAGGCTGCCCCGTGGGCCAGATATGAGTCCGAAGACGGAGCATGCGTTTTCGCGCCGAGCGGAAGCTTCACCTGCTATGAAGCACGCCAGCGCCCTCGGGGAGGGCGCAGCCGATGCGATCCGATTCGGCTCCGTGCCGATCCCACGCGCGTGTGGATCCTGTCCTTTTTTTTCCGAGTCGATGCTGGCTGATCTTGGCGCCCCGAGCCCCCAACGAACCATTGGTCAGCCCCCCCGCTGGGCCCGGGGCCGTTCGCGAAGACAACAGCCTGGCGTCTGCCTGCAGGCATGGCGCCCTCCACTTGCCCGGGTGCACCATCGGGCTGGCCCGCGGCCTGCTTCGGCCTCGAGCCCGGCCGCGCTGTGCCCCACGTCGCTGCGGCAGGCAGGAGCTGCGTGGGGCTCCGCCGCCCGCCTCTCCGCCCAAGGGCCTCCCAGGCTGGGCCCGCGTCGGCATCTGCGGAGGTCCTGGGCGAGGCCGAGCTCCGTGGGCCGGGCCCTGGGCCCCTCTGCACCCCCGAGGGCCGGGTCATTGAGCTCCAGCTCTGCTGGGCCGCTGGCGTCAGCGGCTGCGGAACTCCACTGGCCGCGTTCAGGACGCCGTGTCGCCGCGCGCGGTCAGACTTCCCGCTGAGTTCTGGCACGGTCTCATTCTTAATCTTGCAGGTGTGGCT
>CAUYUJ010022407.1:35000-97704 GCA_963575745.1 Prorocentrum cordatum
GTAAGTCCCTCTACGGGAGGAACATGCAGAAACAGTTCACAAACAGTCTGGGGACGATCTTGCTATATATTTGTTTTGCCCGTGTTTGCTTATTGTTTGACCCTGTTTGCTGTTTTTCCTCCAAAATCTGCTTGTAGGGGGACATGCCCGACCTACAGTCGGGCCGCTGAAGAAGGAACCCTTTTCGTTTGGGAGGGGCTCCGTGTTCCTTAGTTCTTTTACAGTGCTCCTTGGGCTTTCCTGAGGCTTTCCATGGAACATCGGAGTTTAACTTATGGGAAAGAGAGGAGCCTCGTTCCTTATGTATCGTTCCTTGGGTCAGCGCCCCGACGGTGTAAGCTGAAGCCAGCACGTCTCGGCTCGCCCTGCTCAAGAGCAGGAGGGGGGAGCGGCGGGGGCCGGCGGCGCGCCGAGAGGGGGGGGGGATCGGGAGCCTCGAGACGGGGGTCAATGCTCAAGCAGTGGCGAAGCGTCCCGGCTCGCCTATAGCGCCACCAGGCAATGTTCTAAGAACCTTTTGTGGTTCCCGCGGAATGCTCTTAGAACATGTATGGCTGGGACTGTTCTGGTTTAGCACATCGGGCTTATGTTCTAAGAACATTGTTTGCGTTATTCGAACACTTTTGGGTTCTAGGAGCATGTCGTGGTATGACTATAGGAATACCGGGACGGTCGGTCCCTGCTCAAAATGCAAGCGGGGGTCAGCCAGAGCGCCCGATCATGCAGGATCCTGCAGGGCCAGGGTCACATTGACCCGGGTTTAGGTGCAGGACCTCCCAGCAGCTTGCAGGATCCCTTCGCGTATTGACCCAGGTTTGGGTGCAGAATCTTGCAGGATCGTGCAGGATGTTGCAAAGCCTGACTGACCCAGGTCTGGATTGACCGGGGTCAGGAGATCCCCGAGGGGGGAGAGCGAGGGGGGCAGGCCTGCTCGGAAGGCGGCTGGGATTCTCGGGAGCCCTCTGGCCTGAAGTCGGGCGTGTCCCTCTACGGGAGGAATGTTCCAAAAGAGTCCAAACATAGTCAGCGTACCTTTGTTTGAATGTGTTTTCATTTTTCCTTCTATACATGTTTGATGATTGTTTTATTGTTTCGCCCAAAATCCGCCTGTAGGAGGACACGCCCGACCTAACTCTAGCCTTCCGAGAATCGGCGGCGAGCGAGGGGAGGAAGTGAGAAGGAGAAGGCCCTCTCAGAAGGCGGCGGGGCTTCTCGGAAGGCCCCTCGCGCCTTCCGAGAAACTTTCTGCGAATCCCACCAGCCCTCTGGGCGTCGGTGGTTTAGAAAGTTTCCTCTTGCACCCCTCCTTATTCCCCTTCGGGGAGGGGTTTATCATTGTTCCCTATTAATATACACCCCCTCCCCCAGGCGACTGGGAGCCAACCCATGTCCATGAGGGCCCCCACCACCATCCCTTGGAGAAAAAATGCAAACCACACTCTGCCCCCACAATCCCTGGTAAAAAAAACAATGCAAACCACACTCTGTCTTCAATTTCGAAGCATGCGCGGCGAACCCGATGCGGCCTCCCCCCACAACCCCTGTCAAAAACCAAAACAGATTACACTTGGCGGCGGCGGCGGCTGCGGCGGCTGCGGCGGCTGCGGCGGGGGCAGCGGCTGCGGCTGCGGCGGTGGCGGCGTCGGGGGCGGCGGCGGCGGCGGCGGGGGCGGCGGCGGCGGCGGCGGTGGCGGCGGCGGCGGCGGCGGCAGCGGTGGCGGCAGCGACTGCGGCGGCAGCGGCTGCGGCGGCGGCGATTTGGCGGGGGGCGGCGGCGGCGGCGGCGCGGCGGGCGCGCGGCGGCGGCGGCAGCGGCGGCGGACAGCGGCGGCGGCGGCGCGGCGCCGGCGACGGGCGGCGGACGGCGGCGACGGCGGCGGCGGAGGCGGCGGCGGCGGCGGCGGACTGGCCCCCAGTATCCAGAGACGACTGCTGCATATGCTGCGGCTCGGGCCCGGCTTGGGTGCTACGTATGTGTTTGGAGGGCGGGTGGGAGTGAGCGAGACGGCTTGCGGGCGGGGAGGGCGTCTCGACCCCTCCCTCTCCCCCCTCCCCTGGACCTGGACGTGGGGTTTCGCGAGTCGTCGGAGCATCCAAAACGGCCTCGGCGAGGAAACCAACATCATATGTTTTATCATGGTTTTGGCTCCATTTTGGCCTTGGGGGGGGGCGCTAATTGGGCCCCCCCCTCCCGTGGTCGATCTCACCCAAGATGGCCCCAAGAAGCGCCCAGGCGGCCCCAAGAGGCTCCCAAGAGACCCCCAAGAGGCCCCAAGAGACCCCCCAGAAGCACCCAAGATGCTCCAAAAGGCCTCGGCGAGAATGCCAAATCATTGATTTCACGAAGATTTTAGCCACATGTTGGCCTCTTGGGGGGGCGCTGATTAAGATGACTCCAAGAGCGCTTGGGAGAGACCAAGATGACCTCCAAGATGGCTCAAGATATCTCAAGATGTCTCATAATTGCTTCCTTTGTGTGCTGCCCACTTCCCTGATCGAGGCAATTCCTTTGGGCATCGTTTCTGGATGGGCTGAAACGTCAACAATTTGAGGAAGGCTTGGAAAGCTTCACATAAGGCCGGGGGACCTCCGAGCCTTCTGAGAAGACCCGCGGGATGTCTGCAGTGGGAGCCAGCGTCAAATTTCAGACTGGGTCTCGTCATTGTCCCGACGACTCCGTCAGGCCAACCCGAGCCCCCCGAACCTGGGTCTTACGTCTCCCCGAATGCTGTACCCTTGGTCTCATGCAGTGGCGAAGCGTCCTGGCTCGCCTATAGCCCCACCAAGCAATGTTCTAAGAACCTTTTGTGGTTTCCACGAAATGCTCTTAGAACTTTTCTGGTTGACATTGTCTTGATTTACCACATCGGGTTTCTGTTCTAAGAGCATTGTGTTATTCGCACATTTCTGGGTTCTAAGAACATTTCGTGGTAGGACTATAGAAATGCTGGGACGGTCGGTCCCTGCTCAATTGGTCGGGTGTTCGACCCAGACATCCGGCCGCTCCAACTGTTTTCGATGCGATGTCCCCGGAGGTCCAGACCACTTCTTCCTACAGGGCTGGTGATTCGTCCTGAATCGTTTTGTTGACGGTCCCGATGCCCAGCGAGAGTCCCATGACCTTGAGATCCGACATTGCAGAACATGTGCACTTTCGCAAAACAAAATCACGACCAGAGCCCCAGACTCTACCTTTCCGCGTCATTGTTCTAGCCAAATCGGTCTGTGAGGCTCCCAGGGCCCGAGCTGGAGCGAACACGCTGGGTGTGAAAAAGGTGTAACGCCAGGATCTACAGGGGGGGAGGCCGAAGACGGCCAAAAACCCGCCGTTGCAATATTGATGTTTGCCGCAGCGTCGGGCCTCCTGGCTCCGACAAACGTTGGAGGAGCAGGACGCGGGCGGAGAACTTGTTGGAGGATATTTTTTTCGGGAGGAGGAAACGGAGGAGGAGGAGGAGGAGGACGAGGAGGACGAGGAGGAATAGGATTGAAGAGGAGGAGGACGATGAGGAGGAGGGTAATGAGGAGGAAAGAGGAGGATAAGGAGGAGGAAGAGGAGGAGGAGGAGGAGGAGGAGGAGGAGGAGGAGGAGCGATTGGACGCGCGCGAGAGAGGAAGAGGGAGAGAGCAAAAGAGAGAGAGAGAGAGAGAGAGTAGGAAAGAGGGCGCTGGAACGGTATGGGAGGAGCAGGAGGTGAAGGAGGAGGAGGAGGAAGAGGAGGAGGAGGAAGAGGAGGCGAAGGAGGAGGAGGAGGAAGAGGAGGAGGAGGAGGAGGAGGAGGAGGCGGAGAAGGAGGAGGAGCAGGAGGAGGAGGAGCAGGAGGAGGAGGAGGAGGAGGAGGAGGAGGACGCTGCCCCCCCGAAACAAATGGTCTTCCTGCTGGAGGACGCGGGCGGCGCGGAGTCGCCGCCGCCCGCGGCGCGGTGGGCGGAGGCGGCAGGCGCCCCCCCCCCGCGCCCCGCCTGCCGGCGGCGGCGGGGTCCCCGTGCGCGTGGGCGGCGGCCCCGCTGCGGGAGGGGAAGCAACACACACAGGCACGAGCCATCGCCGATTCCCAGGAAAGTGCACATTGCTCATTTCTAGTGCTTCGAAGGTTCTTCGATCTGTTGGGGGGCCGAGATTCTCTCATTTCGAATGCTTCTATCCTGGGCCACTCCCTGGCCACTGGGGGGCCAGGAACAAGTCGAAACGAGCACAATCAGAAGTGAGCACGATTAGAAAGGAGCGACGTGTACGCGAAAAGATGGGCAGTGGGGCGGAGGACGAAGACCCAGAAGATGTGGGAACATGTGGGGATTCCTGGGCTTCGTGTGTTTCGATGTGTGGTAAGTCGGGCCTGTCCCTCGACAGGGGGAATCTCCAAAATAGTCAAAACACAGTTTTGGGACGATTGTTTGACCATGTTTGAGCATTGTTGGAGTATTCGTTGACTTTTTTATTTGTCGTCCAAAATCCTCCTGTAGGGGGACAAGCCCGACCTAAGATTTGTGTGTGTGTGTTTGTAAGCCCCTTCACGTCTGCGGGAGCGGGCGGCCGCCTGGGCTGGAGGAGCAAATCCTGACCTTCCAGGAGGGCTAACAAACAGCACCAGGACCTCGACATCTTAACTCCCGAGGTTTTAGGCAGTCCAGATAGGTCAAAAGGTCTGGAGGGCTATTGTCTAGCACTCTGGAAGGTCAGGGAACAAGGGTATGAACATAAACTCGTGACGAAATCCACGCGGATTTCGTGGATCTGCGCTGGGGGCCCCTCCGCGCGCTCCGCGCGCCAGGGAGGTGGGTCCCAGCGCAGATCCCAGGAATCCGCGAGGGGCGCCAAAAGTTTATGTTCATGCCGTTTTTTTATTCGGAGCTGCACTGCGTCCCTGGCGCGCGGAGCGCACCAGGGAGGTGGGTCCAGCGCGGATCCCAGAAATTCGCGCGGACCGTCAAAGTTTATGTGTCTGCCTTTTTGTTCTTGTTCTCCAGTCCAGGGGGGTGATTGTTGAGCGGGTGTGGGCTCGTCCTCGCAATCTGCCTGGCCTAGTCCTTGTCCCCCTCCTCCTTGTACCCCTCATCGTCCTCATCCTCCTACTCCTTTTCCCTCCTGCTCCTCCTCCTCCTCCTCCTCCTCCTCCTACTCCTACTCCTACTCCTACTCCTACTCCTCCTCCTACGCATCCTCTTCCTCCTTCTCCTTGTGACGTTCACCAGACATTGTGAACAAGCTTGTTGCGTCGCTCCTCCTCCTCCTCCTCCCTCTCCTCCTTCTCCTCCTTCTCCTCCTTCTCCTCTTTCTCCTCCTCCCCCTCCTTCCCCTCCTCCCCCCTCTCGCCAGGGGGGACGCGGGTCCTGAGGTGCCTCGCCGTTTTTTGGGGCTTCCCGGGGCCCCCCGCGGCCCCCCGGGACCGTCAGAACACATCTCAGGATCAAGAGCTCGTCCCAGGAGGAGGAGGAGGAGGGGGAGGAGGAGGAGGAGGAGGAGGAGGAGGAGGAGGAGGAGGAGGAGGGGGGGTTCGGGGCACCCTATGCCAATCCTCGCCCCGTCCTCCTCACGGCCGCCGCCAGCGTCTCTGCCTGGCGTTGTGCTTCGCAGCAGCGGCGTCGGAGGTGTGCCGCCGACGGCTCTTTTGCACCCTTGGCAGTGCACCCCTGATTCATTGGGTCGGGCACGTCCCTCGACAGGAGGCATGTTCAAACATGGTCCAGGGACGATTGTTCGACTGCTGTGTCCCTTTTGGTGCACTTCGTTACGATTCTAATGTTTTCCTTCCAGGATCCGTCTGTAGGGAGACATGCCCAATCTGAACCTATGATGTGCGCGGCGTCTTTCGTCTTCTTCTGCTGCCCTCGCCCTCAGGTTTCAGAGGAAGGGCGTCTGCCGATCCCGCTGCCCTTTGGAGCCAGCTGGGGGTCCGAAGTGGGTAGCCCAGCACTTCTTTTAAATCGGGCGTGTTCCTCTACACGAGGAAATTCAAACATACATTGCATCCGTCATGCGTGTCTTGAAAGTGGGTTGACCCAAGTAGCCCAAGTAGAGGATATGACCCAAGTAGCCCAAGTAGCCCGAGTAGCCCAAGTAGCCCAAGGGTTCGACCCAAGTAGCCCAAGTACCTCGAGACATCCTTACACCTCTGGCGCCGCTGCTCGAAACATCCTCACAACTTTGGCTACTTGGGCTACTTGGGCCACTCGGGTCAATCCTCTGCTTTGGCTACTTGGGCCGATCGAGACAGCCTCACAACTCTGGCTACTTTGGCTTCTTGGGCTACTTGGGTCGACTCTCTACTTGGGCTACTTGGGCCGTTCGAGACATCCTCACAACTCTGGCGCCGCTGCTCGAGACATCCTCACCACTTTGGCTATTCGGGCTACTTGGGCTACTTGGGGCAATCCTCTACTTGAGCTACTTGTGCCGCTCGAGACATCCTCACAATTCTCGCGCCGCCGCTCGAGACATCCTCACCACTTTGGCTACTTGGGCTACTTGGACAAACTCTCTACGTGGGCTACTTGGTCTGCTCGAGACATCCTCACAACTTTTGCGCCGCCGCTCGAGACCTCCTCGCAACTCTGGCTACTTAGGCTACTTGGGGTCCTGAAAGTGGGTTGACCCTATTAGCCCAAGTAGGCCGGGAGCCCAAGTATAGGGTTTGACCCGAGTAACCCAAATAGCCCAAGTAGCCCCAGTAGCCCAAGGGTTTGACCCAAGTAGCCCAAATAGCTCGAGATATCCTCACAACTCTGGCGCTGCCGCTGGAGACATTGTCACAACTTTGGCTACTTGGGTCAACCCTCTACTTGGGCTAATTGGGCCGCTCGAGACATCCTCACGACTTTGGCGCCACCGCTCGAGAGATCCTCACAAGTCTGGCTACTCGGGCTACTTGGGGTTCTGAAAGTTCGGAAAGTGGGTTGACCCGCGTAGCCCACGTAGCCCGAGTAGAGGACATGCTCCAAGTAGACCAAATAGCCTGGGTAGCCCAAGTAGCTCAAGGGTTCGACCCAAGTCGCCCCAATAATTCGAGACATCCTCACAACTCTGGCGCCGCCGCTGGAGACATTGTCACAGCTTTGGCTACTTGGGCTATTAGGGCCAGCTCTCTACTTGGGCTACTTGGGGTACTTGTTCCTCTACTTGGTCTACTCGGGCTGCTCGAGACATCCTCACGACTCTGGCGCCGCCGCTCGAGACGTCCCCACAGCTTTGGCCACTCGGGCTACTTGGACGACCTGGGCGACTTGGGTCAACCCCCCTACCTGGGCTGCTTGGGGCCCCTCGAGGTCGCCGACGGGCCAGGGCCTGGGGCCCTGGCCTCCCGTCCAGACTGGCCAACCATGGCAGCCCCTGGACGGCGGGGCCGCTCGCGGAGGACCGCGTCCAGGCGGCTGCAGACCCTGGGGGGCTTCCTGATCGCAGGAGGGCGGCGGCGATATATCCCCAGACCCCCTCGCGCTGTGAAACAAATCACGACGGGAGGTGTTTCGCTTTTTTTCGGCCTCTGGGGGCCCTCACCAGGCCTCGGGACCGTCAGCTGACTACTCAGGATGAGAAGGCGTTCCCGGGGAATGGGTCCGGATCTCTGGGGGTCGCGTCATGAAAAAATCACGACGTCGGGAATCTGGGTCCGTGGCCACTCCACGATTGGAGTTCCACCCAGCTTCCAGACCTTGAGTTGTGTAGCCAATGGTTCCTTACCCTCTACCCAGTGCGCTCAGTGTGTCTGGACCGCCTAAAACTTCGACCAGAGCTCAAACCCAAGGGCCTTGCCGCAATTTTTGAGCCCTCCTGGGAAGTCAGAGAGAATTCCCGGCAGGCCGACCCCACCGCCGCCGTCGCCGCCGGCGCCCCGCAGACAGTTCAAAAGCCGCCAGCCGCGATTCTCTCACGACACGACGGGATCTGGGAAGGAGATGTCAAGCTTCGAGCGGGCCTTTGGAACGACAGGACCGTTTGTATGTCTGGTCCCATTTCTCAGTTGTGTTCCTTGTTCCGTCGCCGTTGGTTGTCCAATTCGGTCCGGTTCCGAGTCTGGCACAGTTGGTGGTCCTATCTTGCGAAAGTGCGATCGTTTTTCTAGCGGTGTCACGTTCGAGAGCCAATGTCTGGAGACGATCAAGCATTGCTCAGCCGTTCCCAGGACCCGCCACAGTCCACCCGCACAGTGAGGATGCGCAACCTTCTCCAGGGTACCCCTGCATATCCTTGCATCCTTGCCTCCTCGGTCCATCCTTGGCCACTTTCGTTGGCTGCGCCCCTCTCGAGAAGTCTCGAAAGCTGCCCCTCAGTCCATTGCATCCTTATCACGAAGAAGACAAAACGCCATAAACAGAAACCTTTGGCGCTCCGCACGGATTTCTTGGCTCCGCCCTGGGGCCCCCCGGCCAGCGCCTCCGGCGCCGCCCTTGGCGCGCTCCGCGCGCTACGGAGAGGGGTCCAGCTCGAATCCAAAACCCCCCCCGCGGAGCGCCAAAAGTTTATTTTTATGTGGATTTATCTTCTTCCACCCGAGGCCCTTTGCATCCTTGTCGCGCATTCTTGCACCACGGGCCGACTGCAGTGAAGCTCAGGGTCTGGTCGCGCCGCCGCCGCGTCGCCGCCCATAGCGGCGCCCGCCGCGCCGCCCGCCGCCGCCGAGCGGCGCCCCCCGCCGACAGGCCCCGGGCCGCGGGCGAGCGACGGCCAGCGGGCCCCCGCTGCCGCGACGCTGGGCAGGCCCGCGTCGCCGCGGGAGCAGTCCAGGGCTCGGCCCTGCGCCCTTGGACGGGTCGTCCTCCGCCGTCGTCGCTGCCGCCGTCGTCGTCATCGTCGGCGTCGGCGTCGTCGGCGTCGTTGCCGTCGCCGTCGCCGTCGACGTCGTCGTCGTTGTCGGTGGCGGCGGCGGCGTCGTCGACGTCGCCGTCGCCGTCGTCGTCGTCATCGTCGTCGTCCGTGGCGGCGCCGTCGTCGTCGCCGTCAGCTGCGGCGTCCTCCCAGATCTCCCCACTGGGATCACCGCGGGGGCTGCTGAGGGGATATGGGGGTGCACAAGTGGATGCGAGGTTGGCTTCCATGTCTGGCCGAACCTAGCGCTCCTCGATGTTCCACGAGTGCCCTGGGCGGCTTGGGTGGGCTCGCGAACTCCGCGAGGTGGGCGGAGCCCACGTGGCCCAGACCCTTCCGCCGCCCCCGCGGTGATCTGAGCGGAGGGCGGTCGACGAGGCAGCGCGCGCCGGGGATGGGCCCCAAGAAGCGTCGGCCCCTCGGCTGTGGGGCGTCCCGGGCCCGCGCGCCGCTGGGCCTGCGCCGAGGTCCTCCGCGGTGTCCGAGGGCTCCGCGTGATGCGCCGCGAGGCGAGGCGGGGGGGAAGCCCGAGCGGCGGCGCGCGCTCAGCTATCGTCCTCTTCCTCCCTTTTGCTTCCTTGCTGTCGCCCCCAGGCGTACAGCTCACAGCACGAGCCCTTCTCTCACAGAGGGGCTCGTTGGAGAGGGGGCCCCTCTCCCGCAGAGGGGCGGGCGCGCACAAACACATTGTAATTTTGTTCCACGCATCGACCCCCCATCGCCCATCGATCGCCGATGTGGCCGGATCGCCCAGGATCGCGCGGACTCGTTGTCGGGTGCCTATCGCTGACCTATCGCCGATTCCAGGTCGATGGTCCCCCCCCCTGAACCAGTCCCCCCCTCTACTTGGGTCACCGCGGTGGTTGCTAATTGGATTGAGGGTTCCTTAGTAGAGACTACGATGGCTGATTGCTGACCTAACTTAACAAGGGGGTCGGAAGTGCCCTAAGTGGCTCAAGGGGATTGAACCCACCCAAGCCTCGGAGGGACGCCAACAATACACCACCAGCCCTGCCAGGTCCATCCTGGGCCCTGGACTGGTGTATAGACATCCAGGCCGAAGCCAGGAGGGTGTGTGCACCAGTCCAGGGCCCAGGACGGGCCTCGCCAGGACCGGTGGCGGGGTATTGTTGGAGCTCTCTTCCAAAGCCATTTGAAGCACGTGTTAGCCCACGTGTATAAGCTAGCTTTGGCTATAACCCGCCTTGACTTCCACTTCCAACACCCCCATGTCTTTATGACGTTCCAACCTAATTTAGGCTTGTTCATCAGAGAGAAGTTCGAGCACCACAGCAGTACCAAAACTTGAAGGTCTTCACGTGTCGGGCCCTGGGAGACACTCGTCCGACACTGTTTCGATCCTGTTTCGACACTGTTTCGGGTGCTCGAAATTATTCCTGGGATGTGGTCCATAAGCACGATGGGAGCACCATAGCCCTATCCCCTTCACAGCCACCTCGGCGGGGTTCAAGCACCGTTCCCCCCCGTCCTGCCGCCCGCCCGGGACAAATCCCGGCCCAGGACCCCTTCGCGTCCTCCTCCTCCTCCTCCTCCTCCTCCTCCTCCGCCTCCTCCTCCTCCGCCTCCTCCTCCTCCTCCTCCTCCTCGTCCCCCTCGTCCTGCCGCCCACCGGGGACGAGTCTCGGCGGACTTCCTCGCGCCGTGGCCGCAAGGCCACGGCGGCGAGTGTGCGCCGCGGCCTGCCTGCTCGGGGGGCCGGTCTCCGGCTGCGCCCCGCCCGGGCGAGAGCGCGCCGCTCCGGGGGAGCCCAGATCGCACAGGGCTATAGGACTAAGTCGGGCGTGTCCCTCTGCAGGAGGAATTTTCAAAAGTAGTAAAGCAATGCGCTGGAGACGTTTGTTATTATTGATTATTTTTGATTAGTTGATTAGTTACGTGTTGGGACTAGTTTTTGGATTTCCCTCGAAAGCCCTCCTGTAGGGAGACATGCCCGACCGAAGGCTAGGACGAGGCTACATCCGCTCCAGGGCGGCCCACGACGCTCTCTCGGAGCGCTCTCTCGGAGCGTTCGGGAACGCTCCGAGAAGGCTGCGGCCGATGTCATCCTCGATCTTGGCCTCGTCCTACCAGACCGCCCCGAACGGCCGCTGGACACCCGAGGTCACGTTCGACTACGCGCAGGACTGACTCTTCGCCAGAGTGACCTTTGGTGCGGGGGTGGATTTGCCCTCCCCGTTCTTGGCATTCGGCTCACCAGGCCGCCCCCTTTGGCCCTGGTGCGTGCCGTGGCGGACCTTTTGTCCGCCTGCTGGCGCCCTCCCCCCGCCGTAGGGTGCCTCGCTAGACGTGGCGGACAGAGCGTGGAGCTCCACAAAAATCTCCCGACCGCCGAGCGCGGTGCGGTGGCAGCGTCTTGCGCGCTTTTGCGTGTTGGTCCCCCCGCGGCCCCCCCCCCCGGAGGCCGCGCACCGGAGGTCACTCTTGCCCAGGGTCACTCGCTGCGTGTAGTCACCAAGTGCCTGGATCAGCGAGGTGGCTGCTGAGTGGAGGATCATCGGGGGTGGACAGAACCCCCAACAGCGACACGTCGATTTGCGAATTGTCCGTTTTCGGTTCTCGAGAGGGCGCCGTGGTCGTTATTTTCCAGGCTTGCGCCCGCCAGGTTTCGGCATCAGGTCGTTTTCACTAAACCACGTTTTAGTAAAGGGGGTCTGTCCATCCCCGAATAATGGGGTCACAGAGATCAGTGGGCGACGCAGACGGGGTCGTCCACACCGACACTGGCGCGCGAGCTGCCCGTGTGGGGTCGCGCGTGGGCTCCCTCGCTTCCAAGGCAGCGAGCCGCGCTGGCGGTCTGCGCAAGCTATCGCGCGGGGTCGCTATGCCGTTTCTCGCAAGACCCGTTGCTCATTTCGTCGCTCACAGGTGTCTGCTATGGTGGGCTATATCTGTCGTTTGCAGTTTTCGGCTCCTGCATGGGGCCCTCGTCAGGCCCCGCGGGGGCCGTCACAGCACCATCCAGGATGGAGAATTCGCCTCGGTGAAGGAATCCAGACCTCCAAGGGTCCTCGATATCAAGATGTCGCGATGTCGGGGGTCTGGTCTTGGACCCCGCCCCCCCACCGCTGTCGCCAGAAGAGCGGGGAGCGCTGCTGCCGAAAAAGGCCCCTCCGCTCCGGAAGAGAGGAGGTGGAGAGTACGAGGAGGAGCAGGGGAGAGGAGGGGGGAATGATGGTGTCGGAGAGGGTGACGTGGGGAGGGGGAGCATGGAGGAGGGGAGAATGACGGAGAGGTAGAGATCAGGAGGCAAGAGGGGGGGGCTGACGGAGAGGGGGAAAGGGGGGGGGGTGGAGGAGGGTGGGGGGTGGGGAGGCTGGAGTTTTTGGCCGTGGAGCAAGCTGTTGGGGGCAAAACGGCCGCAATGCAGTTGCCTTCAGTTGAAGCCCGAGATCGAAGATGCGTGGCCCCCTCAGCTTGCCAGTGCCTTTATGTGTTGGCTGCTTCGCCACGCTCCTGGGCTGCTCAGAGCGGGCCTGGCTCCTCTTAATCCCCCTACCGGGCCGGCGCCTTGTCGTTCTCCTCCCTCCCTATGCATGGTGGCTGAATTCGCCTAGCACGCCCCGTTTTGCTTCACCTGGGGAACCAAATAATGGCATAAACACAAAAACTCGGAGGTCCGCGCGGATTTCTTAGATCCGCGCTGGACCCCGTGCCGCCAGGGGGGCCCCAGCGCGGATCCGAGGAACCCGCGCGGACCTCAGAGTTTTTAGGTTTATGTCATTGGTCGTTCCCCTATGTACTCGCTAGCGCAGTCACTCTGCCTAGCCGCCGACGCAAAAATGTGTGTGTGTGTGTGTGTTTGTATATGTTTGTGTGTGTTGTGTGTGTGTGTTTGTGTGTGTTGTGTGTGTGTGTTGTGTGTTATGTGTGTTGTGTTGTGTGTGTTGTGTGTGTATGTGTTGTGTATGTTGTGTGTGTGTTGTGTGTGTGTGCGTGTGTGTGTGTGTGCGTGTGTGCGTGTGTGTGTGTTGTGTGTGTTGTGTGTTGTGTGTATGTGTTGTGTATGTTGTGTGTGTGCGTGTGTGTGCGTGTGTGTGTGCGTGTGTGTGTGTGTGTGTGTGTGTCTCTCTATATATATATATGTGTGTGTGCGTGTGTGTGCGTGTGTGTGTGTGTGTGTGTGTCTGTGTGTGTGTGTGTGTCTGTGTGTGTGTGTGTGTTGGCTTCTTCGGCTTGGAGCTCGGGGCTCCGCGTTCGGGAGGCGGAGAGCGGCCTGGGGGAGGCGGCTCGCGGCGTGTGCGGCGTGGCAGCGCCGTCGTGTTTGCCATGGCCAGAGGCAGTGGCGCCTGGTTGTCGCAGAGCTCTGTCTGGGTGGCAGCTCCTGTTGCCTTGCATGCAGAGTTCAGTCGGGCATGTCCCTCGACAGGGGGAATATTCAGAAACCGTCAAAAAGCATTGGTCTCGAGACGACTGTTTCTGATTACTTTTTGGCTCTGCTTGAACATTTGTTGCGTATGTTTTAGTTCTCATCCAGGATCGGCCCGTGGGAGGACATGCCCGACCCATCATTCGAGTCGAGTCTGCTCAGCAGGCTGTCCCTTCCGCATCAAGGGTGCCCTGGTGTCCTGTGCGTGGCGTCGCGTGCCTGTCGCACTCCAGGGGCAAAGGTGCTGCCCTGGCTCAGAGGCCAGGTTGCCCTTGGAAGAGTCGCTTGCCCTCTCGGCGTGTCCTCCCCGATCGAATTCGATTATTGTTTGTGTGATGCGGTCGGTTGCTTCAGCTCAGCTCCAGGTTGTTGCAGGAGGGCGTCTCACAGAGGGCGTCGTGTCTAAGGCGCCAACGCCCGTGATCAGAAGCGGGGTGTCTTTGTTCACTGCAGGTCCTTGTGCGCAGTGCAGCTTCTGCTTGCGCTGCAGATCTTTGCTCTCTGCAGCTCTGCTTGCCGGCATCATCTCGAGTTGATCGATGGGAGTTCGGTGAGGCTCCGGGAGGTGGTTGCGTTATGAGGACATTCCAGGAGGCCTCGCGCGGCGCGTGATAGTAGTATGATCCAGTCCACACGTCAGTTCCGTAAGTTATGGGTCGACGCTCGCGCGGCAATGCTCCGGAGTCAGTCCGACGTAACTCCGACGTGAGTCCGACGTAGTTGAACCCGACGTATCTCCGACGTGGATCCGACGTACATCGGGCCTCAGGTTGCCGCGCGAGGCCTCCAGGATTCTCCGCGCGAGCTGCGCCAGAGCGCCAGCGGCCGCCAGTGCGCAGTGCAGCTTCTGCTTGCAGTGCCGCCGGCTCGCTAGATCCGCGTGCGGGCTGCCCCCCCCGCGCCTCTCTTCGGCCGTCGGGCGCCTCCCCCTCCCGCCGGAGCCTCGCGCACGCAGGCTCCCCGGGAGGTCCAGGGGGGATGCTGGCGACGACGGCCACCCCGACCACCACGACGACGACGAGGGGGCTACAGTTAAGTCGGGCCTTCGGCGCGACACTCTATCCACGTCGCGGTCCCGAGGCGTCAAAGTCCTCAGTTTGTTGTCCGACTCCCGCCCCGCGGAGCGGAGCAAGACGTTTCTCGCTCGCAGGGCATAGCGTATCGCCGGGGCCGCCGTCGCGACACGCTATCAAAAAGATCCCGACCGCAGTAGGAGGAGGAGCTTTTGGTGCTGCACTCCATGGTGGGCGAGCCTCGCCCGAGAAAGCCGCATGCCCAGCCCGCTGGCTAAATAGCCAAGGCCACGCTTCTCCTGGAGCGCGCTCCAGGGGCGACCGGCGCGCATCGAGACCCAGGGGGGCCCAGGATGCAACCTGGCTTACGCCCGTCAACGCCGGAGCGCCGCCGTCCCCGCAGGCGCAGCCGCAACGGCCCTCTTCTGGTTGGAGGCACGCGCGGCAGCGGGATGCCCAAGAAGCAGCCCTTTCCCCAAGGCCTGGAGACTCTGCGCTCCGGCGCTGCCGAAGCGGTGCCAACGGGGTCCTCGCAGGGCGCGGAGCGGGGAGCTGGTGCAGGTCGCGCAGAGTCCGAAGCGACGGACAGAGCGTGCGAGGGATGAAAAGTGAGAAAGGTCTAAGCTCGACAGATTGCTTCTCCTCCTCCTCCTCCTTTTCCTCGCTCCTCCTCCTCCTCCTCCTCCTCCTCCTCCTCCACGCTCCTCCCTCCTCGTCCTCCTCCTCTTCCGCCTCCTCCCCGCCTTCTCCTCCTCTTCCGCCTCCTCCTGCTCCTCCGCAGCAGCATCGAGACTATCTCTCTGGATGGTTGACGTGGTCTGCCGCCGTTCCTCCGAGGTCTGCTCCTCGACCCCATGGGACATAAGCTTGTCGCCATGGCTGGGCAAGGCCGAAAAACTGGTACGTTCCTGGCGTCGTGTCAGCCCTCGTTCACGGAGCAGATCCTCTGTCTGCGCTGCGGGGGCTGGTCCCAGGGGAGGGGTTTAAAGCTTCGCCGTCCGTGTGAGACTCCATCTCGTTAAAGGGTTGGAGATGTTGTCTGAGTTCAGGAAGGGTAACTGTCCGAACCCAAGAGTTCGGGCAGCTCTTGATCGTGCGGTTCCTCTTGGCAGGCTTGGCCTCTCCGCCGACCCTCCTGTGCCAGACGCTCCAACGCTTGTAAGGACCTCACACTCCAGTTCCCTGGCGGCCCCCTCCTATGAGCAGCGCATGTCAGCCTTGTGTGAGAGGATTCGTTTAAAGGAACAGGGCGCAGCGGCCGCTTCCCGTTGCTAAGTTTTCAGAGGGTCATCTTAATGGGCCTTAGGCCCCTATCAGGTTTCCCCATAAGGCTTGAGCCTCTTAGTGCAATGCACTCCCTCTTTGGGGCCTTCCGTTCCATTCCGTTCCGTTCCGTTCCTTCTCCTCAGACTCGGCAGGCTCGAGAGGTCGCCCGGCCACGCGGGGTGAGAGCGCCCTGGCCCGCGACGCGTCGATCCGAGCCAGGCGAGGGCGCGACGGCGGCGCTGCAGCCCGCACGCGGCGCCGCAGCAGGTGCACCCCAGCCCAGTCGGACCGCCGTACACGCAGTGGGCGGAGGCCGCCTGCGCGCGCGGCCGAAGCGGACCGACCAGGCCGCCCGAGCCGATCGGCGGCGTTGCGGCACGTCGGGCGACGCCCGCCGTGGGCCCCGCCGGGCAGAGTCCAGCGTGACGGCGCCCAGCCGGCCATGCACGAGTGCAGCCTGCTGCTCGAGCTCCAAGGGCGACCGCACGACGTGGCAGGGGAGCTGCGCCCGCACAGCCTCACCGGCGAGGGTGCTCGCGCGCTCGTTGCCAAGGAGCTGGGCCTCAGCGCCCTCTTGGCGGACCGTTTGGCGGGCACGGCGGCTCTCGACCTTCGACGCTGGCACCTCGCGCCCAGGCCGCGCGTCCACGAGCGGCACCCGGCCTTCCGCCACACCCGCCCGGCCAGCTCTGTGGACAGGGCGTCGCGGACGCGCCCGAAGTCCACCAGTTGCCCCGCATCCAGAGAGGCCCCGTCGTAGGCGTACACGGTCCCATTCAGCGCTGACCCAGCGGAGGGGCTCCACGGCGCGGCCTGAGACCATGCCGCGCACCTGGCGCCATCTGGCAGATGGCGCGGCTGCGAGGACTCGCCCCCTGGCCCGGGCCCAAGTCAAGGTGGGCATGGCGTCGCCTCTGGCCGATGAGCGCGACGACGTCGAACCAAGACTTGACGACCTCCATCAAGGGAGGACGAACCACCCGGACCCGAGGAGTGGCGTTTACTGCACGGCACTGGGCGTTTACTGAACAGCGCTGCCCTGTTCGAATCCTTCTCTGGGCGCGCTTGCTCGGCGGCCTCGCGCGTCGGGGTGCTCATTCTGAGGGTGGCTGTTCTGCTCTCTGCCCCAGGGGTAGCGCGATGGCAGGGCCCCTTCTCCCCCCCCTCGAGCGCCCGGGCGGTCGCGAGGCAGCGGCCCGCCGCGCGGCCAGGCAGCGTGGGCCCCGAGCGCACGCCGCACACCGCGGGGAGCTCGGTCGGCGGCGCGCCGCGCGCCCTGGCCCCAGACGCCGTGCCGCCGCTCGGCCTCCAAGTCGGGCCCGTCCCTCCACGGAGACCTTTTTTTCGAATCGGCGATGCAGTCGGCCCTGACTAGCAGGTCGACCCTGCCAGCTCCAGGGTACCCGTGTGTCCTGTGCCTCGCGACACGTGCCTTCCTGCACTCCTATGGCGACGTGGCCCTCGGAAGGGTCTTGTGTCCTCTCGCGTGTCCTATCCAATCTGTAGCCTGGGTTATCCGGGGGGGAAGAGGGGGCCGGCGATTGCCAAACCTTCGCGCTGTGGGCAGCCCTGCATATGCCCGCGCCCCCCCACCCCGGACCTGCACAACCGGCAAGGTTAGGTTATTCTGGGGGGGTGAGGGGGGGCCAGTCCGATAACCCGGGTTATCGCCGGACCCTGGAAAAAAAACAGTCTCCCAACATGATAAAAACAAATAGTTTGAGGACGACGTGTTGCGACAAGTGCTCAACATTTTTGAGTATTGTTTGACTACTCTTCTTCTGTCTTCCAAGATCCGCCTGCAGGAGGGCACGCAGCCTGCGATCCACGGGCCGCCCGCCGCGCGCGTGCGGAGCTGCACCGACGAGGCCGGCGACGAGCTCGAGCCCACGAGGCAGGACTTGCTTGGAGGCGGCCGTCGGGTCCAGCTCGGCCACCCCGGCGGCGAAGAAGCAGCCCGCCGACGCCAGCACGGGGGCCAGCGGTGCGTGAGTCGACCCCGCGGGGCAGACCACTGGCGTGCAGGCCCCGCAGGAGCGCATGCAGCAGGCATTTGGCGGCGGTTCCCTGGGAGCCATCCCCCGGCCAGGATGGACCGCTGCTGAGAGATGTGCTTCGAATGCGCGCTGCCGTTGCGCAGGAGCCACGGCCCAGTCCAGGCACCCGCACACATCGCCAACAGCTGCGACGGGTACAGCCGATGCCGAGGGTGGCCTCCGGCGCGCGCGCGCGGGATTGACCGCGTCTTTCAATCACTCGACGTCCCAGGCCAGTCCCACGGGTTCAACGTCGAGGAGGTCGACCGTCTCGTCCCGTAATAGCCGTCGCAATGACACCTTCAGGTCAAAGGAGCCGCGGATCGCGTCGTCCCAGAATGCGTCGGGATCCTAGTCCACGGACCAGCTGCCCACCTCCTCGCCGCATAGGCACGTGACGAGACGCACCACGAAGTGCTCCAGGGCGATGGCTCGCTTGTCCCCCGCTGGCATAGGCAGCAAGCCCATGATCATGGCGACGAGCTGCCACGGCAGCATGCCCTCGTGGAACCACGCGTCGATCATGCCGAGGATGTCGTCCTGCGCCGCGGTGGGGAGATCGAGGAGGTACACCGAGCCGAGGCACACGGCGCCTCGCCTCGTCTTCCAGTACGAGTATTTATTTGTACATGGGTTTCGTAGCAACAATAGCGGTAGAAGTAGTAGTTATAACAGTAGTAGTCGTAGTCGTAGTCGTAGTCGTAGTCGTAGTAGTAGTAGTAGTAGTAGTAGTAGTAGTAGTAGTAGTAGTAGTAGTAGTAGTAGTAGTAGTAGTAGTAGTAGTAGTAGTAGTAGTAGTAGTAGTAGTAGTAGTAGTAGTAGTAGTAGTAGTAGTAGTAGTAGTAGTAGTAGTAGTAGTAGTAGTAGTCGTAGTAGTAGTAGTAGTAGTAGTAGTAGTAGTAGTAGTAGTAGTAGTAGTAGTAGTAGTAGTAGTAGTAGTAGTAGTAGTAGTAGTAGTAGTATTAGTAGTAGTAGTAGTAGTAGTAGTAGTAGTAGTAGTAGTAGTGGTAGTAGTAGTAGTAGTAGAAGTAGTAGTAGTAGTAGTAGTAGTAGTAGTAGTAGTAGTAGTGGTAGTAATAGTTTTAGTAGTAGTAGTCGTCGTCGGCGTCGTCGTCGTCGGAATCGGAATCGTAGTCGTAAGCGTAGGCGCAGGCGTAGTCGTAGCATTAGTCGACGTAGCAGTAGTAGTAGTCGTCGTTGTTGTCGTCGTTGTCGTAGTCGTAGTCGTAGTCGCGGTCTTCGTCGTAGCCGTAGACGTAATAGCAGTCGTCTTCATAGTGGTAGTAATCGTCAAAATCGTAGTACGAGTCGTAATAGTAGTGGTAATAGTAGTAGGCGTAGTAGTAGTAGTAGTAGTCGTCGTCGTAGTAGTAGTAGCAGTAGTAGTTGTAATAATCGTAGTCGTACTCGTAAGTTCAGTAGTGCAAGTATTACTAGCCGTAGTTGTAGTAGTAGCAGTAATGGGGAGTAGTTTTAGGAGTAGTAGTAGAAGTAGTACAAGGTGTAGTAGTAGTCGTAGTAGCATTACTTGTTGTCGTAGCGTATGTAGTAGAATTAGTAGTCGTAGTCGTAGTCGCCGTAGTAGTAGTAGTAGTAGTAGTCGTCGTCGTCGTCGTCGTCGTCGTCGTCGTCGTCTTCGTACTAGTAGTAGCAGTAGTGGTAACAATATTAATGTAACCTGTGGTAGTAGAAGCCGTAGTAGTAGTAGTAGTAGTAGTAGTAGTAGGAGTAGTAGTAGTAGTAGTAGTAGTAGTAGTAGTAGTAGTAGTAGAAGAACAAGAAAAAGTAGTGATTGTTGCTACTGTAGCAGTAGTAGTAGTAGTAGTAGTAGTAGTAGTAGTAGTAGTAGTAGTTGTAGTAGTCGTAGTAGCAGTAGTAGCAATAGTAGTAGTAGTAGTAGTAGTAGTAGTAGTAGTAGTAGTAGTCGTAGTAGTAGAAGTAGAAGTAGAAGTAGTAGTAGTAGTAGTAGTAGAAGTAGTAGTAGTAGTAATAGTAGTAGTAGTAGTAGTAGTAGTAGTTGTCGTAGTCGTAGTCGTAGCCGTAGTAGTAGTAGTAGTAGCAGTAGTAGTAGTAGTAGTAGTAGTAGTAGCAGCAGTAGTAGTAGTAGTTGTAGTGGTAGTGGTAGTGGTAGTGGTAGTGGTGGTAGTAGTGGTGGTAGTAATAGTAGTAATAGTAGTAGCGGCAGTCGTAGTAGTGGTGGTGGTGGTGGTGATCGTGGTGGTGGTAGTGCTGGCAGTAGTCGTAATAGTAACGGTCGTAGAAGTAGTACTAGCAGTAGTATCAGTTGTATTCGAAGTATTTGTACTCGTAGTAGTCGTATTAGGAGTATTTGTAATCGTAGTAGTTGTAGCAGTATTCGCAGCCTTCGTCGTCGTCGTCGATGTCGCCGTCGTCGTCGGCGTCGTCGTGGTAATCGTAGTCGAAGTCGAAGTCGAAGTCGAAGTAGTAGTAGTAGTAGTAGTAGTAGTAGTAGTAGTAGTAGCAGTCGTAGCAGTCGTGGCCCTCTAGGCTGTCGGGCCCCGATCGGCGTGAGCGGGCTATCAGCGATAGCCCGCTCCCGCTTGGGAACGTGCGGTTTCGCTATCAGGGGGCCTATCGCCAATGTGTCTGCGATGTATCGCCGATTTCAGCTTGGTGTGCCCCCCCTGAGCTGGTCGCCCCTGATCGTTGCCTGCATACCCACAGGGAGAGCGGAGGGGGCTATACGGGTGCGTGGTGTCAGAGAGCGTCCCCTCTCGCACGGGAGCCTCCCCCAGGGGTCCGACAACCTGCAACCATACGCATAGACAGTCCTCCTCCCACCGACCCCCCCTCGCAAGGGTATGGGAGATTGTCGTTCGTGCGTCGATTTCGGCGGCGACGTCGACCACCATCGCTATACGACCACCACGACTTGAAGCGGGACGAGGGGCCGAGGAGGCCCAGCATTGCCTCTGGCCAGCAGGAACGGCGGGGGGGGGGCGAGGCTCGAGGTGGTGGGTTTGGGAAGGTGTCTGAGTTTTCTCTCTGTGATATACCTGGGTGCCGGTGTCGGGCCGCGGGACCGTCAACAACGGAGCCGCGGTGGGAAAGCTGCACCAGATGGGCCCCAGGAGTGGGTCCGGGCACGGATTCTGGCCGGATTTGGTTTCATTCCGCCTTCTGGCCTATTTCCCCGCCCCCTTGGCCGCCTACAAGTCTCAGGAGGTCCGGGGAGGATTTCGACGACGACGACGACCATCAGCACCACGCGGCGAGCTACTTGTGGTTAGTCAAGGATCATGACCTCTCGCTCCTCTGAAGGGCGAAGACGGAGATTGGCGGAGGAGGATGCGGAAGAGAGGAGGAGGAAGAGGAGGAGAGGAGGAGGAGGAGGAGGAGGAGGAGGAGGAGGAGGAGTGGCAAGCAACACGAGGAGGAGGAAGATAAGCGAAAAGCGAGAAGGCGGAGAAGGAGGAGGAGATCAGGAAGAGGAGGGGGGACGAAAAGAACTGACGAGGAACACCTGGTTGCGCGAGGAGTGGGCGTGGGTGGGGGGGGGGGAACCCACTGACTGGCGGGAACGACTCCCTGCGGGGGGCTCCCCACCCGCCCCCGGACCCCCAATGCGGTGATCTCTTTGCAGCGTGCCCCCCCCCGAAGCTCTCGACCCCGCCCGCTGGGCCCGGCTCTGGCTGAGCGGGTCGCTCCTCGGGATGCTCCCGGGCGCCGCAACGGCGAGCGCCAGTCGCGATGGGCTCGCAACGCCTGGAGGCGCGGGAGCGGCAGGGCTCTGCGGGGCTGTGCACGGACAGTCTCCGAGGACGCCGCACCGAGTCGGCGACGGAGGCAGCGCTCGGCGGGTGTTGAGACCGCCGTGCGCCACCCTCGGGACTCGTTGAGGTCCTTTATCATCATCGTCATCATCGTCATCACCATCACCATCATCATCCTCATCATCATCATCATCATCATCATCATCATCATCATCATCATCATCATCATCATCACCGTCATCATCAGCAGCATCAGCAGCATCAGCATCGGCATCATCATCATCATCAGCATCATCATCATCGTCATCATCATCATCATCAGCAGCATCAGCAGCATCAGCATCGGCATCATCATCGGCATCAGCAGCATCATCATCATTCCATCACCTGCGCACAGTATGCCTGCGTCCTGTCGCGAGCAGGCATCAGTGCTGCCAGAGTTGCAGAGCGGCCGCGTGCTTCACGCGTCCTGTCGCGGCTTGTTGCGGCCAGCCTGTCCGGTGATGGGCCCGTGCGCAGCCCCGCGCCCGACGTCCAGCGGCCCGGTCAGTTCGGGACGTGAACCACGGGACCGCTTCACCTCGTCCAAGGGGCCCGCTTTCAAGCCCGAGCTGCTCTGGAAGGCCCCGGTGCCCTGACCCGCAAGTTTCGGCAGCAAATCTTTGGGGCCTTGTGCACCCGCTTAGTTACTTCCGTCTTTAGCTTTGTTTAGCTTCTTGTGAGGTAGTGCCGACTTAGCGTCGGCTCCCGTCGGCTATCGTCATTTAAGCGTCGATTAGAGTCGATCCGCGTCGGTGAGCGTCGATTCCCAAGGGCCAAAAAGATGGTACGGGAGGCTCCAGGCTCCCAGGAGATGCTTCAGGACAAAGTGGCGTCCAGAAGCCCCGAATGAGCGACTCAGAACAAGCGGGGGCGACTGCGAGGTCATTCGCGCGTAAGCTGCCCGCACAAGCGGTGTGCCACGCTGGCGGCCCGCGTGAGCCACTGTAAGGTCGCTCGCTGTTCTTCTCGCGCGAGACCCGATACATCGCGTCGCTGAAGTTGCGGGAAACCTGCCGCGACTATTTTTTCGAGCCGCCCGACGTCCAAAACCCGGTGCTGTGCCCAACTGCAGATGAGGTCCAAAACCCGCAGCGGCCTCTGTTGGACAGGCGACATGTTGTTTCAAAAGGACCCACGTCCGCGGCAACACCGATAGCGTGTCTGAGCCAAAGTTAAGAACTGCTCTTGGTCTTCGTCACCACTCTCCCCGTACAGTCAACCCGCATAGTAAGGATGGGCAGCCTTTCCAAGGCTACCCCCGCGTCCTTGCCCCTTCGGCCCATCCTCGGCGACTCTCGCTGGCCAGCCTCGCTCGAAGAACTTCCGCGTGGCCCTCCGAGGCCCTTTGCGTCCTTGCCGCGCATCCCTATCACACGGGCTGGCTGCACCCCTCTCGATCCTCCAGGTCTGCGTCTGGGCTGCCGGGCCCTCCGAGAGCCTGCCGCCCGGCGCCCTGGCCGCCCGGGGAGATGCGCACGGCCATGCTCGGGAGAGTTCGCCCCCAGAGCGTTCCGGAACACCCGGAGCGTCCGAGAGGACGTTCTGGAACGGCCGCGGCGCGCGATGTATCATCCAGAGCCGCCGGACCTCGGAGCTCGACGAGGGATCCCAGTCCGAGTCTGTCCTGGTCCCGGCTTCGTCTTGCGATCGGGGGTTCTTGGACAGCGTGTCGCTCCGCCCGCTCTTCCCCACCACGCTTCGGCGCGACGCGCTATGCACTTTCCCAAGCATTAGCGTACGCCCCGAGCTTGTAGCGCGGAGCGACAGGCTACCCGCTTGCAGGGCGTAGCGTGTCTCCGTGTCCGCCGTGGCGACACGTGAATTACATCAACAAGTTTCCAAGCATACCATCCGAAAGCTCTCCGCCCGACTTTCCTGGCACAACAAGAACCTCAACCACAATTTAATGGATTTGTTAGGACGGCCCCTCGGGGAAGAACTCACCGAGCTCGACTTGAACACTTTGGTTGTGGCCATGGTCGATCTGGCCGTCCTGGGACGCCACATCGACCACAGCCAGCACGTCGGGCTGGACTCGGTGTACTCATCTGACGATGGCCTGCACACGCAAGACATTCCCGAGGGCGTGCCCTCGATGTGGCTGTGGTCGCTTGCTGTCCCCGCCCGACGCGCCCCTGTGGATGATGGGCGCACGATGCTTTTTGAACAGGCGATGGGAAGTGTGTGTGTGTATTTGTTAGCGTTAAGTCGGGCTTGCCACTCTACAGGAGGAATATTCAAAAATAGTGAGGAAAAAGTCCAGGGACATTTTTTGGACAATATCTAGACTATTTTTGACATTTTGTTTACTGTTTTCTATTTCTCCTCAAAATTCCGCCTGCAGGGTGACGCGCCCGACCTGGTGTCAGCGCCGGCCCGTGGGCTCTTGAGAAGCCCACCTGGCGCTTTGAAACAGCTGTCTCGGCTCGGGCCAGAGACCACGGAGGTGAGCAAGAGCAGCAAAGCGACACCAAACTGTCGTAACAATACCGCGTCTTCGAAGAGGATTACTTGGCCCAACCCGAAGGCCTCAATTTGCCCTCCATCTCCATTGGGGTGGGGTCGAGGAACATCGAAAAAACACGTGTGGAACCCGTACCCCCCCAACCCGAAATTCGGGTCTTCGGGTTCGGTTGGTGTGGTCTGGAAGGTAGTCAGAAGAAAAGGCATAAACGTAAACTTTTGGCGCTCCGCGCGGATGTCTCGGATCCGCGCTGGCCCTCCCCCCCCCCCCCGGCGGCGCCTCCGGCGCCGCCCCTGGCGCGATCCGCGCGCCAGGGAGGGGGTCCAGCGCAGATCCAAGACATCCGCGCGGAGCGCCAAAAGTTTGTGTTTGCGCCAGCTGTCCCTCCTCGATGTCTGTGCTTCTCCGGAGACTCCGCGATGGGCCGCCGCGCGGCGATCCCGGCCGTGTGCCTGCTGCTGTCGCTGGCCTGCGCCCCCGCGCGCGGCGGCGGCTTCCTGGACCAGGCGCGGCTCGCCCGCCGCTCGGGGTGGGCGCCTCCGAGCTCGGCCTCCGCTTCCTCCCCGTGGTCGTCGTCGTCTTCGTCGTCGTAATCGGCGTCGTCACCGGCGTCGTCGTCGTCGGCGTCGTCACCTGCGTCGTCGTCGACTTCGTCGTCGTCGTCACCTTCATCGTCGTCGTCGCAGCAACCTTCGTCGTTGTCACCTTCGTGGTCGTCGTCGTCGTCAGTGTTGTCGCCTTCGTCGCCGTCGACGTCGTCGTCACCTTCGTCGCTGTCGTCGTCGTCGTCATCAGTGTCGTCACCTTCGTTGTCGTCATCGTCGTCGTCTTCGTCGTCGTCGACGTTGTCATCGTCGTCACCGTTGTCGTTGTCGTCGTCAGCTTCGCCGTCGTCGTCACCTTAGTCGTCGTCGTCGTTAGCTTCGTCACCTTCGTTGTCGTCGTCGTCGTTACCTTTGTCGCCGTCGTCGTCGGCGGCACCGTCGTCGTCTTCGTCAGCGTACTTATTGTCGTCGTTGTCGCCTTGTCGTCGTCGTCGTCGTCACCTTCGTCGTCTTCGTCATCACCTTCGTCGTCGACACCTCCGTCGTCGTCGTCGTCGTCGTCGTCGTCGTCACCTCCGTCGTCGTCGTCAGCGACACATTTGTCGTCGTCGTCAGCGTCGTCACCTTCGTCGTTGTCACCTTCGTCGTCGTCGTCGTCACCTTCATCGTCGTCGTCGTCGTCGTCACCTTCGTCGTCGTCATCGTCGTTGTCACCTTCGTCGTCGTCGTCGTCAGCGTCGTCGCCTTCGTCGCCGTCGTCGTCGTCGTTAGTCACCTTCTTCGCTGTCGTCGTCGTCGTCAGTGTCGTCACATTCATCGTCGTCGTCGTCACCTCCGTCATCGTCGTCGTCGTTGTCGTCGTCCCCTTTGTCGTCGTCATGGTCGTCAGCGTCGTCCTCGTCGTCACCTCAGTAGTCGTCGTCGTCAGCGTCGTCTCCATCTCGTCGTCGTCGTCGTTTCCTTCGTCGACGTCGTCGTCGTCGTCACCTTCGTCGTCGTCATCGTCGTCATCGTCGTCACCGTCGTCGTTGTCGCCGTCGTCGTCGTCGACGTCACCTTCGTCGTCGTCGTCGTGATTGTCAGCGTCGTCGCCTTCGTCGTCGTCGTCGTCTCCGCCAGCGTCGTCACCTTCGTCGTCGTCGTCAGCGTCGTCACTTTCGTCACCGTCGTCAGCGTTGTCACCTTCGTCGTCGTCGCAGTCACCTTCGTCGTCGTCGTCATCGTCCCCTTTTTCGTCGTCGTCGTCACCTTCGTCGTCGCTGTCGTCGTCGTCGTCAGCGTTGTCACCGTCGTCGTCGTCGTCGTCGTCGTCAGCGTCGTCAGCGTCGTCGTCATCGTCGTCGCCTTAGTCGTCGTCGTCAGCGTCGTCACCTTCATCGTCGTCACCTTCTTCTTCGTCGTCGTCAGCGTCGTGACCTCCGTCGTTGCCGCCCTCGTCGTCGTTGTCGTCGTCGTCGTCACCTTCGTCGTCGTGGTCGTCAGCGTCGTCACCTTCGTCGTCGTCGTCGTCATCGTCGTCGCTAGCCTCGTCACCTGCGTCGTCGTTGATGCATCGCCGATGTATCGCCGATGCGGAGCGATTCTTCGACCCCATCTACTCCCACCCTATCTAGGAGGCCTCTAATTCCGGAGCATCGAGCAATCAACAAAAACCGCACGGAATCGAAAAGTGCACGGGGAAAGGATGTCCGAGCGATGGCGAGCACTGGGCGGCCCAGACAAACGAACGGGCAGGTCTTGCCCGTTGTGGGCCTCCGAGCGGCCCGGACACACTCACGGCCCGTCAAAAGCCAGGACGGGCAGGACTTGTCCGTTTGTGTTGGCTATTGGGCGGCCCAGACACGCTTGCGGCGGAGAACAAAATCAGGACGGGAAGGTCTTGCCCAGTAAAGGGCCTCTGGGCGGCCCGGACTCTCTCGCGGCCCGATAGAATTGATGACGGGAAGGACTTGTGCGTTTTTGTTGGCCCCTGGGTGGCCTGGCCACGCTTGCGGCCCTAAGTCAGGACGGGAAGGTCCTGCCGCCTGCCCGGTAAAGGGCCTCTGGGCGGCCCGGACACGCTCGCGGCCTCGAACTAACAAAAATCAGGACGAGCAGGTCGCCCGGGTGGCAGAGCCGGACCCCCGGGCAGCGGGCCGGGACCTTGGGGACCTCGGCGCTGGAAAGACGATTTCGATGGTTTCCGATTCCGATTCGATTCGATTTCGGATTCCGATTTAGGCTCCGATTTCTCAACAGAGGCCCACAAGCTTGCCGACCCCCACTTCCTGGCATCACGTTCAGCGTTTCCCCTCCCTCCCCCCTCTTCTCTGCCCCGTCTTCTCTGTACCAACTGACAGTGTGGCCGTCAGCCACTTGCGTTTCCTGGCGCCGCTCCCCCCCCACCTCTCCTCCTCCTCCGCCGACCGGTGACGGTCCCTGCACTGCGCCTGGCTTCGCCCCCCGCCCCTGGGGATCCGGCTCTACGGCGCTGTCAATACCTGGCACGATGCCCCTTGCTGGGGCGGGGCACAGCGTGCCACCACACGGCCCTGGCCGTTTGCTGTAGCTGATTTCACTCTGGCCCTCTCCCGCACCCGGCCACAGCCTGGCCTGGTATCCCTGGTGAGTTGGCCCCTCCTTCGTGACGATCACTCGGCTCACGCATGCCGCGCCGCTAGCACTTGGCCTGGGGAGCTCTCAGCCTTCAGCTGCTTGCTGCGCCGCCCCTATTGGCGCCGTCTGGCCCCCCCTGGCCACCGCCGCACTGCCGCCGACCACAGCCTGCTTGCGGCTCCCGGGCTTTCGCCCTCAGTCCCTGGTGTCTGTTGGTGTCCGTGCTGGCTCCTTTGAGCCTGGTGAGGTAACCCTGGCGTCCCGGTGACTTGCACGTCGACCAGCTCCAGCTAGCATGCTCGCATGTTCCTGGCCCCTGGTCCCCAGACATTGCCACAGCCTGGTCGTATTTGCAGCTGCCGCCTTGCAATGGTGGGATGCACCTCCGCGCGGATTGCTCATGTGTGCTTCTTGTTCAACCACCTGAGGTTGCCATTGTTGGCATGCAACACAGGTACGCTGGGCTGCTGGCTCAGCCCCACGCTATGCCGTGCTTTGCTCGGGTGGCTCGTTTACCTCTGGCGCCTGGCACGACAAGGTACCATTCGTTTGCCTTCCCGGTGTCAGCCGGCTGGCACACCTGGTCATTTTGCAGCTCTGCCTTCAGTCCCCAGCGTCGCTCCTCGGCGTTCCTCGGCGGCAGTTTCGGCGGCCGTTAGTTCGCGCGCTTAGGTAATTAGGTTTGGCTCGTAGCCTGGGCTGACTTCGGACGCCGCCTGCGCTTCCGCTTGCGGCCGCGACGAACAAACATTCCCACCAGCCCATCCAGAAACGATGTCCAGGCGAGTCGAGGTGATCAGGGCAATGCGGGAGTAAAGAGGTGGACGGCCGAACCGTGCGATGGAGGGAGGAGGAGAAGAAAGAGGCCGGATGGATGGATGAGGGAGTGGGGAGAAGAAAGATGAATATGATGATGTTGATGATGCTAATGATGATAATGAGGATGAGGAGGAGGAGGAAGACCAGGAGGATGAGGAGGAGGAAGAAGAGAAGGAATGCGCCATTCCAAGGGTCATCCCGATTCCGGTGGCTCGATTCGATTCGACCTTCCCGGCTGCCGATTCGAACCGACTCGATGTGGAGATCCCGACTCGCGATTCCGATTTCGAGTTTGCCAGATCCTCTTCCTGCCGATTCGATGCGTCAGCCGACTTCTGCCTATTCTTGCCGATCCGGCTTTATTCTGGAGGTATAGTTTACGCCGCATTGTGTCCCACGCGTTTTCTACGTCCTTGACGGTACGCAGCATCTGCAGAGTTGGGCGAGCTGAAAAGAGGGTGGCACTGGCGACGAGCGCCGAAGCGTCCCGACGGCCTGACGACGCTGGCGCGGTGTCGCTGAACTGCGCTCGGGGCTCAAGAAACGGGGGTCAATGCACACTGGAGTCAAAGCGCCGCATCTTGCAGGCTCCTGCAGGCCAGGGCTGCACTGACCCAGGCTTGGGTGCAGGACCCTGCAGGCTCCTGCAAGATCTTGCAGCATCATGCAAGGCCTGCCTGACCCGGGTTTGGATTGACCCTGGTCAGTACGTCTCCGATGCGGGTAACTTGCTGTCGTCGCCCTCGCCGTCGGCGACGCTGACGCTGTCGTCGCCGCCGCCGACGGGGCCGTCGCCGACGCCCTCGGCCAACGGCCAGCGGGCGGCGGGGGCCCGAGAGGGTGTTAGGGGGTCGGTCCCTTGCGAAGGAGGGCCCGAGGAGGCCACGGCGCGATGGCCCTTCGGGGCCCCGACGTGGCCCCGAAGGGCCCCAAGGGGGCCCCCAAGGTTTGAGTCGGGCATGTCCCTCTACAGGAGGAATCTTCGTAAGTAGTCACAACACAGTCTGGGGGCGATGTTTCGAGTTGTTCCGGCGTTTGAATATCTGTTTTGATTAGTCTGTTTTAGCATTCTTTCAAAATCCGCCCGTAGGAGGACATGCCCGACCAAACCCAAAGGTGGAGGCCCCGCAGGGTGGGGCCCGAAAGGAGCAGGTGCAGCCGCCGGTGGACTGCTGGAGGGGTGGTTCCCGCGGGCGCTTCCGCCCGGAACGAGGTGCCACCAGCTCGAGAGTGTGGGACGCCGCCGCCCCCCCTAGCTGCGTGGTGGTGTTTTTTTTGTGTCTCTGGTGAATCTCGCTTTCACCCCACCCTCCCCGCTCCGGGAAGCCCGCGCCCCCCTGCCGGTGCATGGTGCCGCTCGTCTTCCCGCCGGCTGCCAGAGAGGCAGCAGCGTGGAGCGCTGCGCAGGGGCGGGCGAGCCCCCCCGTCCACCTCCCCCCTCTTTCCCTTCTTCTCACACATCCTTCTCCTCCTCCTCCTCCTCCTCTTCCTCCTCCTCCTCCTCCTCCACCTGCTCCTCCTCCTCCTCCTCCTTCTCCTCCACCTCATCCTCCTCGTCCTCCTCCTCCTCCTCCTCCTCCTCCTCCTCCTCCGCATCATCATCATCATCATCATCATCATCATCATCATCATCATCATCATCATCATCATCATCATCATCATCATCATCATCATCAGCCTCATCATCAGCATCAACATCATCAACATCAGCAGCAGCATCATCAGCATCATCATCATCACCGTCGTCATCATCATCAGTATCATCATCATCATCAGCAGCATCCTCAGCATCATCAGCATCGTCAGCAGCATAAGCATTAGCATCAGCATCAGCATCATCAATGTGGGCATGATGTATATCCACAGCCACTGCATCCATGAGCTTGGGTCCCCCGTCCTCAAACATCCGAGGCGCAGCAGACATGGATACAAATCTTGCACCCTAGAGGCTAGAATTTGATCCATATTCACTCGCCTGGGCCTTTTGGCGTCCATTCCCGGAAAGTCCAAGACGCTATGGATCTAGATATGAATTTTGCCCACAATCATCATCATCGTCCATCCATCCATCCACCCACCAACCCACCCACCCACCCATCCACCCACCCACTCTGCCACCCACCCACCCATCCACCCACCCATCCATCCATCCACCCACCCACCCATCCACCCATCCACTTCCCTATCCACCTTCGCCTCATTCCCCCCTCCTCGGTCTAGCATCTGCAGACGAAGAACGGGACAAGCCACAGATTCCCGCCATCGGTGACGCTTCTTGCATTCGGCTGGAAAGTTTGTGCGGCGGCAGGTTGGGGTAGAAAGTTTCCTGCCGCCCTAGGACAGGCTTCCCCAATGGCAGTGGGTGGGCCTTGCGTGAAGCAGAATCATCGTTGATGCCGTTCTGCGTCGGCTAGTCTAACATGCCGGCGGCGGCGGCGGCGACAACGACCGCCCGCTGGCAGTTCGGCCCCACTCTGGCCGCGATGCAGAACAGCACTATGTCGACGCTCCAGGCGGCCGGGGAGCAGGCGCCGACGCACCCGCGCCCGCCGCGCCCGCCTCTCCTCTCGGTGGTTCGAAGATGGGGTCCTGCGGGATGGGGTCCTAAGGGTAGGAGAGATCCAAGGGTGGATCTACGTTGTTTGAGGCACCTCGCCCTCGGGACCCCATCCCTGAGGACCCCATCTTTGAGCCACCGATCCTCGCCCCAGCGGCCCTGGCTGCCTCGCCCTGCGCCCCTGTGCTCTGCGCCCTGCTGCCTGCCCTTCCCAGAGCCCTTGGATCCAGGAGCAAAAATCACGCCGGGAGGCTTTTCGCTTAGAGGCCGCTGGGGGCCCTTCCCGGGCGCCGGGACCGTCAAACAGAAACGACTCAGGGGGAGAAGCCGCTCTGGGGAAGATGGGTCAAGACGTTATGGAAAAACCGCGGCGTCGGGGGTCTGGGCTCGAGGGCGAGGCGCGAGCTGGACGGTGCTTGGGCGGCTTCGTGTGCCGCTGTCGCTTGGACCTCGCTTCTGCAGCAGGGGCGGAGCGAGGACATAGCGAGGGGACACGAAAAACGGGGAAACGAGCCCGGAACTCGCTGTTCATCTCGCGCCCTGCTCGAGGGCGAGGGGGGAGGGGAGGGGAGGAGGAGGGAGCGGCCTGGGCCTCGCGCGTTCCCCGCTGCTCGCGCCGCTGCGCGCCGCGCCGGCGTCGGTCACCTAACCGCCCGCGCTCGCGGCGGGCGCCGCGGATGGACGGGGCCGTCTGCGCGGGTACTGGCGTTACGTCGGGCATGACCCCCTACAGGAGGAACGTTACAAAAAATAGTCACAGCATGGTCTGGGGACTGGGGACCTCTTGCTCGACCAGTTCTGATCATTGTTCGCTACGGTTTGGCTATTTCCGATGTTTCTCCCAGAAATCCGCCTGCAGTGGGGCATGCCCGACCCAACACTGGCGCGCACGCTGCGCGCGGAAGGGGTCGCGCGTGAGCGCCGCCGTCTCCGCGCGGCGTGCCCCGCGGGAGGCCACCGCCGAGGCCGCCGCGCAGGGGTCGCGGCGTCCTCGCGCGTGCGGGCCCCCTTGCCTGGGATCACCGCGGGAGGGCGACGGGGGGAAGGGGGCTGCACGAGCGGGTGCCAAGGTTCGGGTATATCGGGCCGGGCGAAAGGGGGGGATTGGGAAAGGGGGGGTTAGGAACTTTGCTGCATGCAGCTGGTTTCGGCCTCACCCCCATTCCTCGATACATAGCCGCCTCCGGCGCCGGGAGGCGCCGGGAAAATCAGCTGCGTGAGCTGATTCTCAAACCCCCCCTTTGCTATCCCCCCCTTTTGCCCGACCCGAGTATAGCCAGGACCCCAGGTCAGGGGGCCCGGTTCGTAGTGGGGCCCTGAAGCCTCCAAGTTGACAGGGATCACCAAAACCAGGTCTGCCGTGGCTGGTGTTTTTTCGGGTGACGGCAGTTCCGGTACGCGGAACGGGGCGGGGGGGGCGTCACCCAGTACACATCACTAAACCAGGTCCCACGAAACCGAGTTCTGTCAACGCCCGAAAGGTGGGCGATACCTGGCCTGGCCCAACTGACAGTGGAGGCCCATGCCGAGAAACACCCTGCCTGCCTCCAGGGTGCCCTGGGCTTCTTGAGCTTCGATGTTTTTGTAATGGAAGGCGTGACGCTCCCGCACCAAAAATCAATGGACGTCCTGGGGTCTCTGGGTTGGGTCTTGTGGTGGGCGATACCTGGCCTTGCCTAACTTATCAGTGGGTTACCCGTGCCCTAGGTGGCTCAGGGGCTGCCGCTCACTCCTCGCCCCAGACCTTTCACCTCCCTGAGCCATTCAGGGAACTTCTAACCCATTTACAAGCCATTTTCGGCATACCTTGGCATCCATTTGTCACCGACGTGGCTCAGGGGATGCCGCTAAATCCGCCAAGTGGGCGGATCCAATTTTGCCCCAGACCTTGTAACCCCCTGAGCCACGCAGGGAACTTCCAGCCCATCTGCAAGCCATGATTGGCATACCTTGGCATCCACTTGTCTCAAGGGAGGAGAAACCTTTGCGGACCGGACACTTGGCGTTTATTAAACGGCCTTGGGCGTTTATTAAACAGCCCTGCCCTGTTTGATTCCTCCTTTGGGTGCGTTTACTAAAATATCAGGGTGGTTATTATCGGGGTGGTTAATATCGGGGTGGATTTTCTGCCCTCTGTTGTCACCCCCCTTATCCCCTCAGCGACCACCGCAATGGTTCGAGCGATGGACGGTCGACTGGCGTGCTGGGTGCCGCGAGGCAGCGAGGAAAAATGGAGGGAGGTGGAGAGTCAGCTGGGGGTCTGAGGTGGCCCAGCGTCAGGATGGGAAAAAACACACCGACGCAACTCATCGTCGATTCCTAGGAAAATCTGGGAACATATAGGAAGTGGGGGGGAAGACGAAGGCCCATAAGGTATGGGAAAACAAATTGAATCCTTGGATTTGTGTATTTTTCTTTGTGTGTCTTTGGGCCCCTTCACAGCACTGGTTTCAACCAGCTGAGAAAGTGGCACGGGGGCTTTGCCGCTTGTCCGGGACGGGATCGCCTGGGGCCTTCTCACCGCCACGGCTGGACGCAGCTCGAGCAAACGGGTGCGTTTGGACCCCCAGAGAGGGTCGGGGACCGATTGTGAGCGGATTTGGCTTCCCCCCCTCTTGACCGACGTGTCGGGGCCCATCCAGCGCTGACCCCACGGCCGCCTCCACAGCGGGAGGAGGGGGGGGGGGGGGAAAGGGCGTGGGCCAGGCAGGCCTCGGATGGGGATTCAAGCGTCCCATAGCGTCCCAGGACTCTCTCAGAGTGCTCCGAGGCGCCTTGAGACGGCCGCGGCACCCGATACATCCTCCAAGCTCCCTTCCCACTTTGCTTCATCTGGATTTATCCTCATCCTGCCTTTGTCTTAGGGGGGATAGCTTCCAACGGGAAACAATTGCATAAACAGACTGTTGGCACTCCGCACGGATTTCTTAGAAGATCCGACGTTGCCACAAAGCCGTCGCATCGCGAAAGAGGTCTCTCGACCGCCAGCCCTGGGCCCCAGCTTCCTGAGCCATTGTTCGAGCTGGATGGATCCGTGATGGTCTCGGGCCCAGAACCCAGACCCCCGACGTCATGATTTTGTTCATGACGCGACCCCGAGAGGCCTGGACCCATTCCCCAGGACCCGTTTTCCATCCTGCGTCGTTTTTTGGCGGTCCCGAGGCCTGGTGAGGGCGGCCAGAGGCCGAAAATTGTGAAACACCTCCCGCCGGGAGATTTGTTTCCCAGCGCGAGGGGGTCTCTGGGAACCTGGCGAAAGCGCCCGGTGCGAGCAGCAAGAGCCACGCCCGGAGCTCAGTGGAGGCCGCCGCCGTGCCACGGACCAGACTGCGCCCGGCGGGGGGCGCGGCCGAGAGCCGCTCGGGGGCGGCGCCCGCATGCGGCCGCGGCGCCATGGCGGTGCCGGTGTTCGCGCTGGGGGACCGCGTGCAGACCCACGGGCTCTCGAGCGCGGCCGGGAAGGCCGCGCGGCGGTGGTGCGGTGGAGTTGGGCATGTCTTTCCACAGGAGGAGTCTTCGAGAACGGCGAGTGACAGATAGTCTGGGGACGATGTGCATGCTCTTGCTGATTGTTTGAGTATGTTTGAATAGTCTGGGAACGATGTTCATGTTCTCCTTGATCGGTTCGAATCTGTTTTGGCTACCTTCTCTGCTCCCTTCAAAAAATCCGCCTGTAGGAGGACATGCCCGACCTAATGGGAAGGGGCAGCTCCTGGTTCGCGCCTCGTGGGCCCAGACTGGAGCTGTCCCGGACCAGAGCTATTCTGGATCACTCGGGCGTTCGACCCTTCCGGGATCATCGGGGCCGGGGGTGGTCAGGGGCATTCCCGCTTCGCGCGTCGGCGGCCCGAACGGGTCTCACCCTGGACCAGAGCGCTCCCAGACAACTCGGGTGCCCAGCCGCTGGCGCGAGGGGCAGGGAGGGCGGCCATACTCATGGGAGGGCGAGTTGGGACGACGGCAGTTGGCCGTCGGGGGGCCCCCCTCGTCGACACAGCTGGGCGCAGCGTGGAAAGTCTGGTGCGCTTGCATCCCTGAGGGCGCCCCCCTTTTGGTGGGTCCCGAGCTTGGACCAGCAGAACTCTAAGTGTAAGTCGGGCATGTCCTTCTACAGGAGGAATCTTCAAGAGTAGGCAGAAAATAGTCAGGGGACGTCTTTTGAGTGTGTTTGGCTCTTTTTGAGTATTTGTTTCACTATTTTTTGTTTTTCGTCCAAAATCCGCCTGTAGGAGAACACGCCCGACCTGACTCTGAGTGTGATACCGGCCACTCGCAAGAGTGGCCCTTCGCCGGAGTGCTCTCCTGTGTGCTGCCTTTGGGGGGCGGGGGGGGGGCTGAGCCTTGATGGCTCAACGATGGGGTCCTGAGGGATGGTTGAAGGACGAGATGTCTCCGACAGTGCAGATCCATTTTTGGATTTCTGATATTCCAACCTACTTTAGCCTTGATCACCAGAAGGAACTTCGAGCACCAGGAAAGTACCGAAATTAGAGGGTTTTCACGTGTCGGGCCCTGGGAGACACTCGTCCGACACTGTTTCGACACTTTTCCCAGTGCTCGAAGTTATTTCTGGGATGTGGTCAGGTACGATGGGAGCAGCATAACTTTGGATCCTCTCCTATCGTCAGGACCCCATCCTTGAGGAGGCCCCCATCTCTGAACCACCGAGAGCCTAGGCGCGCGGCCCGTGAGTGTCGCCTCGCACGGGACGGCGGGCAGCCCGCGCACCGCGGGTCCCTCTTGACGCAGTTCTCTTTCCTCTTGCTTCGCCGATCGGCGCGGGCCCCGCCCCCCCCCCCCGCCCCTGCCCCCCTCGTGCACCAGATCCCTGACGCCCCAGAGCAGGCAGACTGCTGAACACCGGGCTGCGTTCCAAGTTTGGAGGTTCCGAACTTCGAATCCATTGTCCCATGCAAGTTCGCTGTAAGTGAGACCTGAAACAACTTGTCGTTGCAGACTTGCCGTCGACGCGCGTTCGTGTTCGCCGTCTCGACACGACGCAACCGATTCGTAACACGCGAACGGCTTGCTCAGGGGAGCCAAGAACCGACACACCGAGACGAAGCCACCCTTAAACCACGAAAGCAAACCTTCACCTGCCATCCGCAGCGCCCAAACCACCCTTGGCGGTGAAGTGGTCCCCTTATCCGCAGATGTGCCGAACCCACCTCCCAGCCATTTGCAACCAGTACGAACAAAATATGACGCCAGCGAACTCACGAAGTACGAGTTTGAAAACACGAGATCGGATGCTTCTGGCGACTGCTTTTCGCAGCGGCCGCTCAGGACCCTCCTCCCCAGCCTGCTGGCGCGACCGGCGGGGGCAGGTCGACTAAGCACCGGCCCAGGCCCAGGCCTCCCCCCCCCCCTCCTCCTCCTCCTCCTCCTCCTCCTCCTCCTCCTCCTCCTCCTCCTCCTCCTCCTCCTCCTCCTCCTCCTCCTCCTCTCCCTCCTCCCTCCTCCTCCTCCTCCTCCCTCCTCCCTCCTCCCTCCTCCCTCCTCCCTCCTCCCTCCTCCTCCTCCCTCCTCCTCCTCCTCCTCCCTCCTCCTCCTCCTCCTCCTCCTCCTCCTCCTCCTCCTCCTCCTCCTCCTCCCTCCTCCTCCTCCTCTCAGCAGCGATAATCAGGGGGGGATGCGCATCGGGGGGGGGCTGCATCGACCCCCGATCGCCCACTGATCGCCGATAAGGGCCCGATAGCCCCAGCCTGCCCAGGAGGTTGCGGATTCACTCTCGGAGGCCTATCGCCGATCTATGGGCGATGTATCGCCGATTCCAGGTCGATGCATCCCACCCTATGCCAGTCCCCCCCTATCGTTTCCCCCCCTCCCCCACCCTTCGGCCAAACGTCGAGACCCAGGGTATACAGGGTCACTCCTCTGCGTGGAGCCGACGAGGAACGGGGGGCGGTCAGGAGAGCAAGCTGAATCACGCATTTTGTTCGGAGAAGTCGAACTTGTAGCCTAGGTGTGTAGGCCGTACGAGAAGAATAGATCGGCGTTGCACAAGTTTCGTTATGAATTGAGATTTGGTCACCTTGCTTTGGCAGGGCATGATCCCGGCCGTTAGGATTTCTAAAATTGTTTTTGTTGTACGTCGGGATTCTAATATACCCCGTTCAAAATCTAGGGAGGAAAGGGGGGCAGCTTGGCGCGGTCGGGACAGGGGTCAGCTTTTCGCCCGCCCGCTCGCGCAGAAGTAACGGACGAAACCTGCAGCATCTTGACGTTCCCATAAAACGTGCCGAACTTATGTAACGGCGTAGTAGTATGAAGAAGAGGAAGGATAAAGGAGAATATGAGCGCAGTTGGGCAGGCGTTCAACGGCGAGAAGGGGATCATCAAGTCCGCCCGCGATCCACAGACAGGCCGATATCAGGTGAGTTTCCAGACAAAGAAACTGTGGGACTGCAAGGCGTTCAAGCCGGAGAACTTGAGGCTATGCTACGTCCCGGGGGACAAGGTGGTTGCCCATGGCCTCAAGAGCGCGTCCGGTCAGATGCTCAACGGCGCCGACGGAATTGTCGAGTCTCATGACGAGGAGGCGGACCGCTACCAGGTCCTTTTCGAGACCCACGGCTCCAAGGCCCTGAGGTCGCGGGCGGGGACATGTCCACGTGTGTCTTGGCATCCCTCGGACGTGTGCATGCTTTCCTTGGCGAGGACCACCCAGGAGCATCCTGGAGCATCCAGCAGCAACAGAAACACACACGAAATCGAAACATTGACGGGGAATGGACATCCGAGCGATGGCGAGAGAACGCAAGGGCTTGATGGACGTGGGCGGAGGCTGATGTCTCGGCCACCCTGTTTGGGGTGCTGCGGCCTGATTTCTGCGACGGACCGCGCGCGGCTCGGTCGGCCAGACCCGGGGAGGGACAGGCCCGACTTAAGCGTAGGGGCCGCCTGCGCGGACATTGGCGCGCACGCTGCGCGCGCCAGGTCGCGCGTACGAGCCGCCGTCTCCACGCGGCGTGCCCCGCGGGAGGCCCGCGCAGGCCACCGCGTAAGGTCGCTGCGCCCATCGCGCGACGGGCCACCGACTTGGATCACCACGGGGGGCGCTGCGGGGATAGGATACGGGAGTTATAAGCCCCAGACCCCTTCGAGTCATGAAAAATCACGACGGAAGTGTTTCGCCACTTTCCTGCTTCTGGGGGCCCTCACCAGGCCTCGGGACCGTCAAAAACGACGCGGGATGAGAAACCAGTCCTGGCGAACGGGTCCAGAGCTTTGGGGGTCGCGTCATGAAACAAATCATGACGTCGGGGATCTGGGGCGGATGATGGGGTGGGCACTGTTCTGCCGAACCCAGCTTCCGAGTGGGCTACGAGGGCCCTCAGCCGCTTCAAAGGCCTGGATAGCTCCGCCGAGTGGGATGAGCCCACTGAGCCCGGATCCTGCCCCCATTTAGCCCCTTTGGGCTCTTCTAGCCCACGTATACGTTTTGTTTGGCCAGGCGTAAGCCACCGTGGCATCCGCTTAAAGACCTTCATCTCCTCAACAACCACCGCGGTGAAGCAAGAACGACCCGTAGTTGGGCTTCTTATTTCTCTAGGCCTCCCAGATGGGGTCGGAGCAGATGGGGTCGGAGGATCGCGCCGCATCGGCGATGCATCGGCGATGCGGCCGGATGTGGAGCCCGATTTTCTCCACGCCGACGCCGCCGATACATCGCCGACGTCGCCGATGCATCGCCGATGCATTGGCGATGCGGTGCGATCCTCCGACCCCATCTGCTCGGACCCCATCTAAGAGGCATCTCATTTCGGCGATGTGTGTTTTCAATGCGCGGCCCCAGAGGTCCCGACCCTTTCCCTGTGGGGAGTCGATCGTCCTGGGCACATTGTCGATGGCCCTGCGGCCTGATGACGGGCCCCGGAGGCCGAAGTCGAAGAACAGCGCCTGGATTGAATGAAGCATCTCGTCGGAGGTTTGCTTGGATCACCGCGGCGTTTGCTAAGTGGGTAGGGGGTTATATCTGGCCTGGCCTGGCTCAAACGTGGGGCAGAACTTCTGACCCACTTCTGACTCATGAGTGACCTGAGCTGCTTACAAGGGATGGGGATGCAGGCTGAGTGGGCTCCGCCCACCCAGCGGAGGCAGCGAGCCCACCCAGGCCACGTGGGGCACCTGCAGCCAACCTATGGGCCAGGTTTTGGGCCAGGTGCAACACACCCTGGCATTCACTCGATCCCCCCCTGCGCACCTACTTCTCCATCCCCGTAGTGATCCAAGGGAACGACTCCATAGAACGGGCTCGTGTGCGCCGACCTTGGTGCGCGAGCTGCCCCCTCGCAGGGTCCCGCGAACGCGCCCTTGCTTCGACGGCAGCGTGCCGCGCGGGCTGGCCGCGTAAGCCGCCGCGTAAGGTCGCGATGTCATCCTGCGTAGGATCCGTTCCTTTTCGTCGCCAAGTGGGGACGTTCGGGCGGGGCCAGGACGAGGATAAATCCGTGCCAGAGCGTTCCAGAACGCTCTCATAGCGTTCCGGGACGCTCCGAGAAGGCCGCGGCGCCCGAGACATCCTCCAGAGCCGCCGAATCTCAGAGTTCTTCCATGCATCCTCACTCGGATATGCCCTCGTCCTGGATTCGTCTTATGTCGGCGCCACCCCAACATACTAGTGTTTTGTGTTCGTCGCCCCCCCCCCCCCAGGGGCGACGCGCGCACTGAGAAATCTTCTAGCTATATGCGTCGTGGCGGGCGCGTTCTGGCCACACCGCTCCAGAAACGACATACTACAAGATTAGTATTCGTATGTCTCTGCGCGTCCCGTTATGCGTGGACGTGTCCGCCGCACGTGGCGAGGGCCGACAACTTGCGGCTGCGGCAGCTGTCCGGGGGCCCCGGCGCCGCGCGCGGGCTGGCCCCGCGGCCCAAGCCTCGGGCGTTGCCAGGGATGCCCCCCTGGCGCAAGGCGTGGCCCCACAGGGTTGGAGCAGGAGGAGCAGGAGGAGGAGGACGAGGAGGAGGAGGAGGGGGATGGCAGGAGGGTGGGAGGGGGGAGGGAGGGAGGGAGGGAGGACGAGGACGAGGACGAGGACGAGGACGAGGAGGAGGAGGAGGAGGACGAGGACGGGAGGAGGAGAGGGGAGGAGGAGGACGAGGAGGAGGAGGAGGAGGAGGAGGAGGAGGAGGGGGATGGAGGGAGGGAGGGAGGGAGGACGAGGACAAGGACGAGGAGGACGATGACGAGGACGAGGACGAGGACAAGGAGGAGGAGGAGGAGGAGGAGGAGGAATGCCCGAAGAAGAAAAGGCACCATACGCATGGCTTTGCGGGGCTCCACGCGGATGTCTTGAATCGGCGTTGGGGCTCCCTGGCGGTGACCCCAGCGCCGCCCCTCGCGCGTTCCGCGCGCCAGGGAGGATGTTTTTTACTTATTTTTCATCGTGTCATACCTCTGCTTATTTTACGTATTGCTAATTTGATTATTAGTATCATTGTCATTGTAAGTCTTGGTAGTACTGTTACTTTTCGTAGTAGGGTTGCTAATGTCATGCTTACTGTTATCTGCAGTCTTAATAGTTACTAGTAGTGTTATTCTTAATATCATTACGAATTTGAATACAATCAAATTACACATCATGCTTATTATCATCATGACAATGATGCGCATTAGTCGGAGGTGAGGGGGTGAGATCGAAGTGGAACGGCCAGCCCCCCACCGGGAAATCGGTTTCGGTTTCGTGTTCGTGCGTGCCATGCGTGCGAGGCGAAGCTGCGTGGGCGGGCGAGAAAAAGTCTCCTGTGGCTGAGGCGCGGCCGGACCAAATGTCTCCCTTCCGGGCGGCCGGGGCCCCGCGGTGTCCCGCCGGTGTCCCGCTGGTGTCCCGTGTGGCTGAGGCGCGGCCGGACCAAATGATTCCCTTCCGGGCGGCCGGGGCCCCGCGGTGTGTCCCGCCGGTGTCCCGCGGTGTCCCGCGGTGTCCCGTGTGATGCGATGATGATGATGATGATGATGATGATGATGATGATGATGATGATGATGATGATGATATGATGATATGATGATATGATGATATGATGATGATGATGATGATGATGCTGATGCTGATGCTGATGCTGATGCTGATGATGATGATGATGATGATGATGATGAGATGGTGTCCCGATGATGATGATGATGATGATGATGATGATGATGATGATGATGCTGATGATGATGATGTTGGTGATGATGATGTTGATGTAAATGGTGTCCCGGCGATGATGATGTTGATGATGATGATATTGATGATTATGGTGTCCCGATGATGATGATGATGATGATGATGCTGATGATGGTGATGATGATGATGGTGATGCTGATGGTGTCCCGATGGTGATTATAATGGTAATGGCGATGTTGATGATGATGTTGCTCATGGTGATGATGGTGCCCCAATGATGATGATGATCATGATGATGGTGTTCCGAGGATGATGACGATGTTGATGGTAATGTTGATGATGAGAACGATGGCGATCATGATGGTGCCCCGATTATGATGATGATTCCGATGATGCTGATGATGATGACGATGACTGTGTCTCGATGATTATGATGATGATGTTGATGATGAGATGATGATGGTGATGATGATGATGATGCTGATGATGATGATGATGATGTTGTCCCGATGATGATACTGACGTTGATGGTGATGTTTATGATGATGATGATGATGACGGTGCCCTCATGATGATGACGATGCTGGTGTTGATGATGTTGATGATGATGATGATGATGACGTTGATTGTCAGAGCGATTGTGATATCGATGGTGAGATCGATATAAAGACCGAATGTGAGATCGATTGTGTGATCGATTGTGAGATCGAATGTGATATCAATTGTGAGATCGATCGAATGAGATAGATCGAGTGATATCGATTGTGAGATCGATCGAGGGAGATCGATCGATCGAGACCGATAGTGAGATCGATACTGAGATCGATAGTGAGACCGATCGAGTGAGACCTTGGTTCCCCCCGAACCTCCTTATCACCCGAAGGGTGGTCGTATAGGTAGTAGTATTATCAACAACAGTATGATTAGGCGTATTCATCTTATGGTTCTTCTTAGCCGCATGATTGATGGGGCTCCGTGCCTCCAGATCCCGACTGCGTGTTGGCGCGCCCGAATAATTGCGCGAAGAGCTGGGGACAATTGAGAGCGTGGTTACAAGTGAATGCTACGGTGGGGCTACATCAAGTGTAAAGTCACTCAGAAGTGGGCTACAGGTGGGGGGTCCGATAATTCCGCCCAGTGGGCGGAGCCCACTTAGGCCAGATCTTCACCCCCTCGTAGTCTACGCCACCTCGAGCACGTGTAACCCCACGTATAAGCTAGGCCAGGCCAGCTATGACCCATCTCAGCACCCACTTGTGACCCCCGCGGTGAGGTCGTCTCCAAAGCAGGAGGAGGAGGTAGGAGGAGGAGGAGGAGCAGGAGGAGGAGGAGAAGCAGGAGCAGGAGCAGGAGCAGCGACACAACAAGCTCTTTCATCCTGTCTGGTCAACGTCAAAAGGAGGAAGAGGAGAAGGAGAAGGAGGAGGAGGAGGAGGAGCAGGAGCAGGAGGAGGAGAAGGAGGAGGGATGAGGAGGAGGGAGGAGGGAGGAGGGAGGAGGGAGAGCAGGAGGACGAGGAAATCCCTGCACCCCCCGCGCTGAGCCCAGCTGATCCCAGCACCCCCTATAAGTCAAAGCCGACTTGACCACGTGTAACATCACGTATACGCCAGGCCGGGCCAGCTATGATCCATCTCAGCACCCAGCCGTTGTGAAAACAAGGCGCTGCCAGGGTTTCAGGGGCAGCGTCTCTCTCTCTCGAGCTTGCAAGCCTTCCAGGCATCCTTTCCAGACCCCCGACGCCATCATTCTTCCTAACGCGACCTCCAGAGGTTTGGACCCATTCCCAGGGGCCGGTTTTCCGTCCCGAGTCTTTTTGTTGACGGCCCCGGGGTCCCGTCAGGGCACCCGCGGAGGCCGACAGGAGTTTTGTCATGGCTCGAGGGGGCCCGGGCCCCGCGGCGATCCCAGCTCGGCCAGGACCACTCCCGGCAACGCCCGAGAAGCCCTGCTCACCCGCCGGCCCGCCCGCCGCGGCCGCCTGGGCGGGGGGGGCGGCGCCGTCCACCATCGCGGAGGCCTGCGAGGCGGCGGCCCGCGGCGCGACGTCGGGCGAGACGGTGCAGGAGCTCTCCGTGAGGCAGACCCCTTCGGGCCAGGAAAAGGTCCCGACGGGAGGTCTTTTGTCATTTTTTGCCTCTGGGGGCCCTCACCAGGCCTCGGGGCCGTGAGAAAACAACTCAGGATGAAAAAACCGGTCCCGCGGAATTGGTCCGGACGTTTGGGGTTTCGCGTTATGGACAATCATGGCGTCGGGGGTCTGGGTAGAGTTAAGTCGGGCAGATGTCTTCCTACAGGAGGAATGTCCAAGAACAGGGGAAATAAAAGTCTGGTGACGACTTGTCGTGCTCCTCTGACTCGTTTTGCTTCTTCTTCGGACTGCCTGTTAGTTGATTTCCAGAGTCCGCCCCGCAGGAGGCCATGCCCGACCCAAGGGTACAGTCAAGACGCTGAAAAAGAAGGAGCAGTCTGGCTTCGCCAGGGGCTCGACGCTCCTCGGGTTCCTCCGGTGCTGCTCCTCCTTGCCCTCCTGGGGCACGGAGGCCGGCGATTGTCGAATGAATTATTTGGTAAATTGGTTCAGTCTTCGTCGCCCGCCCTTCGCCGTGTGAATGGCGCTTGGGTGATTCGTGCTGACGAGAAGGCTGACTTTTTGCGTCGTCGTTTAAGGATCGCTGGCATGTCCCGACGCTGCAGGACAACAATTTTTTCTGCACGGGGCCCGAGGGGGGGCTCCGCTCCTCCTGTGGCGTTCCTGCCCTCCGCGGCCCGACCGCGGAGGGCACTGGGGCCCCCTGCCGAGGCCGCCGAGGGCCTCCAGAGGCAGGCCTCTCCGGGAGCGCGGGGAGAGCGCCCGCCGCCGCCTCGGGAGGCCGCCCCCCTTCGCGCCTACCCTTGGGTCGGGCCTGTCCCCCCCCCTACAGGGGGATTTTTTCGGCGAAAAATGAAGAGTACTCCAAACAGAATCAAAGAGTAGTCCAAACATACTCTGGGGACGGTTTTTCTGGTATTGTTTTACCTTTTTGGTGTATATGTTTCGGGTATTTTTTATTTTTCGTCGAACATCCTTCTGTAGGGGGACACGCCCGACATGAGCCTGCCCAGGTGCCCAGGCGCCCTCAAGCAGTGACAGAAACCACGACGGCTGTGCTGCTCCAGCCTGCTTTAGCCTTGATCACCGATCACCAAAAAGACTGTCGAGCACCAGAAAAGTACCCCCAAACCCGAGGGTTCTCATGTGTCGGACCCTGGGAGACACTCGTCCGACACTGTTCCGACACTCTTTCGACACTCTTTCGACACTATTCCGGGTGCTCGACATTATTTCTGGGATGTGGTCCTTAAGTACGATGGTAGCAACATTACACGACGGGAGGCTCTTCGCTATTTTCGGCCTCCGGGGGGCCCTCGCATGGCATCGGGGCCGTCGAGAAACGACCCAGGATGAAAAACCGGTCCTGGGGAATGGGTCTGGAATTCTGAGGGTCGCGTCAAGGAACAACATGGCGTCGGGGGTCTGGGAGGAGGGCAAGGTCCCCAGTACGGGTGCCGCCGCCCAAGCGAGGAAGAACAAGCTTCATAGACATGCAGTGGAGGCCCATGCCAAGAGACGCCCTGCTCGCCTCCAGGGTGCCCTGGGCTTCTTGGGTTTCGATGGTTTTGCCATGGAGAGCGCGATGCTCCCACACCAAAAATCAATGGACGTCCTGGGGTCTCAGGGGGGGGGTTCTTGTGGAAGGCTTCTCGTGGTCGAGCTCCCACTGTATGACCTGTCGGAGCTCCGCGGAGATTTCTCGGGTCGGCGCTGGGACCCCCCCGGCGCCGCCTCTGGCGCCGCCCGTGGCGCGCCCCGCGCGCCAGGGAGGGGGTCCAGCACCGACCCCGGCACTCCGCGCGGACCTCCGAAAGCTTGTGCTTGCGCCGCTTTGGGTTTCGCCTTCCCACCCCAGCTTTAGTCGGGCCTGTCCCCCTACAGAGGGATCTTCGACGGAAAAAAAAATACCAAGAATCATCAAAAAATAATACAAAAATAGTCTGGGGACTATTTTTTGTATTTTTTTGTTGCCTTTGGGGGCATTTTGGGGGTATTTTTTATCTTTCGTCGAAAATCCCCCTGTAGGGGGACACGCCCGACACAACCCCAGCTCTGTGTTCGCCCTTCCGGGCCTCCCGGGAGGCCCGCGCCGCCACGGCGGTACGGGTCCGCCTCGAAGTCCCGGCCGGAGGGCGCCCTTGGGAGGGGTCCCGGGAGCGCAGTCGAAGCCGATGGTGAGGACGGGTCGCCTTCCAGAGGTTACCCTTTGCATCCCTGCCTCCTCCGGGGGGCACACGCGAGCCCTACCCCTAGCCCCGCACGATTTCTGAGGGGGAGGGTGGGGTTCACATGTGGCCCCCTATCCTCGGTCCGTCCCCAGCCCCTTTCGACGGCCAGCCCCGGTCGAAACAGCTTCCACACGGGCTTCCAAGGGGGCTCGCACCCCCTATCGCGCATGCTTCCCATCGGTTCTGGCAGTAGCGGTGTCGGTATCCGATGGTGCCCCGAGGACACGGACATCAGGGTGCTGGACCCGAACGAGGCTGCGGCGGCGGCGGCGGCGAGGGCGGCGGCGTCACGCAGAGGAGGCAGAGACACACCGAGGCCACGGCCTGTCCCTCGTCGCCACGGCTGGATTCGCCTCGACGTCCCGACCCCATCCAGGAGGCCTCGGGCTGCCCATCGAGGAGGCCTCTAGCTACCCAAGCCTCGTGCTCGCCTCTGTTGGACCTCCTGGGTGGCCCTCGCCGCCACGAGCGGCTGGAGTCGCCTCGACGTCTCGAGCAGAACGCGCCCAGCAGAGGCCCCGGGCGAGGAGCGGTGCGGCTTTTTTTTATTCCCCCCGCGGACGGCGACCGCACGCGACGACGACGACGAGGATGGCGACGACGGCGGCGGCGGCGGACGACGGCGGCCTCCACATCGGCGGCGCTGGCGGCGAAAAGCGGAGCCAGCGCAGGTCCCAGTCGAGCCGGAGATCTACACCTCGTTCGACCAGTGCGTGCAGTTCCCAGGGCCGGTCGTCGCCGAGCTCAGGAAGGCGGGGTTCCCCGGACCGTCGCAGATTCAGGGTTACGCGTGGCCGCTGGCCCTGCAGGGCAAGGACGTGATCGGTATTGCGGCGACGGGCAGCGGCAAGACTCTGGCGTTCCTGCTTCCCTCCTTCTGCGTGTTCTTCGAGAGCGGCCACCAGCCCCTGCAGGACGGCGTGGGGCTGCTCGTGATGTCTCCGACACGCGAGCTTGCGCAGCAGATCGAGGTAGAGGCAAACCGGTTCGGAAAGTGCATAGGCATATCTGTGGTCTCGATGTACGGCGGGGCACCAAAGTGGGAGCAGGTCCAGGCGTACAAGAGGGGCGTCCATGCGATCATCGCATGCCCCGGCCGTCTCAATGATTGCTTGGAGGGTGGGCAGGTGAGCGTTGATCGAGTTGCGCTGTCGCGCGTATTCGCCATCACGAACAGGGAAGGGCGCACATCAGCGATGTGGCGTGGCACCAGGGTGGCCCTGCGTGCTTCTGCCGGTGTTTCTTGCGGGCTAGTTTGTGAAGCTCTCCTGATCCTCTGTGGGACCGGTGGATGGTTCCTGCAACCGTCTTTCTTGGGGCCATCTTGTGAGACGGGTCCACAGGGAGGGGAGGGAAGGAGAAGGAGTATGGAGGACGAGAGCGAGAAGGGGAGGAGAAAGGGGCAAGGAGGAGCAGGAGCAGGAGAAGGAGGAGGAGGAGGAGGAGGAGGAGGAGGGAGGATAAGAAGCATGAGCGAGGAGGAGGAGGCGGGAGGAGGACGAGCAGGAGGATGGAGGAGGAGGAGGAGGAGGTAGGATGGAGGGAGAGGCACAATGAGGAGGAGGAGGAGGAGGAGGACGAGGACGAGGAGGAGGAGGAGGACGAGGAGGAGTTAGAGGAGGAGCAGGATTGAGGAGGCATGAGGGAGAGGCGGGAGTGAGGGAGGAGGAGGAGGAAGAGCAGCGAGCAGGAGGCTGGAGGAGGATGAGGGAAGGAGGAGGAGGGAGGGATGGAGGAGCATGAGCATGAGCATGACCATATGACAAAGTCAACCAATACCACATGAGCTTAAATGCACCTTAAATTACGCCCCTGGGACGTCGGGATGCTTGCTCTGCACGGCTGAGGACCTTCGGCCACAGCCCTCGAGAGATTCGGTCTAAATATTCAATCCCAGACGAGGTTAGCTTACGGAGGCAGGGCTGACCAAGCTTGAGAATTTGATTAGCACCGAAGCCAGCACAATCACGGCAATACCATAACTTTAATGGGCCATGAAATTGCATATTATGGGATTCATGAACGCACCCCCCCGCTATGTGGAGGGGGGCCTGGGGAGGCTTAAACCAACGCACCCCGTTATAATGGATAGGCTGAAAACACTGAGTTAACCTCCATTCAACAGTGGTGGCTCTGGAGGCTGACCCTCCACATCTCGTGCAACCCCGCCCCGTGTCATCCAGACAGTGGGAGGAGGAGAAGAGGGAGCACGAAGCAGCAGAAGGAGGGACGACGACGGGGGAGGACGATGGTTTCTCCCGCGGAGCCTTGCCCTCCGCGTTCATCGCATCCAGCGTCGACCTCAGGATCCTCATTCTGACCAGCCGCGCACGTCTCTCGTGCATCAGCACTCGGTGTCGGACGGGGACGGGCAGCCTGGCCTCCGTAGCCGCCCATCCCGCCACCTCATCAACCACACTATTGCCCGTGATCATCCACCTCGGCGCTCGCTGCAGCACCACGTCTCGTCCCGTCAGGTGGGAGTTGACGAAGAAGACGCTGATGCTGCGCTCAGGTGCGGCGGCCAAGAGCTGGCCAAGACGGGCCCACAAATCACCATCGGGCCCTGATGGGGCCAGAAACTTCTGCTCGAACCAGCCCTGCACGACCGACTCACAGTCAGACACGAAGATGATCGCACCGACTGTGCACCACACTGCCAGGAGGAGGGCACGGAGTTCTCCCCGAGCGACCACCTGGCGAGGCCCAGCGAGGGGGCCCCTCACGGTGGTCTGCAGCTCCACCGACGGCTCCAGCTGGGTGAAGACCGCAATGCCCAAGCCCACTCTGCGGAAGGCCGAGCTGCTGGTGTCGGCGCCGCCGCTGGCATCGCCAAACACCAGCAGCAGCTCCTCCACGGTGCCGCCGCCCAGGAAGCCCTCGGCCACGTCGTTGTTGGTCGTCGTCGTCCAGCACTCCTCGGACGGGGGAGGTGGTACCTCCGTCCAAGGCTGAGGCATCAGGCCTCGTAGCCAAAACGCCTCGTCGGCGTCAGATTGAACCAGCGCCTGCGAAACCAACTCCTCGGACTCGGTATATGCAGAACTACCCGTGTTGCATTCACATTCCCAGACTCTGTGCTTCAACGTCTCGGCGTTCTTGCCACAACGTCCACACAGCTCAGGACCACGATACTTGGGCATCTCCGCTTTGCGCCTGGCTCTGGGCCAGACACCACCGACTGCACACGAAACCATGACTTCCCCCAGTCGGTGCCCGATCACTGGGACTGCCGAGAGCTGATCGATAAGAAGGCGATAAGAACGACAGTCAACTCCCCGTTCGAGGCCCCCTCCAGCATAGTGACGGCTCGCTCCCACCCACAGGCGAGTCCGAAGCGTATCAGCGAAATCTGCCAAAAAGCCATCGTGCCTGTCGAGCGCGTCGATGCCGCTGTACATGCTGTCGTCGAAGCGCCACTGGTCACCCTCGAACGGGTGAGGCGATGGGATGGTCCACCCCGTTGCCTCTTGTACTCCCCATCCTGCTTCTAGCAGGTGCAGGACCACGGCCGACAAAGGGCCGCGATCATGACGAGAACGCTGCTCTGGAGGTAGGTGCATCATGTGCTGGGACACTGAAGTCCAAGCCTGCTGGATGCCCTTCCTCATGTCAGGATGCTCGCGCCACGACCGCAACCAGAGATCTAAACATTCCACAGGTAGTTTGATGTCAGGGTCGTGATCACCTGCACGCAGCGCCAAGAGGGTGGTGAGGCACCTTCCTTTTGTCGCCGCAGCGCAGGACATGCCAAGCTTCCGCCTGGCTTGGGTCATGCGCGCGCCAAACGTACCAAAAATCTGATGGCCGTAAACACCTGCTGCCTGTAAACCTTGTTGTTTTTTTTTTCCAACCGTCGCGTGATGGAATACTTCTTTGACGTAAAAGCAAAACGTCGGATCTTAGCACTCATACCCTTGCTTTTCCTGTCACGTTTAGCCCGCGTCTGTCGTGCCAACCGTGCGCCACAAGAGAGATCCACACCAAGATATCCAGCCTGCAACTTAGGAAGTACTGTATAACCTGCACGTCGCACTGCCCGTGAAATCCACTCGGCATCGTGCAGCTTGGTGCAGACGATGACTGACTTGGGCGAGACGGTCAACTTCTGCGCCTTCAGTGCCCTGCAGGTGGCAATCAAACATGCTGCCATCTTGATGCGAAGATATTTTCTCGAGCCTCTCATAAACTGCGATAAATCGTCGATCCAAATACGATGGCTAAGCCTCGGGTGGGCCACCGTGATCTTGGAGAGGACATGGTGCGTCAGGCATCGCCCGAAGCGAGTCCCAGAGCGGAGACCCTGGACTATGCTCCGAGTAGGTTGGAATGGCTGAGAGAAGGCTCCCAGCTGTCCCAACGCGCGCATGGCGACGCACATCAGCAGCTCCAACTGAAGAACTCGAGTTGGGAAGGACAGATTGAGAGCACCAACGTGCGAGACCTGTCCACTCTATGGAATCGTAGAACGACTGGATGTCCATCAATCCCTCTGCACAAGGTATCTTCAACTGATGCGATACTTCCTCTTGTACCGCGCGTGCGAAGGCTTCTCTCAAACAAGAATTGCCACGTATAGCCGCATCCCAGTGCTGCTCGGTGGAAGTGGACCATGTACGTACAAGAGGTTCTCGTATCATGCTCCGTACTCGCCCAAGCATTGCCACTAATCCGATTATTCGATCTCCCGAAACCTTTTTCGGCAACATCCGCCCGATAATAAGTGAAACTTGTCCTGGCCAACACCCGTATTGTTCACAAGCTTCGAAAAGGATTGCCAATTCTGCCAACGCCGAATCAGGTAATCTTTCGAAGTCCGCGGGGGTCATCATATCAACTCCAAGGCCAGCCCTGGCCTTCATCTGTCGAAGCGCACGTCGGATCTCAGAGACCGAAATCATGGGCAAAACCTCGTCCACCGCCACTTGGTGAACATAATGAAATGCATTCAGAACTTCTTCTTCATTCAAGACCGACGGCGACCAGAGAGAGTGCCAATGCTTCGACTTCGCGTCGATGATATCCTTGGGATGGTATAACACTTGGTCGCCATGTTCATAGTCAAGCCCTGGAAGTGCCTGCCCGTGAAGAGACTTATGCAAGGTACCTAAGGACTCCGACTGCACGAAGAACTCCTTGAACTCCGCAATCGAACCACTGACTGCCCGTCTCTGTGCACGGTTCATGACACGACGTGAGATATTCTCATAATTCTGCAAAATTGGAAGAGAGCGGGTGCCAGCTGTCCTGATGATCGTGATCCACTCGTCCCACGGCGGGTCCTTGGCGGCGATCAGAACCTTGGCCACCCCTTCTGGCCTATCATCGAGATGCCGATGACAGGTTTGAAGATTGCGTTCCAGCTGCTTGGCTCCATTCCCTCTGGAGCGATGAAGTGCGATGGCATTTAAGAGAGTGTGGAGTTGGGCCCACCAAGCGCTCACTCGGTCACGGAGCGGAGTGGCCCTGCTTGTCCCAGGCATCTTGACTGTCTGCACTGTGAATCTGGCCCCTTGAGCTCGAGCTGGCCCAGGAGGGACAGGCGCATTATGATGAGCAGACATACAGCGTTCAACAGACGACACCCATGATGCATATAACCCAGATATCACTGCCAGGTGTGCTGGCTTGAGCCGAAAGGCTACGGACTGATGGAAAGCAGGAGCAAGGGACTCGAGCGAGAAACCACCAGGCGTGAAACCCACAGCTCTTCGACATTCATCCCACAACCCAGGAGGTATGGCAAAGGACGGCTCCTGGTTAGTGGGGGAGGCTCCACCGTGCAACACACCCTGACTAGAGGTTTCCTGGGAATCCAAGGCTGGTGGCTCAGACGGAGACGCGGGATGGCCAATCGTGTCCGAAGGTCCTTCGGGCATACTGGCAAGGTCGGGACCCGCCCCTTGCGAAGCAACACTAGGACCACCGCGCCCCAAGCCCCCAGCCACAGTGGGATCCCCAGGAGAAACCGACGAATTCGAAAAGGCTTGGCACACCGACAAATCCGAGCAAAAGTTGAGCTCCTGAGCCCAGGGGTCTTCCTCGTCGGGCCATTCATCAAACTCGATTTCTAAACTAACAGTTCCTGGCACCCTATCCCCCGCGGGCGGAGAGGCGTTTTCCCCTTCCTCATCCTCGGCGGGGGTCGCACGCTGGGATTGCTCACAACAATCACTGAACAGGTTATTGAATTTATCAGCTCGGGAGGCTACGGCTAACTGATGCTGCACACTCCTCTTAGCTTTGGCAACGCTGGATTTGGAGCCAGGAGTAGGCTCCACCCTGGGCCTGGGAACCTGAGGGAGTTTCCCATGCAGTTCTAAAACACGAGTGAGCAGTTGCTCTCCAGAGCTCCGAAAAACTAAATCCAACCCGATGTGGGGTTCCCATGGGACCTGCAAGACTGGATTCACGCTGACTATGAACGGTCGTGCGGCTTTACTACAGAGAACGTAGTCAATGTGAGTGCCCGATCCAAGGTTACATGTTGCTGAATATCGGCCGAAACAATCACTGCTGACAAACGTTCAACTATGCCTGAGCGCGAGAGGGCGGCTGGGCTCATATTGAAGTCGCCCACGACCACCCAGGGCAACTGCAGCGCCCACAGCAACCCCAGCAGGCGGTTGAACCTGCCGAGGCTCGCGCCGTGCAGCCCCACGTTGCTGTGCCCGTAGAAGACCACGATCACCAGCGAGAAGCCGACGAAGTGGACAACCTGCGCCATGAAGCCGTCGTACGAGTTCCCGTGACCAGGAGCAGCCAGCTTGCCCCGTGCTGCATGAGCTGCTCCCAACCTGTGTGTCTGCAAATGTCCTTGTGAAAGAAGCCACTCACCTCCCTCATTGGCGTGCTCGGTCTGCTGGGCTGCAACTCGCCGCGAGGTGGGGCGAGCAGCGTTGGCGAAAAGCCGAAGCCCTGCACCTCTAGCTTTACTGTCGTAAGACCGCAACACTGACTCGGAGTGGACGTGAGTCTCGGCGATCGCGAAAAAGTCGTAAGTCTTGGTCTGCGAGGTGATCCACGACCAAGACTTCTCCCCCATGCAAGTGATATTGGAATAAAAGAGTCGCGTCGTAGCACTCTCCCCTGCAGGCGCCGCCGCAGCGGCACTCGGTGAGGCAGCACAGGTGGGGTCCGCCCCTTGCGTATCCTCCTGCGCTGCCGTGGCTAGTCAAGCCGCGACGGCAGGGTCCTTGCCCTTGCCTTTGGTGGCTGCCGCCTGCGCCGCCGCCTCCAGCTTCGCCGCCGACAGCCGCTGCGCCTCAGCCGCTATCTTGGCCTCCTCCTGAGCGTTCGCGGCGTCCTGGGCCGCCTTGGCTGCCTGGGCCGCCGCGGGGTCGGCGCCCTCAGCGCCGGCGGCCGCCGTCGGGGGCTTGGCCTCACCGCCGCCGCCTTCGGCCGCTCCACCGTCGGCTCCTCGTCGCTTCTTGGCCGTGCGCTTCTCCACGTCACTGCGAAGCTGCTGCAACTGGTCGAGCCACTTGCGCACCTCCGCCTCCTTTGTCTCCATGGCTCCTGCTGCCTGCTCGAGGTCGGTCTTGATCGTACGAAGAGCTTCCTTCTCGGCAGGCTCGCAGTCGAGGGACTCGATGTTCGCGAAGAACTCCTTGTCCCAGGTGCACTGGAATATCGGCTTCGGAGCCGTACTATCCTGGGCCCCCTCGGAGGTCTCACCCTGGCCCTTCACGCCCTCGGCGTGGGCTAGGGCCTGGGTGGCAGCGCGCCGCGCAGCCTGCGCGCGCGCAACCTCCTGGGCTGCCATGCTCTCCTTCTTTTCTGCCAGCGCCAACTGCGTCCGCAGCCTGACCACATTCGCCGCCAGCTGCCCATGGCGGTGGTCGGCATCGCGGAACGCACTGTCGGCGCGCCGCAGGGCCTCCACGGGGGTGACTGTACCCTCGTCTCCTGCGGCGTCCTTTTCCAACTGTTGAATCTGCTTCTGAAGACTGTCCTTCAACTGGGCATCGTCGCTGGCCTGCAACGCGAGCTGGAGGTGCTCAGTCACTGCTGCCATGCCACGCATGTTGCCCTTGCTGCCTGTCGAAGGTGAAGCCGAACGAAGGATACCCTTGGGCTGCAGCAAGTTGCCCGAGCCATCGTTCACGAAGCTCACCTTCTTCTTACCCTTGTCACGAGAAGCACTCCTCTTCGGCTGATATGGAACCACCTTCTCGCCGCAGTGCGCACACATGTTGTCGCTCCGCCGCAGCACGTCGTTGCACTCGCAGCGTAGGCAGCCTGCGCACCGCGTCCAAGCCCTGGATGCCGTAGCCATTGCTGAAATCCTCTGTTTTCGTCGGCGCTCAAACAATCCTGCTGAGGTGTTCGGGCGCGGTCCCCCAAGTGCCGCGTGAAGGCACAGAGGCACCTGAACTCTCTGCCAAAATGGTCGGGGCCCAGATGTTACTTGAGAGGGAGGGATGGAGGAGGAGGAGGAGGAGGAGGTGGAGGAGGAGGAGGACATAGAAAAGGTAGGATGGAGGGAGAGGCACAATGAGGAGGAGGACGAGGAGGAGTAGGATTGAGGAGGGACGAGTGAGAGGCAGGAGTGAGGGAGGAGGAGGAGGAGCAGCGAACAGGAGGCTGGAGGAGGATTAAGGAGGGAGGAGGGAGGGAGCAGAGGGAGAAGTATGGGGGAGGAGCTGGGAGCGGAGCTGAGAGCGAATAAAGGGGGGGACGACCCATCGTCCGCGTCACAGCGCGGGATCGGATTGGGTCAAGATGCTGGTGCTGGATGAGGCCGACAGGATGCTGGACATGGGCTTTGAGCCGCAGATCAAGACTATCCAGCTGCCTTCGGCCCATCCTGACACGGTGCCAAGGCTATGGTCAAGATCTGTATGTTTCCCTGTGGTGGGCCCCTGAGTCAGAAAGACAGTTATGGGGATGGAAGGATGGGGTTGGGAGAAAGGGTCACATCAGTGTTATCGCGCATGCTGAAGGTGTTTATCACACAAACATTCGCACTGCCATTGGCGGTCGCATCCTCCACCCCCACCTGGAGCTTGAAGTGCTTCCCATTGTGCTGGTACGTCTGCTTGAACTCAATTGGGCTCTTCGCGTACTTTTCATTGAAAGCGGCGTTCCCACTCATCGCCCTCACGCGTCTCCCGTCAATCGTCAGCAGTTCTTCTTGAAGATCTCTGCTATGCGCGTCACGGGCTGGGCCAGCATAGTCAGGAATCACCTATGCGGTCCGATCGGCAGCGATGCTGCGACGCCTGTGCTGACGACGCATGCAGAAGGCGTGTCGCAAACCACGAAGATCAGCAGCGGACCAAGGCAGTGATGATTCTGTACCAAGAACGGAACGCAACACGGATTCCAGTCTTATTCCCGCATCATGAGCCGAACGCAATACGGAATGAGCCGTGGCCCCGCAACTTCCAAAAACTTGCATGAGCACGAGGAGCAGTTCACGAGCGAATTCCGCGCCAGCAACAGATCCCAATGCGGAACTTGATGCGGAAGTCATTATTTATTGGGCATTTGCAGGACACTCACGGCGTTGCTCATGTTTTTGGTCCATCCCCGGTGCTCGTCGTCGTCGCGTCGCTTCAACACTGGACACGGTCCAATGTTGTCCTGAGAGGGCCCAGAACACATACAACAGGGGCTCTTGGACGGTCACCCGGATGCCGCGACGGGTTCCAGGAGGACCCCGATAGGGCCACGAAGGAGGCAGCAGGGTTCAATCTGCCTCTGGGGAAGTTCTGACGGGTCCCAGATGTCCCAAGAGGGCCACGAAAGTAGGCTGCAGGTTGCAATCCGCCTCGCAGGGAGCCTGCGCGGTGTTGGATTGGCGGCTCTCGCGCTGCGGCGGCAGCTCGTTCGCTCGTCGCCAGACGCAGGCGGCCGAATGCATCGTTCATTGCATTGGAAAGCTATTGCTCGTACCCTGTATCATTCCAGCCCCTTCCTCCGAACACCACAATTGCCTTTCTCACTCAGGGGCGTTCTTGGAAGCCTCGTGAGGGCCTCTTGGAGGTCTCTTAGGCCCAGTGGGGTGATCTTCGGGGCCCTCTCGGGACCTCTCAGCGGTTTCGGGGAGAGAAAGGACCGAAATGCCAATCCGATTTCTTCTTTTTGGGCCACCCTCAGTGTCGTATCGAGAGTCTCTTGGGGCCCTCTTAGTGGGCCTCGGGGCCCGTCTTGGTTCGATAGTTGGATCCTCTCGGGCCGTGTCGGGCGCCCTCAAGATCGAGAAAACATATGGCCCCTGCCCTCCAGAATGGCCCAAGGTAGATGCGCCCCAAAGGTTTTCAGGTCGGGCCCTGAGACGACCTTACGCCACCCTCGAAGCATGAATCCTGACTACGCTCACGTCGCTTTCGAAATTGCTACGCGGACCGCATCGAGAGAGCACGTGAGCGCCCGGGAGCACCTACAAAACAGTATTTCAAGCAGCAAGTTCGAAGTGGCGTGAGGACACTTCGCCGAGTGCGAAGAAACAGTGGGTTTGCCGAATGCCGTCCTCGGGTTTGGGGACTATCAACAATGAAAAGCGGGCCTCGGGAACGGGTCCAGACTTCCGCGGGGGAGCACGGTGAAAGTCACAACAGGTCGGGGGCCTCGGACCGTGACGTGGTCGTTGGCACGAGGCCGAAGAGGCCCCCATAGAATTCAAAAACGTCCAAGAGGCATTTTGTGAGCTGCTTTGGGATCTCTTCGGGACCACGTGCCGCATGAGGTCACTCCATTCAGTGTCTACTGCACTGTGTCGGATTATAGCCCGACTGCCTGCTGCGAGGCATACAATGTTCTTTACAGCGACCTGGCCAAGGGAAGTGCGCCAGCTTGCCAGCACGATGTTGCGGAACCCGTACAGGGTCATGATAGGAAACCGCGAGAACCTTAAAGCTAATCAGGATGTCGTTCAGGAAGTGCGGATCGTAGAGGGGCGCGGCAAGGAGCAAGCGCTTCAGGAGTTGTTGAGCGAAGCAGGGCTGACGCAGCCAGGTGCGATAGGCAAGTGCTTGGTGTTCGTAGGGACGAAAAGGATGTGCGAGGAAATCTCGGTCAACCTGTGCCGTGCTGGCGTACAGTGTGCATCTATTCACGGCGACAAGGACCAGTTTCAGCGCGATCAGGCACTGGCGAACCTGAAGAGCGGGTATTACAGAGTGTTGGCCGCCACGGACGTTGCAGCCCGCGGCCTTGACATCAAAGGTATCGGTCTGGTGATCAATTACGACATTCCCAACAATACAGAAGACTACGTGCACCGCATTGGACGAACTGGCCGTGCTGGTGCCAAGGGTTACGCCGTCACTTTTGTCACACGAAACGATGGAGGCAAGATATCGGGAATTATCAAGATCATGGAGGGTGCGAACCAAGACATCCCTCCAGAGATTCGCGCCCTGTCAAGGGGCGGCGGCGGAGGTGGGGGCAACCGCGGCGGTGGCGGTGGCGGGGGATGGGGAGGCGGCGGCGGATCTTGCGTTTGGTGCGCCAAGGGAGAATGTTGGACTCATGGTGGAAAGGGCAAAGGCCGCAGCCGTAGTCCAAAAGGTCACGGATAATAGAGTCCAGCGTTTCGAGTAGGGCATCGGCGAGCTTGAGCACATTTCATCCATGATTGGATGTATGGCTTGCTGTTATCCAGCGGACGACCATCTGGTCTATTCGAGCATGATTTGTCGCGTGCCCCTGTTGTCTGCGAAATGCACGAGCGGCTGATGATGGCAATTGTGCTTCTATATCTGCTGGTCTGCGGCCCATCCCTCCCGCCGAAGTGCCTGGACCTCTCGGCAGCCTCTGGGAGCAACTGGTTGGGACCTCTGGGGCGTGTGCGGGATCTCTCTTGGGGGATTGGCGCCGCCTCTCGCCACCCACCAGACCACCCCATCTCAACCCGAAGGCCTCAGCTCGCCCTCAAGTTCCAGTGGGGGGGGAGGGGTTCGGGGAACATGCGCAAAACACATACGGTACCCGTACCCCCCCCAAAAAACGAAATTCGGGTCTTCGGGTTGGCTTGGGGTGGCGTGGCAGGTGGTAGGCAGGCGGCCACGCCACGTGCCCTGCGGCCCCCATCGCAGTAGCCCCGTGGCCCTCCACCTGTGCTCCTGAGAACAAGGAAGCATCATGAGCGCAAGTCTTATGATGTTCCAGCCTACTGTAGCCTTGACCACCAAGAAGAGTGTCGTGCACCAGGAAAGTACCGAGACGTGAAGTCTTGCACGTGTCGGGCCCTGGGAGGCGATACTCGGTCGACACCGTTTCGATACTCTTCTGGATTCTCGGCCTTATTTCTGGGATGTGGCCCTGAAGTGCGATGGGGGCACCATAACACAAGTGGTCGGAGGCCCGCCCAGAGCCCTCTTGGATCTGTGATGCGCCTCCGGCGCCGCCCTGGTGCCGCGCTCCTGGCACCAGGGTTAAGTCGGGCCTGTCCCTCTACAGGGGACTTATTCAAAAATAGTCGAAAAATAGTCTAGGGATTCTTCTTTTTGTTTTTTGGGCATCTTTTGAATATGTTTTGAATCTGTTTGATTCTTCGTTCCATAATCCCACTGTAGGGGGACAGGCCCGACCCAACGCCAGGACCACCCGCGCGGACCTCGGACTGCTCTGCGTCGGGCGGGGAGCATATCTGCAGCAGCACCCACGGCCTCGCGGGCCGCGGCCCCGCGGAGACGGGGCTTTTGTTGCTCGCGGGTGCCCCGCGCGGGGCGTATCCGTGCGTCCGCGCAGCCGCCGGAGCGCGCTCCGGAGTCGATGCCGCGAGGGCGCGGGTGCGGAGACGTGGGCGCCGCCCGCGAGCTCTCGTGTGCACGCTGCGGCTCGTTGTGCTCCCCGCGTGCGGGCAAGGCAGTCGTGTCCGTACCCATGGCGTCTTGGACGCTCTCGGAAGGGGCGTCACACGGCCGAGGCGCAGTCCGCATGAACAAGCATCTGGCCGCTCTAGGGGCCAGACGTTTATCCACATCCACTGCGCCTCCCTGGTCCCAAGCAGTGGTGATGGGTCCTGGCGTGCCTAATTATAGGCCTACCAAGCAATGTTCAAAGAACCTTTTGTGGTTTCCAAGACATGTTCTTAGAACATTTCTGGCTGGGACTGTCCTGTTTTAGCACATCGGGCTCATGTTCTCAGAACAGCGTCATTTTTTTGATTATTAGAGAATTGTCGGTTCTACGAACGTTTCGTGGTAGGCCTACAGGAATGCCGGGACGGTCGGTCTTTGGGGAAGGGAGCCCGACACTCCAAGACGCAGTGGATGTGGCTATATACTTGGAGATCCGACGGGGCGAAACAATTCAACAGCGTAACACATCACGCACAGAGCCCTCGACCCCATCGTTTGCGCCGTTCGTCGAGCTGGATCGATCTGTGAAGGTCCCGTGGCTGGAGAACAAGGCGACGACGCCCGGCTCGAAAAAAAGGAGACGCCAGGATCTCAGGGCTGGATTTCTCGGGCGGGGCTAGGATGAGAGTGAATCCGTTCGAGAGCGTTCAGGAACTCTCTGCGGAGGCCGCGGCGCCCGATGCATCCTCCAGAGTCGCCAGATCTCAGAGGTTATCGACATATCCTCACCCGATGTTGTCCTCGTCCTGGCTTCGTCTTAAAATGGAGACGCCAGGGTATCAGGGCTGGATATGAATAAAACTCTTGCCCGCACCGTGCTTGAGCCGGCAGCGTGTCCCAGAAAAGCGTTGCCCGAGTCGTTCCCCATATACGTGCTCCGCAAGCCTTTCACACAGCTCCTTCGTGGCGTTTCCTGGGTACCTTGGAAGCGTCTTTCTCGAGCTTGCAAGCGTTCCATGCGTCCTTTGAGCCTGTTTGTTTGAAAGGTCTGGGCGAGAACGGCCGCGATCGGCCCTCTCCCTCCCCCCCCCCAGACCACGTCGTGTGCGAGGATTTCCGTCGAATTCTCTCAGGATGTCTTAAGATTTCCGGCGGTCCCCCCCCGTGATGTGATCGGGGGGGGCGATTTCCCCCCCCCTCCCCCGATCCCGCCCGTGATCGCGCAGAGTAAAATGCAGGCTCCTTCGTGTCCTGGGCTCCCGGGACCTTGAGATCCGACGTTGACTTCGCAGAAAATCGCGACCAGAGCCCCAGGCCCCATCCTTCTGCGCCATCTGTCGAGCCAGGTCCCGGGGCCCGAGACGGATTCATCTGTGAGGGTCCCATGAGTTCAGCGGAGGCGTCTTTCTCGAGCTTGCAAGCCCAGACCCCCGACGTCACGATTCTCTCATGACGCGACCCCCAGAGGTCCGGACCTATTCCCCGGGACCAGTTTTTCATTCCGAGTCGTTTTCTGACGGCCCCGAGGCCCGGTGAGGGCCCCCAGAGGCCAAACATGGCGAAAAACCTCCTGCCGTGACTGCTCATGCCTCGAGGGGGTCTGGGGAAGCGGCCCTCTCTAGCTTGCGAGAGCGTTCCAGGCATCCTTCCGAGCTTCCGTGCTGCAGCTGCGTGCTCAGTTGCGGGCAATACTTATATCGATATCCAGAGCGTCTTGGACTGTTTGGGAAGGGGTGCCGAAAGGCCGAGTCGCACTGGTTATTGATAAAAGTCGAGCCTTTGAGGGCCAGATGTTTATCCATATCCAGTGCGCCTCCAGTTTCTGGGGAAGGCAGCCCAAAACGCCAAGACTCACTGGATGTGGTTATAACCATTGCCCGCATCAGCAGCAGCGGCGGCGGATGTCCCGCGGGCCGGCGGCCGCGAGGCGGCGGCATCGAGCGGGGCTGGGCGGCCGCCGAGAGAGCGCGCGCCCCGCGGCGGCCGCGGGCGGAGGGCCGCGCGCGCGCGCGTTGTTTCGGAGAGGCCGCGGGGGACCTTCGGAGGGGGGGGGGGTCTGCGCAGAAGCAGGGCGGCGAGACGGGTACGGATCCATTGCTCCTCCTCCTCCTCCTCCTGCCCTCCGCCTCCGCCTCATCCTCCTCGTCGTCCTCCTCCTCCTCCTCGTCCTCCTCCTCATCCTCCTCTTTTTCCTCCTCCTCCTCCCGTTCCTCCTCCTCATCCTCCTCCTCGTCCTCCTCCTCCTCATCCTTTTCCTCCTCCTCTTCCTGTCCCTCCTCATACTCCTCCTGCTCCTCCTCCTCCTCCTCCTCCTCCTCTAGTTACCTCCTGCTTTCCGTCCCCGTTTCCTCCTCCTCCCGTTCTTCTTCCTCCTCCTGCCTTCCGCCTCCTCCTCCTGTTTCTCCTTCTCGTCCTCCTCCTCCTCCTCCTCCTCCTCGTTTTCTCCTCCTCCTCATCATCCTTTTTCTCCTTCTCCTCCGTTTCCTCCTCATATCTCTTCATTTTTCTCTCCCTCCTGTTCCTCCTCCTCCTCGCCTCCTCCTCCTCCTCCTCATCATCATCATCATCATATCATCATCATCATCATATCATCATCGCAGCATCATCATCATCACGATCATCATCATCATCATCATCATCATCAGCATCATCTCATCATCATCATCATCATCATCATCATCATCCATCTTCCTCCTTCCTTCCGCCTCCTTGTCCTCCTCCCGCCCTTCCCTCCTCCCTCCTCCTCCTCTCCTGCCTCCTCCGCCTTTTCCTCATTCTCCTACTCCTCTCCTCCTCCTCCTTTGCTTGCTCCTCTCCGTTTTCCCGCCGCCTCCTCCTCCTCCTCCTCCTCCTCCTCCTCCTCCCCTCCTCTCCTCCTCCCTCCTCCTCCTCTACCTCCTCCTCCTCCCTCATCCCTCCCTCCTTCCCCTCCCTCACTCCCTACCTCCTCCTCCCACCTTCCCGTTTTTCCCTCTTCCTTTCCTCCTGGTCGTTCCTCTCCTCCTTCTTTTCATGATCCCTCCGACTGCGTCTTCCTCCTCCTTCTTTCCTCCTCCTCCTCCTCTTCCCTCCTCCGTGTTTCTCGTTGTTTCCTACTCTTGATTTCCTCCTCCTCCTCCTCTCCTCCTGTTCGCTCCTCTTCTCCTGTTTCCTCCTCTCCTCTCCTTTTCCTCCTCCTCTTCTCCTCCTCCTTTTCCTCCTTCTCCTCCTCCTCCTCCTTTTCTCCTCCTCCTCCTCCTCCTCCTTTTCCTCCTCTCTCGTTTCCCTCTCATCTCTCGCCCTTCTTCTTCTCCCTCCTTCTGATCCTCATTCTCCTCCTCCTGTTCATCCTCCTCCTCCTTCTCCTTCTGTCTCTCCTCCTTTCCCTCCGCCTCCTCCTCCTTCTTATCGTGCTCCTCTCCGTTGTTCTCATCCTCCTTCTCTGAATCCTTCTCCTCCCCCTCCTCCTCCTCCTCCTCATCCTCCTCCTCCTCCTCCACTTCCTCCTCCTCATCATCATCATCATCATCATCATCATCATCATCATCATCATCATCACAATCATCCTCATCATCATCATCCTTATGTTCCTCTTTCTCCTCCTCCTCCTGTTCCTCCTCCTTCATTTCCTCCTCCGCCTCATCCTCCTTCTCACTCCTCCTGTTCCTCCTCCTCGTTGTTCCTTCTCCTCCTCTTCCTCCATTTCCTCTTCCTCCTCCTCCTCCTCCATCAGTTCCTCCTCCTCCTCCCTATCCTCCTTCTTGTCCTCCTCCTCATCGTCCACACCTCCTTTTCCGCCTCCTCCTCCTCCTCTTCCTCATCCTCCGTTTCCTCCTCCCCCCTCTCCCTTAGCGTCTTCCTTATGTTCCTCTTTCGCCTCCTCCTCCTCCTCCTCCTCCTCCTCCTCCTCTTGTTTCCCTCATCCTTATGTTTCTCCTCCTTTCCCTCCTACTCCTCCTTGTCCCGCTCCTGTCCGTTTTCCGCCTCTTCCTCCTCATCAGCATCATCATCATCTTCCGCCTCCTCCCGTCTCTTGCTCCCCGGCATCCTCGTTTTTCCCCATCCTCATGTTCCGCCTCCTCCTCCTCCTCCTCCTCCTCCTTCTCCTCTTCCTCCTGTTCCTCCCCATCCTCCTGTTCCTCCTCCTTCTTCCCCCCTCCCCCCCTTTTCCTCTCCTCCTGCCTCCTCCTTTTCATCTCCGTCTCCTCCTCTCTCCTCTTGTCCGCCTCGTGTTCCCACCTCCGCCTCTTCCGAGCCTTCCTCCTCCTCCTCCACCTCCTCCTCAGTTTCCCCTTCCTCCTCCTCTTCCTCCTCTCCTTCTCCTTTTTGTTATCCTCCTCCTCCTCCTTCTCCTCCTCCTCCTCCTCTTCCTCTTCTCCTCTTCATGTTCCTGCCCCTCTCCGTTTTCCTCCTGCTCCTTCTCCTCCTCGTCTGTCTCCTCCTCCTCCTCCTCTTCCAGTTCCCCCTCCTCGTTGTTCCCCTCCTCCTGTTCCTCCTCTCTTTCTTTTTCCGTGCCTCAATCCTCCTCTCTTTCTCTTCTCTCCTCCTCCTCCTCCTCCTCCTCCTCCTCCTCCTCCCTTCCTCCGCTCCTCCCTCCTTCTGTTTCCTCCTCCTCGTTTGCCCCCCTCGTCTCCTCTCGCCCTCCTCATCCTTTTTTCTCCTCCTCCTTCTCCTTTTCCCTCTCCTCCATCTCCCTCTTCTTTTGGGAAAGCCTCTCGTCCTCTCCTCAGTTTCTCCTCCTCCTCCTTTCCTCTCCTCCTCCTCCGTGTCCTCCTCATCGTTATCCTTCTTCCTCCTAACTCCTTCTCCACCTGCTCGCTCCTCCGCCTCCTCTCCTCATCCTCCCTCCCTCCTTGGTCCTGCTTCCTCTCCGCTTCCCTCTTCCTCCTCTTCCTCCTCCTCCTCCTCCTCCTCCTCCTCTCTCCTCCTCCTGCCTCCTCCCTCCCATCCTCCTACTCCTCCTCCTCCTCCTCCTCTCCTCCTCCTCCTCCTCCTCCCCCTCCTCTTCCTCTCCTCCTCCTCCTCCTCCTCCTCCTCCTCCTCCTCCTGCGCGTTGACGCGGTGAACCGGCTGTTCCGCTACGCACCACGCTGTCTCGGTTGGGCAGCGAGTCGCTGAGCGACGAGGTGTATGCCTCTCCCCTGACCGTCGATACTGGCGCCTGCGGGCCCCGTCCTCCTGTCTGGGAGGCCGAGGGTGACGGTTGAGCCTCGCTCACCGCTCACTTCTTGGATCTATGACAATCATGATACTGTTCCTCCTCCTCCTCCTCCTCCT
>CAUYUJ010022407.1:97804-110304 GCA_963575745.1 Prorocentrum cordatum
GCCCCGTGCTTCCCTGCCCATCCCCTCGTTCTTTCCACCTCCTCCCCCTCGCCCTGGGCCCCCTGGCCGGGCCCACAGCGGGGGCCCAGGAGCGGCGTGTGCGCGCCCTCCCGGCTTGGCACTGCTCCTGGGCCCAGGATTGGCCTAGCCAGGGGCCGCGGACCTCAGACCCCCTCGCGCTGCGAAAAAAAAATCACGACGGGAGAGTCTTTTGCTTTTTTTATTGCCTCTGGGGGCCCTTACCGAGCTTCGCGGCCGTCAAAAAACGATTCAGGATGAAAAAACGGTACCGGTGAATGGGTCCAGATCTCTGGGGGTCGCGTCATGAAAAAGCCATGACTTCGGGGGTCTGGGATGTGCATAGGTCTCTTCGCCCTTACAAAAGGCTGGAGCGGGCACGCAGTCAGGGGTCGCCCCGCTGGGGCGCGAAGCTTCGAGACGGAACGGGTACCGAGAGCGCTACTCCAGGCCTCCCATGTGGGTCGGAGCGGATGGGGTCGGAGGATCGCGCCGCATCGCCGATACATTGGCGATGCGGCTCGATGGGGAGCTCGATTTTCTCCACGCGGACGTCGCCGATGCATCGCCGACGTCGCCTTTGTATCGCCGGTGAATCGGTGATGCGTCGGCGATACGGCGCAATCCCGGGATCTTCAGTTGCTGCCAGCTGCTTTTGACACCAGTATGGTTTTCAGTCATTTCGGCTTCATGGGTGCGTACTTTTCGGGGTCCTGTCGGGTTTCCCCGGGCCGTGTTGGGGGCCTTCTCTGGGCCATCCTGACGCCACAAGTGGCCGTCTCCGTTTGTCTTGAACGTCTGTCTACCTAGGGGATCTCTTGGGGCCGTTTTGGTGCCCTCGTGAGGCCATCTAGGGCCATCTTGGGTGTGCCACCGAATGGCGGTCTGGGGGAGTCGAGGGGACTTGGGGTCTGTGCGAGGCCGCCTTGGTAGCTCTGGAGGGGGGGTGATGCCGTGAGGCCGCCCCCCCACCTGGATCTCACGAGGGGGTGGGCGATATGATTCGAAGTTTCTTGGTCACCAGGAAGCTTCGAATCATACCTAAATCAGAGTTCCCAGTCATACCTACATCAGATTTGGGTCTTAGGGCCAGAGTTGAATCAGACTTCCAGTCAGACCTTAATCAGACCTAAGTCAGACTTCCAGTCAGACTTCCAGGGCCAAAACAGAGAAACAGAGCTTGCCTCCAAAATGCAAACTTAATTCAGGTGGCTTCTTGGGGTCTTTTGGGAGGCTTCTCGGGGGCCTCTTGGAGCCATGGTTGGGGCTTTTTGATGCTTCTTTGATTCCTCTTGAGACCTCTCGGGCGCGTGTGTGGGGCCTTTGGGGCATGTTGGGGGCTACGTGGTTCCGGGCTACTTGGGGCCCCCTCTTGGAGCGCTCTTGGGCGCGTCTTGCACCCTCTTGGGGGGCTTCTTGGGTCGTCTCGTGGCCCTTCTGGGCTATCTTTGGAGCCTCTTCGGTGCCTCTTCGGCCGTCTTGGGGCGATATGTGGGGCATCTCGGGCCGTCTTGGGCGGTCGGAAGATAGACAAAACGAGAATGCCAAAAGCACAGAACCCCCAAGCAGACTTCATGGTTGTTTTTTATTGGCGTCTTCTTGTGGATCCTCTTGGTGCTTTTGTCCGAGGCATCAGAGGAGCTTCAGGGCGATTCATCTATTCATTCTTAGGCGGTCTGGATCCCGTCCGAGGGAGGAGCTCAAGCAATCCTGAGCCATTTTGGGGGCTGTCTCGGATCTTTGCGGCTCTGGAGGGGAATGGTAGCGTTCCAGTGTAATTCCCAACCATCCTGTGGTGTTGGGTCCTCGTTTTGAAGAGACAGCGCTCCGCGTCCCGCCTTCCTCCTTCCTCCTCCTCCCCCTCCTCCCCACCCCCCCTCCCAGCGCAGCGTTTCGTAGCCCCATAGGGAGCTCCACCGAAGGCCCCAGTGGGGATGCCTGCATGCGGTTCTCCACCCAGGGCAGCGTCTCGTGGCCCCATAGGGAGCTCCACCGAAGGCCCCAGTGGGGGTGCCCGCATGCGGTTCCCCCACCCAGGGCAGCGTTTCGTGGCCCCATGAAGAGCTCCACTGTAGGTCCCAGCGGGGGTGCCCGCATGCGGTGCCCCCACCCAGGGCAGCGTTTCGTGGCCCCATAGGGAGCTCCACCCAAGGCTCCAGTGGGGGTGCCCGCATGCGGTTCCCCCACCCAGGGCAGCGTTTCGTGGCCTCATGAGGAGCTCCACCGAAGGTGGGGGTGCCCGCATGCGGTTCCCCCACCCAGGGCAGCGCTTCGTGGCCCCAGAGGGAGCTCCACCGAAGGCCCCAGTGGGGGTGCCCATGCCGTTCCCCCACCCAGGGCACCGCCCATAGGGAGCTCCACCGAAGGCCCCCGTGGGGGTGTTCGCATGCGGTTCCCCCACCCAGGGCAGCGTTTCGTAGCCCCATAGGGAGCTCCACCGAAGGCCCCAGTGGGGGTGTTCGCATGCGGTTCCCCCACCCAGGGCAGCGTTTCGTGGCCCCATAGGGAGCTCCACCGAAGGCCCCAGTGGGGGTGCCCGCATGCGGTTCCCCCACCCAGGGCAGCGTTTCGTGGCCCCATAGGGAGCTCCACCGAAGGCCCCAGTGGGGGTGCCCGCATGCGGTTCCCCACCCAGGGCAGCGTTTCGTGGCCCCATAGGGAGCTCCACCGAAGGCCCCAGTGGGGGTGTTCGCATGCGGTTCCCCCACCCAGGGCAGCGCTTCGTGGCCCCATAGGGAGCTCCACCGAAGGCCCCAGTGGGGGTGCCCGCATGCGGTTCCCCCACCCAGGGCAGCGTTTCGTGGCCCCATAGGGAGCTCCACCGTAGGCCCCAGTGGGGGGCCGCATGCGGTTCCCCCCCCAGGGCAGCGTTTCGTGGCCCCATAGGGAGCTCCACCGAAGGCCCCAGTGGGGGTGCCCGCATGCGGTCCCCACCACCACAACTGTGGCAGGCCCCTCACACAGCTCGTGGCCCAATAAAGAGCTCCACCGAGGACGATATTCACAACTGCGGTACTCACAACTGCACATGGTTGGGTCCGTCGCCAGGCTAATTCTATAGCCCGTAGAAGTGCATGTAGTATCCCGGCAAAGCAACCTGACAGCGATGTGTACGTAGCACCCCGCAATTGCGGATAAGAGTAAGGGGGCGGGCGCGGGCGACGCGGGCGTCGTCGAGCCGGCGGACCTCGTGGCCCCCACCTTCCCTGTCGATGGCGCTCTCCTCCTCCTCCATCTCCTCCTCCTCCTCCTCCTCGTGTTCCTCCTCCTCCTCTTCCTCGACGTCGTCCTCATCGTCATCGTCATCATCCTCCTCAACCTCTTCTTCCTCGTCCTCCCTCTCCCCCCCCGTCCTTTCATCATCGTCCTCCCATTGTCGTCCTCCCCCTCATCGGCCTCCATCATCGTCGTCCCATGGTCGTCCATCATCATCATCCTCCCCCTCCTCCCCCTCCTCGTCCTCCTCCTCCCCCTCCTCCCCCTCCTCCCCCTCCTCGTCCTCCTGCTCCTCCTCCTTTTCTTTCTCCACATTATCCTTACATCCTCTCTTCTTCCGCGTTCTCCTCGTCCCCTGTTTACTCCTCCTGCCTCCCCCTCCTTTCCCAAGACAACTGCAACGCAATCCTTTTTCCACTTTATGTTCCCCGCCCCGCTCTCTCTGATCAAGGCAATTCGCCAGGGCAGAACTGCTGGACGGGCTGGTGTGGATGCGCGGGGCTTGAAGAGGTCCTTGCGGGCTCAGACGGCATGCAAAAATCCGCGGCCGCGCTTGTGCGGCATTGGTTTGTTCAATGAACATGGTTGTCGCGGGTGGGTCGCGGGCTCTCCACCTCCACCTGGAAGGAATGCAACAGCAGCCCGCCGCAGGCGCCAAAACAATTGGTTTGTACACTGGACGTGGTTTGGGTCGCGGGTGGGCCGCGGGTTCTCCACCGGGAACGAATGCAAAAGATGCCCGCCGCAGGCGCCGAAAAATGTGGTTTGTACCCTGGACGCGGTCGCGGGTGGGCCGCGTGCTCGCCACCTGAAGCGAATGCAAAAGATGCCCGGCGCAGGCGCCGAAAAATGTGGTTTGTACCCTGAACGTGGTTTGGGTCGCGGGTTGGTCGCGAGTTGGTCACGGGGTGGGTCGCGGGCTCTCCACCTGGAAGGACTGAAAAAAAAATCCGCCGCAGGCGCCGAAAATGGCGTTTGTACCTTGAGCGTGGTTCGGGTCGCGGGGTGGGTCGCGGGGTGGGTCGCGGGTGGGTCTCGGGTGGGTCGCGGGTGGGTCGCGGGTGGGTCGCGGGTGGGTCGCGGGTGGGTCGCGGGGTGGGCCGCGGGCGGGTCGCGGGGTGGGTCGTTGGGTGGGTCGCGGGGTGGTTCGCGGGGTGGGTCGCGGGGTGGGTCGCGGGGTGGGTCGCGGGTGGGTCTCGGGTGGGTCGCGGGTGGGTCGCGGGGTGGGTCGCGGGGTTGGTCGCGGGTGGGTCGCGGGGCGGGTTGCGGGTGGGACGACGACAACAAACAACAATAACAACAACAATAAACAACAACCAATCACAACAACAACAACAACGAAAATCCGCACCGCGGAATTCCACTTCTGCCACGCACCCAGGGACAGTGAATGACCGTTCGGCTCTCTCATTCTGATAAGCATATCTGGAATCATTCCCCTTAAGATTCAGGTGAGAATCCAATTGTCGAATTCTGCTGTTCTCGCAGATGCAGTCGCATTCGCAATGACAGTCGCAGTGGCAACGGCCTCAGGGTCCAATGGAACCCTAAGGATTCCCATGGATTCCTACGGCATCCGTAGGCATCTTTAGGAATCCATGGGAATAGTTAGGAAACCTTCGGAATCCTTAGCAATCTTGATTCCTAAGGATTCCTGGATTCCTAAGGAACCCTAAGGGTCCTAAGGAATCCGAAGGATTCGCCTGCCTCGGCCTCAGCCTCAGCCTGCCTCAGCCTCAGCCTGCCTCAGCCTCAGCCTCAGCCTGTCTCAGCCTCAGCTTGCTTCAGCATGTGCCTCAGCCTCAGCCTGCGCCTGCCTCGGCTTGCCTCGGCCTCAGCCTCAGCCTGTCTCGGCCTCAGCATCAGCCTCAGCCTGCCTCAGTCTCACCTTCAGCCTGCCTCAGCCTCAACCTGCATCAGCCTCAGCCTCAGCCTGCATCAGCCGCAGCTTGCCTCAGCCTCAGCCACAACCTCAGCCTCAGCCTCAGCCTGCCTCAGCTTCAGCCTGCCTCAGCCTCAGCCTGCTTCGGCTTGCCTCAGCCTCAGCCTCAGCCTGCCTCGGCCTCAGCCTCAGCCTCAGCCTCAGCGTCAGCTTCTCAGCCTCAGCCTGCATCAGCCTCAGCCCCAGCCTGCCTCAGCCTCAGCCTCAGCCTGCCTCGGCCTCAGCCTGCATCAGCCTCAGCCTCAGCCTGCCTCAGCCGCAGCTTGCCTCAGCCTCAGCCGCTGCCTTAGCCTCAGCCTCAGCCTGCCTCAGCATCAGCCTCAGCCTCAGCCTGCTTCGGCTTGCCTCAGCCTCAGCCTCAGCCTGCCTCTCAGCCTCAGCTTCAGCCTCAGTCTCAGCCTGCTTCAGCCTCAGCCTGCCTCAGCCTCCTGAGCCTGCCTCGGCCTCAGCCTTAGCCTGCCTCAGCCTCAGCCTGTCTCAGCCTCAGCCTGCGTAAGCATCAGCCTCAGCTCCAGCCTCAGCCTGCCTCGGCTTGCCTCGGCCTCAGCCTCACCCTGCCTCGGCCTCAGCCTCAGCCTCAGCCTCGGCTTGCCTCAGCCTCAGCCTCAGCCTGCCTCAGCCTCAGCCATCATCAGCCTCAGCTTCACCCTGCCTCAGCCGCAGCTTGCCTCAGCCACAGCCTCAGCCACGGCCTCAGCCTGCCTCAGCCTCAGCCTGCCTCAGCTTCAGCCTCAGCCTCAGGCTGCCTTGGCCTGCCTCAGCCTCAGCCTCAGCCTGCCTCGGCCTCAGCCTCAGCCTCAGCCTCAGCCTCAGCCTCAGCCTCAGCCTGCCTCAGCCTCAGCGTCAGCCTCTCAGCCTCAGCCTGCATCGGCCTGAGCCTCAACCTCAGCCTGCCTCAGCCTCAGCCTCAGCCTGCCTCAGCCTCAGCCTGCATCAGCCTCAGCCTCAGCCTGCCTCAGCCGCAGTTTGCCTCAGCCTCAGCCGCAGCCTCTCAGCCTCAGCCTCAGCCTCAGCCTGCCTAAGCTTCAGCCTCAGCCTCAGCCTGCCTCGGCTTGCCTCAGCCTCAGCCTCAGCCTGCCTCGGCTTCAGCCTCAGCCTCAGCTTGCCTCTGGCCCACAGTTGGCTCCGGGCAATCAGAATATGGTAAAAAAATGGCGTTCCGGGAACACGAAGAGCACGAAGTGGCCTGCAGTTGGCTCCGGGCATTCAACATGTGGCCTGGGAGTGGTGTTCTGGGAACACGAAGAACACGAAGTTGCCTACACTTGGCTCCGGGCATTCAAAATGTGGCCTGGGAGTCGTGTTTTGGGAGTACGAAAAACACGAAGTGGCCTACAGTTGGCTCTGGGCATTCAAAATGTGGCCTGGGAATGGTGTTTTGGGAACGCGAAGAAACCGAAGTGGCCTACAGTTGGCTCCGGGCATTCAACATGTGGCCTGGAAATGGTGTTCTGGGAATGGATCCCTAAGGATTCCTAAGACTTCCTGAGGATTCATAAGGATTCCTCGGGCTGCCGGATCTGTCCGGTTTTGTCCGGATTCTGCCCAGCTCCCCTGGGGCGTCAAGATGCTCTCTTTTGACACCACCAGAAACCTATCAGCAAAAGCTGATAGGTAACAAACACATGGAAACACATGCAGAATAGAACGGGAGAGGAATCGATGTATTGGTCTAAGTGTACACCTATTTTTGCGTTTTTATGTATACATATAGATGTATGCATGATTATATATATACACATGAAAGAAACACACAGAAGAGACAGAGAGAGAGAGAGAGAAAGAGAACACACATAACAAGATAAAGAAAGAGAGAGAAAGAGAGAGAGAGAGAGGGAGAGGGAGAGACAGAACTATAGCGATACATACAGAGAAGGAGAGAGAGAGAGAGAACAAGCAAACAATATAGGCATACATATTGTGACATGATGAGAAAGAAGGAGAGAGAGAGACAGAGAAAGAGAGAGAGAGAGAGAGAAAGAAAGAGAGAGAGAGAGAGAGAAAAAAAGAGAGAGAGAGAGAGAGAGAAAGAGCGCGAAGGCGCGAGCGTCAGCACCAAAGGCGCCAGTTGCAGCACGCGGGGGGGGGGGGCGTCAGGGGAGGAGGGGGAAGAACTGGGGAGGAGCAGGACGAGGGAGGAACAGGAAGAAGGGAGGGACTGCAGCGGGAGGAGGGGGCAGGAGGAGGGAGGAGCGGGAGACGGGTCCTTCTTGAACTCCTGGCCGGAATGCTAAGGCGGTGCAGGACATGTCCAGGGTTCTATCTTGAGATGGAAGAGGCGGCGGAGGATGAGGACGGGAGGGGGATACGATGGCGATGCTGAGGTGGAGGAGGCGGGCGAGGAGGGGTGAGGAGGAGGGGGGAGGCGGAGGAGACGATGGAGGAGACGGAGGAGACGGAGGAGGGGCAACTGCAGCGCCGGGCGGTCGAGGAGGGCGCGCTCCCAGAAGCTCCTCTTCCTCCTCCTCCTCCTCCTCCTCCTCCTCCTCCTCCTCCTCCTCCTCCTCCTCTCCCGCCTCAGCCTCAGCCTCAGCCTCAGCCTCCTCCTCCTCCTCCTCCTCCTCCTGTCGCCACGTCAGCAAGATCTAACGAACTTCCGGCGGCACCCGGATGGTCGTCTGAAGCCTGCAGAAGCTCAGCATGGGGAAAGGCGAAAGGGGAAGGGGCAGACGTATAAGTAGAATTAGAATCGAAACTCTAAGCAGTATTAGTGGTACTTTGTAGGATAGGGTTTGGGGGATAGGGTTGCGGGGTTGGGGTGTGCGGTGGTTGGCTTTCAGGGGTTGTGCGGTTGGGTATTTCCATCGTTGGCCATTGTGTTTTTTCGTAGGCCACCCAGTCAAAGGCCCCCTTCCAGGAGGAGAAGCTCTTCTGGTGTTTGGTGTTTGGTGTTTGTTGTCTTGTGTCCTGGGCTTGGTGTTTTGGGTCTTGTGTTTGGTGTTTGGGGTTCGGTGTTTGCGGCGTTCGTGTCTAAGGTGTTTGGGTGGTGGGGTGTTTGGTGTTTGGGGTTTGGGGTTTGTGGGGTGGGGCTTGGTGTTTGGGGTTCGGCGTTTGGGGTGTAGGGGAGTTGGCGTTTGGTGCTTGGTGTTTGGAACTTGGGGTTTGGGGTTTCGGGTGATTCGTGTTTCGTCATTCGCTGTTGGGTGTTATGGTTTGGTATTTGAGGTTTGGTGTTTGGTGCTTGGGGCTTGGTGTTTAGTGTTTGGGGGATGGGGGATGGGGGATGGAGTTTTTGGGATGGGGTTTGCGGTGGTGGTTATTGTGGTGGTTGGGCTTGCGTGTTTGTTCATAGTTTTCCTTAGTTGTTGTTCGTCGGCCACCCGGAGAATTGGCAATATTCCCAATGGGGCAATTCTTTTCCTGGTGGAATCCCACCAATCCAGCAGTTCCCACAGGTCCACAGGTCGCACAAGTCCCCCATGGGTCCCACAGGTCGCACACGTCACAAGGGTCCCCAGGTCTCACAGGTCCCACAGACCACACGCGTCCCTCAGATCCTTTGCTGCTGCCAGGGTGCCCCACCCGCTGGGGGTAATGTGTCCCCGCAGTCCCCTTCCCCCCCATCGCCACGTCTGGGTCCGCCCGGAATGTTTGGCCAGAGCGCGCCCGAGGACAGGTCGAGGGGGGCCCCTGCGGGAGAGGGAGGGGGCAGAGGAGGAGGGGGAGTGGGAGCGGGCGAAGGCGGATGGGGGTGCAGGATGGAGGGGATGAGGGAGGAGAGAGAAGACGCAGGATGAGGGAGGAGGGGGGTTACAGAGGTGGAGGAGCTCAGCAGAGGAAGGAGCCTGCGCATATCGAGGCGCAGCACGGCAAAGGGGGGAGGTGCAGCAGCAGCCGGAGGAGGCCGAGCAGGAGGACGACGAGGAGATGGAGCAGCATCAGCAGTGACAGGTCGAGCAGCAGGGGCAGGCCCGCGCGCCCGGAAAAGCCCTCTCTCGCCCCGCAGCTCTGCCGGACATTGGTCCCTTCGAAGCGGCGGCAGGCCTATATGGCGCGGTTCTGTTGTTGCGGAGCGGGCGTCCGACGCAGCGTGCCGGAGCGGTGCCTGTGAGAGGTGTCGTTGCCAGAACGGGCCTTTTCCCGGTCTAGGTGGCGACATCCGAACCCTACACCCACCAAGTATTGGTTTGCCGATCGGCGCGGGTCCTCGCCCTCCCTCCCCCCCCCCGTGGAGTAGATCTTGGCTGTTCCTGGCGTTTGTTTCGAGCAGGTGGAGCCCCTGCCCCCTGGGACGCACTGTCGAAAGGTGGAGTCCCTGCCCCAGGTGGAGTCTGGAACCACCCCCCCCCCCTACGCCCAATGTCGCAACGCCGAATAAGAAGACGTGCACGTGGCGACATCCGAACCCTGCCCCCGGCGGCAGCAGCAGGGAGTGGCCGCCGCCAGAGCAGGAGGACCAGTCGGCGGACGAGCACCCGGGAGACCCGACGCATCGATACCGAGCCTCTGCCTGGGGCTGGCCTCGCGTCCCGAGCCGTTCTGGGCGGTCCCCCGAGGGCCCGCCGAGGGCCCGGAGTCCAAGAACGGCAGCAGTCGCCGCCACGACGTTTTGCCAAGACCTTCAAGCCGGTGCCCCTCTGTAGCAGGAGTATCACAAAAATAGTCAAAACGGTGGTCTGGGGACGATCAGTTTCGTGCTCTTTGGATTCTTGATGGGCTCTTCTGGGATTGATGTGTTGGTTATGCTTCCAAGCTCCGCCTGCAGGAGGACATGCACGAGCTGATCCAAGACGCGAGGAGGCTTGGTGGGTCTCCGGCGGCCGATATCGGCACGACCCGGGCAAACCCCGAAGAGCGCTCTCGTCGAGGCGCGGCCGCCAGAGAGCACCCCGAGGGGTAGTGAGAAGTTCAAGAGACGACGAGCAAGCCTCCGAAAGCCCTCAACGCTGCTCCTCCTCCGCTCCTCCTCCTCCTCCTCCTCCTCCTCCTCCTCCTTCCCCGTCTTCCTCCTCTTCCTCCTCCTCTTCCTCCTGCTCCTCCTCCGTTTCCTCCTCCTCCTCCTTCTCCTCCTCATCCTCCTCCTCCTCCTCCTCCTCCTCCTTCTCTGCTCGGCGCGCTGGAGGTCATGGGCAGGTGCACAGGTGCACGCGAGGGGGGGCAGCCAGAGCAGCCGCAGCGGCGCGGCCGCCCGGCAGGCCAGCGGCCTGGAGAAGCGCGCCGAGGGGCTGGGCAATGCCATCGTCACGCAGGCGGGGGAGGTGGAGGAGGAGGAAGAGGAGGAGGAGGAGGAGGAGGAGGAGGAGGAGGAGGAGGAGGAGGGCGAGGAGGAGGACGAGGAGGAGGAGGAGGAGGAGGAGGAGGACGAGGAGGACGAGGAGGGAGGAGGAGGAGGAGGAGGGACGAGGAGGAGGAGAGGAGACGGAGGGAGGAGCAGGAGGAGGGTAGGAGGAGGAGGAGGAGGAGCAGGAGGAGGAGGAGGAGGAGGGGTGGAGGAGGAGGTGGAGAGAGGAGGAGGAGGGAGGAGGAGAGGAGGAAGAGGAGGATGAGGAGGAGGAGGAGGGAGGAGGAGGAGGAGGAGGAGGAGGGGGAGGGGAGGAGGAGGAGGGGGAGTCGGAGGAGAAGGAGGAGGAGGAGGAGGAGGAGAGGGAGGGAGGGAGGAGGAGGAGGAGGAGGAGGAGGAGGAGGAGGAGGAGGAGGAGGAGGAGGAGGAGTAGGAGGAGGAGGAGGAGGTGGAGGAGGAGGAGGAGGAGCAGGAGGAGCAGGAGGAGAAGGAGAAGGAGGAGGCAGAAAGGAGCTTCCACTTGAGCCCCCGCGGGGGTTGCGAAGCGAGGTGCTGTGGCAAGGGCCTCGCCCTCGATCGCGGGCGATGTTTCTCCCCCTGTTCCCGGGTTCCGCCCGAAGGGCTGTGTCCGCTCAGAAAAGGGGAGTCCCTGGGATCACCACCATGGGGCGGTCCGGACGCACCCCTATCGAGGTTGGACGCGCCCCCATCGTGTATCCCAGGGTTGGGCCTCAAAGTTCTGGTCCATTCGGAAATACCACGAAGCCTGGGATAGGGCTCGTTATATACTTGTTATTCGAGGGTCGACGGGGTTGGCATCTCTTCTTCGGCGGAAGGCCCGCGGATGCAGAACGAGGCTGCCTCCGCCGGCGAAAGGATGGCGGGAGCAGGCGGAGGTACAAGGTGCGCCCCCAAAAAGGTGTCAAAGCATTTGGGGGTTCAAGGTTTCTGGAGTTCGCCAGTATACACGCGGTTATACGTGGACGCCAAGTTGGGTGATATTTGGCATTGTCGTGGGATGCAAGTGGCCTGGGTGGGTTCGGTAGCTCCGCTAAGTGGGCGGAGCCCGCTCAGCCCAGATCGTCAACCCCGACCCCCTCAGCCACCGTAGGGCACTCATAAGCCAGGCCAGGCCAGATCTGACTCACCTTTGCATCCTGCTGCAGACCCCGGTCCAGTCAGCAACCACAGCGGTGATCCATGCAGACGCATCCCCAGAAGTCCTGAGTTAAGCGACAGGGGATTTCTTGGAGAAGACGGCTTCGACTGCGCGGACGTTCACGCGCAAGCTTCCCGCCAGCGTGAGGTCGCGCGTGCGCGCCCTCCTTGCTCCACGCTGTGCGCACGCTGCCGGCCTGCGTAAGCCTCGGCGCAAGGTTGCTACGTCCTCCCTTGTAAGACCCGTCTCTTGTTACCGCTTATGTCGAAGAAGAAGAAACGCCAGAAACATAAACTTTGGGCGCTCCGCGCGGATGTCTTGGATCCGCGCTGCGCCCCCCTGGCGGCTCCTCTGGCGCCGCCCCTGGCGCGCTCCGCGCGCCAGCGAGGGGGGTCCAGCGCAGATCCAACAGGTCCGCGCGGAGCACCAATGTGTGTTTCTCAGTGCCGTATGTCTATGGTTTTTTCTTTTTTATATTTTGTGTGTTTCTCAGTGCCTGCGTTTTTCCTCGGTTTACCGGGCCCTGGGACAATCAGCAACGCATCCAGGACGGAAAGATGACTCCAGAGAAGGTGTCGTGACTTTTGCTGTGGTCACCGCGGGGCTTGCGAAGGGGATAGGGGGCTGTAAGTGGATGCCATGGTAGGTTAGATCTGGCCTAACAAAGCTCAGAAGCAGGTGACAGGTGCCCTAAGAGGTTTGGGGGTCAACGTTTGAGCTAAGTGGGCTCCGCCCACTCAGTGGAGTGATCTGACCCCCCTGAGCCACCAACTCATCGTTAGGTCAGGCCAGGCCTACAACCCGCGGTGGCATCCACGTGTAACCCCTGTTCACTTGACACCGCCCGCAGTCCCTGAGATCCGAGGTTGCAAACAATGTAGCACCACATCACCACTGGAGCCCTGCAGACTCCGTCCCTCTGTGCCTTGTTCTCCGAGCCGGGC
>CAUYUJ010022407.1:115304-124027 GCA_963575745.1 Prorocentrum cordatum
CCTCCTCTACCTCCTTCCCCCCCATGCTCCCCCTCCTCCTCCCCTCCTCCTCCTCCTCCTCCGCCTCTCCTCCTCCTCCTCCTCCTCTTACCCCCCCCTCCTCCCCCCCCTCCTCCCCCACCTCCTCCCTCATTCCCGCCTCTCCTCCTCCTCCCTCATCCCTCCTCCTCCTCTCCTCCTCACCCTCCTCCTCCTCCTCCTCCTCCTCCTCACCCTCCTCTTCCTCCTCCTCCTCCTCCTCCTGCATGGGGCACCCGCGGCAGGAGCGGGCGCGCGGCCCCCCGGGGCTCGGCTGGGCCCCCGCGGGCCCAAGCCTGCGGGAGGCACTCGCCGCGGCGGGTCCGCCGGCTGAGCCCCTGCGGCGCACCGCGCTGCCTCTGGACCTCAGGGGGGATGAAGCAGTGGCGAAGCGTCCGGGCGTGCGGCTTGCGCCCTTGGGCGGTGTCCCCGAAGGGCCCCCCATTGGGCCGCGCACCTCCTGCGTGTGGCCGGCCTGAGTGGATCGCCATGAAGGAAGCGGGCCTTGAGGGACGCGGGCCCCGAGGGTTTTTTGCCGTTTTTGAGGGACCCTCCACGGGCCCCCGGAGCTGTCAGAGAACGTCTCTCAAGCAGCGGCGAAGCGTTTTGGCGTGCCTATAGATCTACCAAACAAAGTTCTGATCACCTTTTGTGGTTTCCACGAAATGTTCTCGGAACAGTTCTGGCTGGGACTGTCTTCTTTTTGACACATCGGGATTATGTTCTAAGAACCTTGTTTGAGTTCTTTGACTATTTGAGGGTTCTGAGAAGATTTCGTGGTATGCCTCTAGGAATGCCGGGACGGTCGGCCCCTGCTCAAGGGGAGGACAACGAAGACCCTTTGGCGCTGTGACAAAAATCGCGGCGGGGGGGGTCGCTATTCTCGGCCTTTGGGGTTCCTTGCGGGGCCTCGGGACTGTCAAACAACGACTCGAGATGAAAATCCGGTCCCAGGGAATGGGTCCAGACCTTTGGGGTTCGCATCATGAAAAGATCATGACGTCGGGGGTCGGGGAAGGTACCCATACCGCTACCCTTCCATCGTTTGCGCCTTTTTCGGTCTCATGGGAGGCCCTCGTCGCCACCGCTGGATGCGCCTCGAAATCCTGGGGTCAGAGCGCACCCCAGGAGAGGTCCAGGGAGTAGCGGTATCGGTACCTTTCCCAGACCTCCAGACGTCATAATGATTCTTGTGCGGCGCGACCCCGAGAAGTCCGGACCCATTCCCCGGGACCGGTGTTTCATCCCGAGTAGTTTTGTTGACGGTTCCGAGGCCCAGCGAGAGCCTCCAGAGGCCGAAAGTAGAGAAACGTTTCCCGTCGTGACTTTGTTAGGACTCGAGGGGGTCTGGGTTTGGTTTCCCCAGGACCACCTTGTGGCGCCCGCGGAGGCGGTGCACCCGCACCGCGGAGGAGTGCCAGCGCCGCCGGGCCTGTGGGAGCTGCGGCCGGCCGTCCGCGAGGCCGCCGGTGGCGGCCCCCGCGCCCGCGAGTTGCATCATCGCCCGACCGATGCGCGTCCCCAAGGCTCAAGCAGTGGCGAGGCGTCCTGGCTCGCCTACCGCCCTACCAAACAATGTTCTAAGAACCTTTTGTGGTTTCCACGAAATGTTCTTAGAGCATGTCTGGCGGAGTCTGTCTTGTTTTATCCCGTCGGGTTGATGTTCTCAGAACATTGTGTTTGTTCCGTGAACATTTCTGGGTTCTAAGAACATTTCGTGGTAGGACTGTAGGAATGCTGGGACGGTCGGTCCCTGCTCAAATCATCGCCCGACCGATGCGCGTCCCCAAGACCCCCTCGCGCTGCGAAAAAGTCACGACGGGAGGTTTTTCGCTATGTTCTGCCCCTGAGGGCCCTCACCGGGCCTCGGGGCCGTCAAAAAACAAGTGCAGGGGATGAAAAACCGGTCCCGGCGAGTAGGTCCGGACCTCTGGGGGTCGCGTCATGGAAAAATCATGATGTCGGGGGTGTGGGGTCGCAATGTTTTCACAGTGGGCGTTTTCGCTCCATGGCGGGCTCTGGGGCCCTCACAGATCGTTTCGGATCGGAAAACGTCGCAGAACGATGGGGTCCGGGGCTCTGGTCGTGATTTTCTTTGATGTTGCACTTTTTTTCAACGGCGATGCATCGCCCATGCGGTGCGATGTGGGGCCCGATTTGCTTCACGTCGGCGTCGCCGACGCATCGCCGACGTCGCCGATGCATCGCTGGTGCGGCGTGGGTGCATCGCCGGTGCATCGCCGATGTATCGGCGATGCGGCGCGGTCTTCCGACCCCATCTACACATCATTCATTTCTGATGATTAGAAAGTTCTTTGATTTTGTTTTGGGGCCAAGATCCTTTCATTTCCAATTATTCTATTCTGGGCCTCTTCCTGGCCACTAGGGGGCCACGAACAATCGGAAACGAGCACAGTTCGAAGTGAGCACGATGGGACATGAGAACGACGTGCACTCCGACCCTCTCTGGGGGGCCTCTGCACTTGGCCTTGGTGGCTCGGTCCACCCGTGCCCTCCCCCCTCCCTTCGGCTGCAGGTCACGGGAGCGTCGCGATCCCTTCTCGCAGCTCCGCCCCTGGAGGGCCTCCGCGAGCGCCAGCGTGTTGTTGTAGCCGACGAGAAGGTGCTGGTCGTGGCGTCGATTCGCGTCGGCGTGGCGTCGAGAAGCGTCGGTTGGCGTCGGTTCGCAGGAGGCAGCAAGATGGCATGTTGCAAGTATGCGCCCCTCAAAACCCGAAGGGGAACATAAAGTATCCCCATCTGCTCCTGCTTGCTGATGTTTCGCTCAGATCGTTCCGTGGAGCAGGCGTTGACGACGCCATCGCGGAATGAAGCAATACGAGAAGTAGATTGGCGCTGCCGAGCGACTATCATGCTAGCCCCTTGGCAAATCTCGATAGCGCACCCAGGGCACTTAGTGGTTTACGAACTGCGCCGTCGCCAGATTGAAGATTACACACATTTCAGTATTTCGCATCCGGGGCATTTTGGGGCGGCACCGTCGCCGCAAATCAGTCTGCAGCAGTGTGCAGAGCTTGACAGTGGGTGGGCCAATCGGTCGGTGGGACCACGGCCACGCCAATGGGGATCGGGACCCTGACGTGCGATGTCTCGATTTTTGAGTGACCCATGCCTCCACACTGAAGTTTGGCTTGTCCCTCTACAGGAAGAGTATCCAAAGATAGTAAAACAATAGTCTCAAGACGATGTTTGGACCTTGCTTCGGCTATTTTTGTATATTTTTGACCATTCTAAATTTGTCCTCCAACATCCGCCTGACGCGCCCGATCTGCCCCCACACATCCGGGTTTCCGGAGACCCGGACCCGGCGGCGCGCCGAGAGGGAGGGCGGCGAGACGGGGCGCAGAGGCTTGCCTCCTCGGCAGGCGGTGGGGCTCCTCGGACGCCCGAGGAGGGGGGAGGAGGAGGAGGAGGAGGAGGAGGAGGAGGAGGAGGAGGAGGAGGAGGAAGGAGGAAGAGGAGGAGGAGGAGGAGGGAAGGAGGAGGAGGGGGGAGGAGGAGGAGGAGGAGGGGAGGGAGGGGGAGGGGGTGGAGGAGGAGGAGGAGGAGCGGAGGATGGAGAGGAGGTGGAGGAGGGAGGGAGGGAGGAATAGGAGCAGGGGGGTTGGGGTGGGGGGAGGAGGAGGCGGAGGAGGAGGAGGAGGAGGAGGAGGAGGGGAGGAGGAGGAGGATGATGATGATGATGATGCTGATGATGTGATGATGTTGCATGCTGGTGGTGGTGGTGGTGGTGATGTGATGTGATGATGATGATGCTGATTGCGGTTGATCATGCAGTGATGTTGGGGTGACTGATGATCGATGTTTGATGTGATGATGATGATGATGATGTTGAGATGACTGATCATGAGGAGGAGGAGGAGGAGGACGGAGGAGGAGGAGGAGGAGGAGGAGGAGGAGTGAGGAGGCGGAGGAGGAGGAGGAGGAGGAGGAGGAGGAGGAGGAGGAGGAGGAAGGGGAGCCCAAGAAGGGCAAGGTCGGTCGCGCCCTCTACACCAGTCTTCTGCAGGCCATGCAGGAGCACGCGGCCAAGAAGGCCAAGACGTCGGCCGTTGACTCGTCTTCCTAACACATGGTCCTTCGTCACCGCTAATGTCTCAGGCCGTGCAGGGCTAGAGACCATTCTCAATTCACAGTCAGTCATCGACGCTGACGCTGTTGGCGTGCAGGAGCATCACTTCATCGAGTGCGCAGGCTGGGAGCAGAGGCTCCGACACATGGGCTGGAAGGCTTCGGCTACCGCAGCCAGAGATACAGGGCAGGGAGGCACCACAGGTGGTCTCCTTTAGATGGTTCAGCAGCGGCACGGACTTTCGCTGCTAATTGGTCAAGCTCCAGTTCTTGAGCCAGCGCGCATTGCAGTCAGGCGCGTGTCAGGAGTCGTGCCTGGAGGCATCATATGGGCAGTAGTTTACATGCACGACTCGCAGGGTTTGTCAGCGCTAAATTGGGATCTCTTGTGCAAGCTGGGGGCGGTCATCAGGCAGTTCGGCATGCCGTTTATTCTTTCAGGAGATTGGAATTTGAGCCCCGACGAGCTGGTCGGCCCTGGATGGGTTGAGGCCGTCTCTGGACACATTCTTTCCCCTCAGTTAGCCACGTGTACGGGTGGAAAAGGCAGGGTACTGGACTACTTCATTGTCTCGGAGGGGCTGCAGTATCGTCACAAGCTCGCCGTGCCCACTGACGTTGGCACCACGCCGCAGTATCCAGTTCTTTTGTCCCTCGAGGGACTGCGACAAGCCCCCACGCTGCCGCAAATTCGCGTGCCTCGTATGTTCCCTCGCCAACGGCCTCAAGGACCCATGCGAGAAAGCACCCGCTGGCAGTCAGTTACGGAGCTGGCGCTTGCACAGGTGAGCACTCAAGAGTTGTGGGAGAGCTTTGTGCATACCATGGTGCTCGAGTTCGTTGACATCTACCAGATCAGCAGTGACGAGGCGTACCTGTACCAGGGTAGGGCCAAGCCTTTACAGCGCAAGCGTGCTGCCGCGCGCAAGCCGTCAGTCATGCCCTATCCGCGTCTCTCGCCTTTCGCCACGTGGTGGAGGCTTGTGACGCAAGTCTTCACCGAGCTCGGCAAGTTTCAGTCCGCGTCGTATCGTCGTACCACTTTGTCGTCGTGTGAGAAGCTTGCCGAGCAAGGGCGCAAGTTCACCGATGCCAGTGCGCAGCCTTGGGTTACTCTGCTCTGGACCGCCCCCTCGCTTTCCTGGGAGCTTTCGGCGGTGCTCGCCAACCTTGCCAGGCAGCTCTCATCCAAGCATCAGCGCGCGGCTGAGCAGCATAGGGACGCCAGCTGGATGAGTTGGGTCAAGTCTCACAGCAGTGCAGGCGGAGGAGCCCTTTTCAATCTCTCGAAGCCTCCCACCCCATGGCACAGCAGCTCCAGTTTTAGACATGACGGCTCGCTGCCGCCAGCTCCAGCCAGTCAGGAAGAGGAGATGGCGCTTTTGGTTTCTGAGTGGGGGGCGCATTGGGAGGTGGGGTCCCTGGCCGATCCGCTTTTGTGGACGTCAGATATGGGCCCTGAGCTGCCTGATTTCGACTTGGACGATCTCAAAGCGTGTCTCCGCAGCTTTCGAGCCAGTAGCGGCGCTGGTTACGATCAGATTTCGCCCCGTCAGTTGCTCGAGTTGCCAGATGGGGGCCTTGAGTGTTTTCGCCAGCTAATATTCACCATCGAGAGTAGCTTCGAGTGGCCACAGTTGTGGTCAAAGATAGTCTTCATATTGAAGCGCACAGGCGTATTGAACCCCATAGCTTTAATGCACGTCACGTCCAGGGTCCAAGGACGACTTCGCCGCCCCCTCATTCGGCATTGGCAGCAGCAGAACTTTCGGGAGTTCTGGTGGTCGACTCGGGGGAGGGGGTCGGATCGGCTTGTGTGGGTTCAAGCTGCCTTCGCCGAGTGGGCCCAGGGACGCAACCTTTTCGCTGGCACGGTCCTGTTAGACCTTCACAAAGCGTTTGAAAACGTGCGGCACGGAGAGCTGCTCAAGGCGGCTCACGCTACGGATTTTCCCCTTCGACAGTTGCGTGTGTTGGTGAGCCTGTATCGGGCTCCGCGGGTCCTGGACCATGCTGGGGCCACCTCGGCCCCCATCTGCACCGAGAAAGCGGTGCTTCCAGGCTGTCATTTTGCCACCCTCATGCTGCAGCTGGTGCTGCTCGCCCCGCTTGACACGGTGCAAGCAGCCTTCCCTCTTCGCACAGCTCGAGAGGTTCAGGTTGGCGCGGTGGTGGATGACTCGGGGTTGCACAAGGTCGGATCCTCAGAGCAAGTGCGAGACACTCTGGTGCAAGCCACACGCTTGCTTCATCAAGAGTTGAGTGCCGTTCATCTTCCAGTCAGCAAACATAAGTCTCGTGTGCTCGCCTCCTGTTCTCAGCTTCGTTCGCAGTTAGCCCTTGCGCTCAAAGCCAAGTGCGTGCTTGGTGTACAGAGTGAGCGCAATCTCGGAATCGATTATGCTGCAGGTGGCGTGATCAAGAGACACACCAAGTCAGGGCGTTTCACTGCCGCGAAGGTGCGTCACACAAAGATCCTCAATATGTCTAGCAAGCTGAGTAAAAGGCGAGCGCATCACATGGTTCGTGCCGCCGTTCAGGCCTCCACCTCTTACGGGTCGGGGGTGATGGGCAGCAACGGGCGTGAGCTCGCGCAGGCTCGTCTTCATCAGGCTACCGTGCAGTCGCAGAGGGTGTCAGGGCGCTCGATCACCCTCATGCTGCAGCTGACTGGCATTCCTCGCATCGATCCTGCGCACCACCTCAACGTCTCTCCTCTCCTCTCTATCGCCACCTCGCTCTGGGACGGGTGGGTTCCTAGTGGGGTGGTGAAGCAAGGCCTCGAAGGTGCGAGGCAGAGACTTCAAGAGCTCCGCTCTCCGTGGCAGGCCATGCGAGGTCCCTTTTCCGCCGCCGTCGCCACGGCAATGCGACTCGGCATCAGGATGAACGGGCTCGAGTGGCAGCACCCTAGCGTGGGCGTGTTCTCGGTTGAAGCTTTGTGTCCCCGCACGGTCAAAACTGCCCTCGAGACCGTCGTCGAGAGCTGGCTTTGGAGCAAGGTGGCAGACCACCTTCAGATGCCCGGGTTTGTGCAAGGCCCCTTTTTGGCCCCCATCAAAGCTGGCGTGTCCAAGCTTAAAGCGCACGAAAAAAGCCTATGTCGTCAGTGTAGTTTCTGGCGGCCAGTGGCCGCAAGACAGACAATACCAGCTTGGTCTGTCGTCTCAGCAAGAGTGTCAGGTCTGCGCCTCAGCCCCAGGGACCCTCTTGCACAGGCACGCTGGATGCGCTGCCCATCAGGACTTGCTTGAGCTAGAGCAGGAGCCTCCAGCGTGCACGCAGGCCATGGTAGCAGCAGCAGGTAATCCTCTCGTTCGTCTCCTCCTCGAGAGGCTCCTTGTGCCGCTGCCTGCTCCTCCTCCGCCCCGACCCAACCCCCCCGAAGAACTTTGGCTCTTCGGAACCCCCGATCAGCTCGGAGGAGATTGTTTTCTCGACGGGAGCCCATTTGATTCCGAGCTCCCGCCCACCGCGCGCTCGCTAGGTTGGGCCATCGTTTCCTTGCACGATGATCCGAGCCTGCCCGCATCTCGAGCGAAGCGCGCGGTGGTGGCTGGTGGTATCCCAGCTGGGCACTTTGATATCGATGCGTGTGAGCTTCGGGCGTTTTTCATGGGCCTTAGGCAGGCCCTTCCTGATGCCGTCTTCTGGACCGACTCCAATTTTGTTTTCCAGGGCGTCTGGAATCGAGGGCGGCAGTTCTGTTGCTCGTCTAAAGCTGCGTGGGCCGACATCTGGAAGCTTGTCTGGCATGCCGTTGACGACAGAGGTGGTCTCGACGCGCTGCGCCTTAACAAAGTTAAGGCGCACGCCTCTCGTGCCGACGTCACCTCGGGTCGTCTCTCAGCCAGGGCTCAGGTGGGCAACGAGCTGGCTGACCAGTATGCCAAGCAGGCCGCTGAGCACGGCCGAGTCGCTCAGCAATATCGCGACTTGTTTAAAAGTCAGTATAAGGTTGTGCAGGCTCTGACCCGATGGGTTGGCGTGTGTGGGCCCCCCATGGCCGATTTGGACAGTCTGCATGTTCCCGTGTCCAAGCGTGCCAGGGTTCTCAGGACTGATGTGCCCAGGTTGCATGTAATTCCTCCTCCTCCTGTGGTCTCGTCGGTTGAAAGTCGTGCCGATGTTGCGATCGTGGTCCTGAGGAGAGAGGGTCACGCCACCCATCGAGCCTTTCCCTTTGCTCTCGCGGGGGGGATGCGGGGGGTGGTGTGCGCCCTGTGCGGTGCTGGCGGGGCCACCGTGTCCAAGCAGTTTCGCGATCCTTGCCCGCCAGTGCCCCCTGTCTGGGGCAGCCGCGTTTTGCGAGGCCTTGAGCAGGGCAAGTACGAACAAGGAAAGGAGTGGATTCTCCTCACCGAGGCTTGGAACCCTGCCAGTCTGGAGAGAAGCGGTCAGGGCCCAGACCCAGGCCGCCCTCCCCCTCGGGGGGAGCACCCTGTCGCTGGCCCCATCGGCTGGATGGCGCCCCCAGTCGAGGGTGACAAAAAGGTCGTCCTGATGGGTGCTCTCCCGAGGTTTTTGTTCTACGGAGGCCTTGCTCCGTCGGGGCTCGTGGGGATCTCATGAGCGCCTACTGCGTGCGCAGGAGGAGGAGGAGGAGGAGGAGG
>CAUYUJ010022408.1:0-25000 GCA_963575745.1 Prorocentrum cordatum
GATGATGATGATGATGAATGATGAATGATGATGATGTATGATGATGATGATGATGATGATGATGTGATGATGATGATTGATGATGATGAGATGATGAGATGCTGATGATGATGATGATGCTGATGATGCTGTATGTGATGATGATGATGATGATGATGATGATGATGATGATGATGATGATGGTGATGTGATGATGATGATGATGATGATGATGATGCTGATGATGATGATGATGATGATGATGATGATGATGATGATGATGATGATGATGATGATGATGATTTTGAGGGGGAGGAGAAGGACGAGGAGAAGGACGAGGAGGAGGAGGAAGACGAAGAGGAGGAGGAGGAGGAAGAGGAGGAGGAGGAGTAGATGAAGGAGGAGGATGAGGAAGAAGAGGAGCAGGAAGTGCAGGAGGATAATAAAAGAGCGGACGACGACGACGAAGACGACGACGACGACGATTACGACGGCGACGACCACGACAACGACGACGACGACGACGACGACGACGACGACGACGACCACGACGCTGACGACGACGACGACGACGATGACGACGACGACGACGAAGACGACGATGGCCCCGCTGAGGAGGACTCGGACCTGCAGGTCGCCGACGCCTGCGCGCTCCTGTGGGCGTGCTGCCTCGCCGGCGCGGCGGGCGCGTGCCTCTCGGCGCACGCCCCCCTTCCCGCCTTCTTGCCTGGCGGCCGCCTGCTCGCCGCCGCCGCCGGTCGCCGCCGCCGCCGCCCATCATCGTCGTGCTTGTCGCTGTCGTGCTCGCCGCCATCGCATTCGTCATCGTCGTCGTCGTCGCCGCCGCTGGCGCCGCCGCCGTCGTCGTCGTCGCCGTCGTCGTCGCCGCCGCCGTCGTCGTCGTCGTCGTCGTCGTCGTCGTCGCCGCCGCCGCCGTCGTCGTCGTCGGCGTTGCCGCCGTCGTCCTCGTCGTCGTCGTCGTCGTCGTCGCCGTCACCGTCGTCGTCGCCGTCGTCGGCGTCGCCGCCGTCGTCGTCGCCGCCGTCGTCCTCGCTTTTGTGGTCGTCGTCGTCGTCGATTGTCGGTCGTGGTCGTCGATCGTCGCGGTCTTGTCTTTGCTCGTGGGGCGTCGCTGTCGTCGACCGTCGTTGTCTTCGTTTCGCTCGCCGCCGCCGCCGAACACGCAAAATACAGTACTTCCCCCGCCAGCCTTCCCGTGCTCTTCCTCCATCGTCCCGGATGACTCGCCGAGCGCGTCGTGGCCTCTGGGAGGGGTGGGGCAGCCCTCTCGCACCGAGCGCGCTCCACTACTCGCAGAGTGCGTAGTCGCAGACGTCCGAACAAGCAAAAACATGTGTTCGCCTCAAGATTTATATGTATGTACACATGTATGTATACATAAAATCATGCATACACCTACATCTATATATGTGTTTATCTATATATAATATATAATTATATATATACTATTATATAATATATATATATATAGGTTTAATACACCTATAGACATATATATTATCACAATATATATTCATATATATTATATATGCATCGCCAAATCCCTCACGGCGGATCCAGGCCAGTTGCGAGCAGCTGCGTTGCGAGTCGTGGGTCGCGCTTGTCTGCAGCGAAAGGGGAGGGGGGCGGGGGCGGGGGAGATGGGCGGGAGGCGCGGAGGAGGTGAGAGGCGGCCAGGAGGAGGAGGAGGAGGAGGAGGAGGAGGAGGAGGAGGAGGAGGAGGAGGAGGAGGAGGAGCGAGGAGGAGGAGGAGGAGGAGCGAGGAGGAGGAGCGAGGAGGAGGAGGAGGAGGAGGAGCGAGGAGCGAGGAGGAGGAGGAGAGGGAGGAGGAGGAGGAGGAGGAGGAGGAGGAGGAGGAGGGTTTCTTCGGCGGCGGCCGCTGATGTGGCCGTGGACCTCACGGCGGATGCAGAGGCTGCAGCAGCGGCGGTGGGCGGAACGAGGCCTATGTCCAATGACGAGTTGGATGCGATGTTTGTGGCGGTGCAGTCGGCGGATGTACCTATGTCTGGGGCGGATCGCCAGCATGTCATTGAAGAGCTGCAGGAGGCTGCGGCGAAGAAGGTCAAGGTGTCTGAGCAGTGTTCCTAACACAGAGTGGTGGTGTCGCTCAACGTCAATATTTTCGCTGCGTTTCGGGATCTACTGAATACCCAAGGGAGTACTGCTCAGGAACTGCTTCTGAGGCAGGCCGATGCGATTCTGGTTCAGGAGACGCATCTGACTGCTCGGGGGTGTGACGACGAGTCGGCTCGATTCAGAATGCTTGGATGGAACTGTTGCTTTACTTCAGCGATTGATTGCATTGCTGGGAAGCGCGGCAGTGGCAGCGGGGGTCTCCTGTGTTGTTGTTACCAGCAGCATGGAATGGGGCTCGTGGGCGGGGTCGGCAGCGCCATTGTGCCCGGCAAGCACTCGGGGAAAAGGTTCCCTGGGCCCCGTGTGCGCCAGGTCGAGAGCGTCCGCATATCCCTGTTCACAAACAACGTGAAATGGAGCTTCTGCAGGCGGAATGGCCCCGTTGGTGGAGGGTCGGGGAGTGGCACAAGTGCGCGAGCTGGCCCGCTGATGTGGGTGAGAGGCCATTTGGGCCCAGCGTTGAGCTGCTGCGTAAGGTTCTCATGACCCTCAAGAAGGCGTCAGGTGCAGGATTCGACTCCATTCGGCCACGGCAGCTGCTGGAACTGGGCGGTGATGCAATCGAGTGCTTCATAGGTCGGATCATGGCGGTGGAGTCCTCAGCCTGCTGGCCTGCGTTCTGCACGTAGATCGCTTTCTTGCAAAAGAGGCTCGGTGGAGTTCGCCCGATATGCTTTGATACACGTGCTGGCGCGACCTCAGGCGCGCATTCGGAGGCCTCTTGCTGTGTCTTGGGGGAAAGCGAACCACCGAGCGCATTCCTGGGCTTGTGCTGGGAGGTCTTGCGAGAGAGCGGTCTGGCAACAAGCGGCTAGGGCTGAGTGGGCTACTTGCAAGTCTCGGGGGGGGGGGCAGTTTGGTGATCGGCTCAGGTGCTCTTGGATCTTCTGATTGCCTTCGGGCAAGTACTACATCACTGGCTCCTGCAGACCGCTGCGGCCACTGGGTTCCCTCTGTGGCAACTTCGGTTCCAAGTGGAACTCTATAGGGCTCGCAGGTACCTTGCGTTCGGGTCTGCGGTGTCCGAGGGGGGCGGGGCCCAGCAAGCTATTCTTCCAGGGGGTGGGCGGGCGACTACGTTGCTCAAAGTTGCGCTCATTCTTCCCCTGGGCCAGGTGTACAGGTTGCACAGAACTGTTCTGCCAGTGGTTGTTGTGGATGGCATGTTACTTCAGCGCGTTGGAGGGCGTGAGCGGGTCGTTCGGACGGTTGCACAAGCAGCCAGCGAGTTGCAGACTGTTCTGGTCGAGTACAATTTGCGCATTCATGTTGATAAGACTCGCGTCCTTTCCAATGATCTCGATGCCAGGGTGGCGATGCCAGAAACGATTGCAAGAACTGGAGCCGTGGCTGTGCGACGCGGGCGTAATCTCGGAGTTGACTGCACGGCAGGCCGAAGGATAGATCGTCGAGTTCGGAAGGAGAATATCCAGCTGGCTCGAGGGGAGGTGCGTAGGACGAAGCGCTTTTGGACTGGGGCGCGGAAGGGGTATGCTGCAGCACGGGTAGCACGGTCAGGGAATGAGTCTAGCTGCGCATACGGCATGGCAGCGACGGGCTGCAACTGCGATGAGCTGGAGGCTGCGAGATCTCTGGCGCTAACGGCCATCGAGCCGAGAACTGCAGGCAAGAGCCGTACGTTGTCAGTTATGTGTCATGGGAAGATCGATCCGCAATATCGTGCGACTGCGCTGCCTGTGGTTGCCTTTGTCAGAGCGCTTCGGGAGTCTTGGGTGCCAACGCGTGGTCTCGAGTTTTCCAGAGCAGAGTCCTCGACTGTGGGGCTGTGAAGCTGTCTCTGGAGAGAGTGGGATGGTCTGTACTGAAACCTGTCAAGTGGTGTACGGATGAAGATGATGTGATTGATGCTCGTGAAGTGTGTCCGTGGTACATCACGTAGCTGCTTGAGGGCGGTCGTTGCGTGGCAGTGGCAGCATGTCTCGTATGACTGCTCGCTGGGGCATTTGGCCCACGGAGTTCTCTGGGGGCCACTTGCAGCGCTGGTGAACACTGGGCTGCACGTCGCACGAGTGTAAGAACTTGCCAGTGTCGACGCATGAGCAGAGAGGATATCTTCGCTCAGTCATTGTGAACGGGCAGTGGCCCATGGCGAGGAAGTTCGAGGCAGGGTGCACTGACCATAGCGATTGTTTGCTGTGTGAGTCGGAAGCACTCTGTTGCGTAGGCACTTTTGTTGCGAAGCGGCTGAGCGTGGGCCTGCGCCTGCAGAGTTTCGTGTGTTGACGGATCGAGCTGGCGAGCCTGTGGTCGAGACTTTACTCGAGAGATGCTTTTGGGCCAGTGCGCGTGCGCCTGCAGGTTGGAGGCCGCCTGCCGAGCAGCAGATTGCATGGTGCAGGCATGACGGCTTGGGGATAATCCAGACCGCTACTGCGTATCTTGATGGGTCGGTCTTCGAGGGGGACTGGGTGACTGGGTCGGTGGCGGGATGGGCAATTGTCACGGTGACGTCCGAGCCGTTTGTGCTTCAGGATGTGGTGACTTGTTTGTGTGCAGGTCCTGTGCGTGACATTGATGGCGCCGAGCTATCGGCCCTAGTCCAGCTTTTTCAAGTAGTGGTTCCGCCGATCGAGGCGGTGACAGTCAGCAATTTTGTTTTCGAGGGTGTCTATGAGAGGGGGCCAGAAATGACTATTGCGCATTGCAGTGCTTGGGCCTCCTTGTGGCGAAAGTTTTGGGCGCTCTTGGAAGACTTCGGGGGCCTCGGCGAAGCTGGCCTGGTGGTGCGAAAAATAAAAGCGCATCTGCTTTTCCAGGCCGTAGAGCCGGGGCTCGTGTCTAGACGCGACAGGTTTGGCAATCATCAGGCGGATATTTGGGCCAAGCAAGCAGCCTCGAGCGTGCGGATTATTCTGATGTGAGAAAGCTCCGTCACCAGTCTCTCGCACTCGTTGCGAGAGTCTCGCATTGGGTCGGCACCGTCTGGGCGTCGATTGATGGTTGTGACTGTGCTGTTGTTCGTCACTCGGCTCGTCCGATTCGGCCGCGCGTGTCGGCTGGCCTAGTTCGGCCCTTGGTGCGATCGATTCTCGAGCACGATTGGCATGGCCCCGACGGAAGCCGGTGCAGACGTTGCCGTGTTTCTGAGCCTGCGCAGAGAGAGCGCGTTGGCTCTATCGTGTCTCGTGCAGTGGAGGCCTCGTGGGAAGCTCGAGGCACAAGGGGACTCTCCACATAAGCTGGTGTCTCTCGATATTGCACCGCGTTTTTGGCAGCAGAAGAATCCCGCCGTGGCCTGTTTGGCGTGCGGGGCCCATTCTTCAAAGCAGTTGAAGAGCCTTCTTTCTCCTTGCAGAAAGCCTGGGGGGGCATGGGTTGCGTGCCCTCAGAAGGCTCGTGGCAGGTTTCCTACCTGAGGGGGGGGATCAGGTGGCGGCTATTACTACAGAGTGTTAGCCGGGGCCTTAGCTTTGGTGCGCTCGGATGAGCGTTCCGATGAATCGGGAATATAGGGAGGAGGAGGAGGAGGAGGAGGAGGAGGAGGAGGAGGAGGAGGAGGAGGAGGAGGAGGAGGAGGAGGAGGAGGAGGAGGAGGAGGAGGAGGAGGAGGAGGAGCGAGAGCGAGAGAGACGGACAGAGAGGCGCGGGAGCACGGGCGGCCTTGGCCCGCGGGGGCCTCCCAGACATCCGGCTGCTCCTATTTCTTCGATGCGAGGGCCCCGGAGGTCCAGACCACTTTCCCCCGAGATCCGACGCTCCAGAACAGTTGGATACAGTTGGAGCAGGCGGTTTTTGGCCGTTTTTGGCCTCGGGGGGCCCTGGCCTCGGGAGCGTCAAGAAACGATTCGGGACGCAGGACTGGCCCTGGAGAAGTGGTCCGTAGACCAGGGCCCACGCCCCCCAAAAATTGGAGCAGCTGGATGTCTGGCTGCTTATAGGGCCGGTTTTTCATGCTGAGTCGTTCCTTGACCGAGGCCTGGCGAGGGCCCCCGGAGGCCGAAAGCTGCCCTGCGCACCCCGCCGCTCCCACTTGTTCTGTTGGGAACGTCGGATCTCTGGGCCCTCCAGGCGCTGCTGTACGTGCACGCGCCCCTGGCGACCCAGAACGCGACGACGATCGAGGACCGCCGGCGCGCCATGGCCGCCGCGAGGCACCACGGGCCGGGCGGCCGCGGAGCCTGCATCGGGTATAGCCAGGGCCCCAGGTAAGGGGATCCAGTTACCCAGACCTCTTCGCGCTGTAAAAAAATCACGACGAGAGGTTTTTTTTGCTGCCTTCGCCCTCTGGAGGTCGCCACTGGGCCTCGGGGCCGTCAAGAAACGACTCGGGATGATAAACCGGTCCCGGGGAAAGGGTGCAGACCTCTGGGGGTCGACGCCACGACAAAATCACGGCCTCGGGGGTCTTGGCAGTGGTGGGGCCCTGGAGCCATGGAAGTGGCCACAGCCACTGCACCAGGTCTGCCGCAGCTGCTGTTTTTCGGGTGGCGGCAGCCCCAGTTCGTGGGAGCCGGGGCGGGGGGCCGGCGTCGCCCCAGAGCACACCACGAAACCAGGCTCCACGAGACCCGGTCCTGCCAACGCCCGACTCCAGGCCTCGAGAGCCAGCCAGAGGTCGTGGCCGCGGCAGCGGCCGCGGCAGCGGCGGCGCCGGCAGCAGCGGCTGAGGAGGAGGAAGAGGAGGAGGAGGAGGAGGAGGAGGAGGAGGAGGAGGAGGTGCGCCCGCCCCGCGCCTCGCCAGACCCCCTCGCGCTGCGCAGGGATCGCGACGGGAGGCGCCTCGCCCCGTTCGGACTCCCGGGGGCCCTGCCTTTTTTTTTTGGGGGGGGGAAGAGGTGAAGGAGGAGGAGAAGGAGGAGGAGGAGGAGGAGGAGGAGGAGGAGGAGGAGGAGGAGGAGGAGGAGGAGGAGGAGGGAGGGGAGGAGAAGGAGGAGGGAGGAGGAGGATAAAGAGGAGGTGGTGGAGGAGGAGGGAGGGGGGAAGGGGCACAGTTTGCCCCACCAGTGTCGCAGTTCGACTGAGCACCGCAGCCTGTTCGCGCCTCCCGTGCAGCCGCAGCCGCCGGGCACGGACGGCCTCCGAGCGTGGGAGCGGGTGCGGCAGAGGCCCTCGGGGCGCGCCGCCGAGCATTTCGGGTTTAGGGTTTAGGGCTTTTCGGACGCGCAGCGGCCGACAGTCTGGGCAAGGCTGCCCCCCCTTCGGCAGGCTTGATTGGGGGGGCGTTTAGCCGACCCGATCTAGCCTGCCGACGACGCAGGAGCTGCAACCACATCCAACCCCGGCCGCATGGCCGGCGACCTCCCAAAGTAAAGCCGTTTAGGGTTTAGGGCCGTTGGCCCCTAAATTCCCCAATGCGCTCCAAGCGCTCCCAGGCTCCCAGGCGCTCCACAGGCGCTCCCATCCCAGGCGCTCCCAGGCGCTCCCAGGCGCTCCCAGGCGTTCCCGGCGCGCTCACAGGCGCTCACAGGCGCTCCCAGGCGCTCCCAGGCGCTCCCAGGCGCTCCCAGACGCTCCCAGGCGCTCCCAGGCGCTCCCAAGTGCGCCCAGAGGCGCTTAGAGCGCCCCACACGTGTTTTTACGCGTCGGAGGAGCATGGGGGCAAATCCGAATACAAAAGTCGTCGGGTTTTGGGTTTCATATTCTTCGAGGATCAGGGGGAGTTGATCATAGAATCGCGACTCCCCGAAGGGGGGCAGCTTACGGCTGCATGGGCGACCCACTCAGGCAACCAGCTGAAGCATCTCAGAGATGCCCTGTCTCTCGTAGACGGCGACGGTGATGCGCGGTGGGTGGGCAGAAGCACACCGAGGTGCTTGGGAATTTAGGGTTTAGGGTTTAGGAACAAGCGTTGCTTCCCTGCGCTCGACCCGTTCTGCGGGTTCGGGGGGCCTTTCCTGGGCCACGGGGACACCCAGAAACGACCCAGGATGGAAAGCCTGTCCCGGAGAAAGGGCCCAGACTTCTGGGGGTCGGCGTTATGAGCACATCACGACGTCGGGGGCCTGGGCCTCTCGCCGAGGGCCGTCCGCGCAACTGCTTGGGAGGAGAAGCCGGTCCCCTGGGAGGGAGTCCAGACTTCTGGGGGTTGGGAGAATCACGAGGTCGGAATTTTGGGTCTCTCCCTGCCTCCTCCCCTGTCCCCTCTTCAAGATCGCACCATTGCAGCGAGTTTTAAGTCGGGCCTGTCCCCCTAGAGGAGGAATGTTCAAAATTAGTGAAAATAGCCGGGGGACGATTGTTTGAATATGTTCAAGCATGTTTTGAGCATTGCTTGGCTATTTTTTGTTCTTCGTCCAAAATCCGCCTGTAAGAGAACACGCCCTACCTAAAGCGAGTTCCCGTTTGCCATGATATCTGGAGGCTTCTGTGAAAGCCTCTTCCATATCAGGCCGCCCCAGGCCAGTGACCCCGCGTAGGATGAGCTGAAGTCGGCCCCAACGAGCGGACGCCCGTCCGCTCGCTCCTGCTCGTGCCATCAAAACCCTGCTCCCCCGTCCTCCTCCTTTTCCCCCTCCTCCTCCTCCTCCTCCTCCTCCTCCTCCTCGATGATGATGACGATGATGCAAAAACAGGTTGAGTCGGTTGAGTCCGAAAACCCCGCCCTAAATCAAGTCAGACAGTCCCTGTTATGGGACACGCAGTCCTGGCAAATGGGACGCGCAGTCCCTGCGATGGGACACGCATTCCTGGCAAATGGGACGCGCAGTCTCGATTATGGGACACACAGTCCTGGCAACTGGGACGCGCAGTCCCTGCTATGGAACACGCATTCCTGGCATCTGGGACGCGCAGTCTCGATTATGGGACACACAGTCCTGGCAAATGGGACGCGCAGTCCCTGTTATGGGACACGCAGTCCTGGCAATTGGGACGCGCAGTCCCTGCTATGGGGCACACATTCCTGGCAAATGGGACGCGCAGTCTCGATTATGGGACACACCGTCCTGGCAAATGGGGCACACATTCCCTGTTATGGGACACGCAGTCCTGGCAAATGGGACGCGCAGTCCCTGATATGGGACACACATCCCTGGCAAATGGGACGCGCAGTCTCGATTCTGGGACACACAGTCCTGGCACATGGGACGCACAGTCCCTGTTATGGGACACGCAGTCCTGGCAAATGGGACGCGCAGTCCCTGCGATGGGACACACATTCCTGGCATCTGGGACGCGCAGTCTCGATTGTGGGACACGCAGTCGTGGCAAATGGGACGCAACGTCCCTGTTATGGGACACGCAGCCCTGGCAAATGGGACGCGCAGCCCCTGCTATGGGACACACATTCCTGGCACGTGGGACGCGCAGTCTCGACTATGGGACGCACAGGCCTGGCAAATGGGACGCACAGTCCCTGTTATGGGACACGCAGCCCTGGCAATTGGGACGCGCAGTCCCTGCTATGGGACACACACTCCTGGCAAATAGGACGCGCGGTCTCGATTATGGGACACGCAGTCCTGGCAAATGGGACGCGCAGTCCCTATGATGGGACACGCAGTCCTGGCAAATGGGACGCGCAGTCCCTGCGATGGGACACACATTCCTGGCAAATGGGACGCGCAGTTCGATTATGGGACACACCGTCCTGGCAAATGGGACGCACAGTCTCTGTTATGGGGCACGCAGTCCCCGCGCATTGGAGGATGTCCCATGTAAATCGGAGGTGAGGGGGAGAGATCGAAGTGTTTGGTACGGAAGAGGAATATCTTGTCTGGTATTGCGTTATTTGGTCTCCTCCTCCTACTGCTCCTCTTCCTCATCCTATTTCTCCTCCTCGTGCTTTTGGCCCCGTGCCCCAGCCACGTCGTGGAGGAGTAGCCAGGTAGGTTCATGCTTTGACATGCTGTTAGTTCGCAGACCATCGTAGGCCGTAGCAGGCCTGGGGTCTCCGCAGTTGCACGCGGGGCATAGGTGGCAGTGTCAGGCATGGGGGTGGGGGGCTTACCAGCCACCGTGCAAAGGGCCCGCGTGTAGGCCATGGGCGGTCATAGGCCGCGCAGTGGAGGGCATTGGCGCGAGTGTTGCACAGCATATGCGTTGTAGTAGCCGCATCTTCACAAGTGTTGCATCCATGGGAGTACGGGGATTGGCACGGGGCAGCTAAGTGTGCTTCACAGTCGTGGGGTGGCCCTCCTGTGGGAAGAGGCCAGGCACTTGTAAACCATCCTGCTTCACAGCCGTGGGGGGACCTTACTCATGCATTCCAGGTTGCATCCCAGTTGAATTAGCATTGCATATCAAACCGTATGCACCACCCAGGGTAGCATGATTTAGGTTGCAGATAGTTCGGTGTTTTCTGGTGTTTGATTTGGAATTGGAATTGAACGAAGCGGTAAAACATTACCCGTGTCTTAAACGACAGCCGTGACAATCCTCCTCCTCCTCCTCCTCCTCCCTCCTCCCTCCTCCCTCCTTCACTCCTCCTCCTTCCTCCTCTTCCTGGCCTCCCTCGGCTGCTCCTCCTCCTCCTCCTCCTCCTCCTCCTCCTCCTCCTCCTCCTCCTCCCTCTTCAAAAACTCCGCCTCCTCTCCCCTCCCTCCTCCTCGGCGCTCCTCCTCCTCGTCGTCCTCTCTCGCTCCTCGCTCCTTCTCGTCCCTCCTCCTCCTCCTGCTTGATCCCTCCTCCTCCTTCCTCGCTCCTCCTCCTCCTCCTCCTCGCATGATGCCTTTCCTTAGAATTTATATTTGTTCCCTGTCGCACCCCGAGGCCAGTTTTGCAGGCGGGCCGGGCGTTTCGCCTTGAGACTTCCTCACGCTTTTATGGCTTGGACGTTAGGGAAAAAAGGTGGGTGAAACTTCACGTGTGGCAACAGTTTCGCAGATAGAGTGCGGGTGGTTTTCAATATGTGTCTCTCGCCCTAAGCCCGGCGCGCATTCGTTTACAAAATTATTCACTGCGTGGAGCTCCCCATATGTGCATCTACTCGCATGGACCTGTCCGCCGTGAATGTCTAGGCGCAAGAGCTTTCGAATATTAACGGGCTTCAGTTGTGACGGTCTGGACATCAATGTAACTGCGAATGAATTGGAGTGTGAATGAGCCTCAGTAGTACGAGCGCGTCTCTGTGCATGAGCCTGGGGCCTCCTGAAACCTACTGGGGCTTCCTGGGGTCTCCAGGAGCCTCTTGGGACCTCCTGGGACCTCCTAGGAAGGTTTCGTGCCCCAGGTGAGGCGCAATCTATAGCAACAGACGTTCATAAAACATTGCGGATTAGAGCCACAGGAGAAGGGCAATCTATAGGAACACGCGTAAAACACCAAGGACTCGTGCCCCAGGAGAGGCCCAATACATAGGAACATGAGTAAAACATTTAGGATTGTGTACACAGGAGAAGGACCATCTATAGAAACATACGTAGAACATCAAAGAATCGTGCTCCAGGTGCGGCCCAATCGATAGGAGCATACGTAAAACACATGGGATTGGAGCCACTCCTGTTGCCTTCTGAGGCCTCCTGCTCCTGGGGCCTCTCGGGGCCTCCTGTTGCCTTCCGAGGCCTCCTGGCGCTTCCTGTTGCCTCCTGGGGCCTCCTGTTGTTTCCTGAGGCCTTCTGGAGCTTCCTGGGGCCTCCTGGAGCCTCTTGGGACATCCTGTGGCCTCTTGAGTCTTTCTGTGGCCTCCTGATGCCTCCTGGGACCTCATGTGGTCTCCTGGAGCCTCCTGGAGCCTGTTGGAGCCTCCTGTGGCATCCTGGGAAGAATCTGCGCCCACGAGCCTGGCCACCAAAACTAGCAAACCGATCGAGACATCCTCAAAATCTGGCCACCTGGGGGGTGAAAATGAGCGCCCCGCTCGAGACATCCTCCAAATCTGCTCCGAAAGCGAAGGATGTTGGGCCCAGAAACAAGCAAACCGCCTGAGACATCCCCACAAAATGGCCGCGAACGAGCCCGTGCAACCACCCCTGGCGGCTCCCCTTATGGGTGCTGAAATGAGCGCCTCGCTCGAGACATCCTCCAAATCTGCTCCGAAAGCGAAGGATGTTGGGCACAGAAACAGGCAAACCGCCTGAGACATCCCCACAAAAATGGGCAAAAAAAAAAAAAAAAGAGAAAAAAGCGAACGAGCCCGTGCAACCACCCCTGGCGGCTCCCCTTAGGGGTGCTGAAATGAGCGCCTCGCCCGAGACATCCTCCAAATCTGCTCCGACAGCGAAGGATGTTGGGCACAGAAACAGGCAAACCGCCTGAGACATCCCCACAAAATGGCCGCGAACGAGCCCGTGCAACCACCCCTGGCGGCCCCCCTTAGGGGCGCTGAAATGAGCGCCTCGCTCGAGACATCCTCCAAATCTGCTCCGAAAGCGAAGGATGTTGGGCCCAGAAACAAGCAAACCGCCTGAGACATCCCCACAAAATTGCCGCGAACGAGCCCGTGCAAACACCCCTGGCGGCTCCCCTTAGGGGTGCTGAAATGAGCGCCTCGCTCGAGACATCCTCCAAATCTGCTCCGAAATCGAAGGATGTTGGGCCCAGAAACAAGCAAACCGCCTGAGACATCCCCACAAAATGGCCGCGAACGAGCCCGTGCAACCACCCCTGGCGGCTCCCCTTAGGGGTGCTGAAATGAGCGCCTCGCTCGAGACATCCTCCAAATCTGCTCCGAAAGCGAAGGATGTTGGGCACAAAAACAAGCAAACCGCCTGAGACATCCCCACAACATGGCCGCGAACGAGCCCGTGCAACCACCCCTGGCGGCTCCCCTCAGGGGTGCTGAGTATGAGTAAGTCTGTGTATGAGTAAGTCTGTGTATGTGTACGTCTGGGTATGACTAATACTGTGTATGAGTAAGTCTGTGTATGAGTAAGTCTGTATATGAGTGTGTCTGAGTGTGAGTAAGTCTGAGTATGAGTAGGTCTGAGTATGAGTAAGTCTGAGTATGAGTAAGTCTGTGTATGAGCAAGTCTGAGTATGTCCGACAGGAGGGGAGGAGAAAAGAGGAGGAGGGAGGAGGAGGAGTAGGAGGCGTCCAAGTAATAATTATTCACTGCGTGGAGCTCCCCATATGTGCATCTATTCGCATGGACCTGTCCGCCGTGAATGTCTAGGCGCAAGAGCTTTCGAATATACACGGGCTTCAGTTGTGACGGTCTGGACATAAATCTAACTGCGAATGAATTGGAGTGTGAATGAGCCTCAGTAGTACAAGCGCGTCTTTGTGCATGAGCCTCGGGCCTCCTGGGGCCTCCTGAAACCTACTGGGGCTTCCTGGGGTCTCCAGGAGCCTCTTGGGGCCTCCTGGGACCTCCTAGGGAGGTTTCGTGCCCCAGGAGATGCGCAATCTATAGCAACAGACGTACATAAAACATTGCGGATTAGAGCCACAGGAGAAGGGCAATCTATAGGAACACGCGTAAAACACCAAGGACTCGTGCCCCAGGAGAGGCCCAATATATAGAAACATACGTAAAACATGTAGGATTGTGTACACAGGAGAAGGACAATCTATAGAAACATACGTATAACATCAAAGAATCGTGCTCCAGGTGAGGCCCAATCGATAGGAGCATACGTAAAACACATGGGATTGGAGGCACTCCCGTTGCCTTCTGAGGCCTCCTGCTCCTGGGGCCTCTCGGGGCCTCCTGTTGCCTTCCGAGGCCTCCTGGCGCTTCCTGTTGTCTCCTGGGGTCTCCTGTGGTTTCCTGAAGCCTTCTGGAGCTTCCTGGGGCCTCCTGGAGCCTCTTGGGACATCCTGTGGCCTCTTGAGTCTTTCTGTGGCCTCCTGATGCCTCCTGGGACCTCATGTGGTCTCCTGGAGCCTCCTGGAGCCTGTTGTAGCCTCCTGTGGCATCCTGAGAAGAATCTGCGCCCACGAGCCTGGCCACCAAAACAAGCAAACCGCTCGAGACATCCTCAAAATCTGGCCCACCTGGGAGGTCAAAATGAGCGCCTCGCTCGAGACATCCTCCAAATCTGCTCCGAAAACGAAAGATGCTGGCACAGAAAACAAGCAAACCGCTCGAGACATCCCCACAAAATTCCGCGAACGGGACCCCATGAAATACCCCCCCGCCGCCCCCCTTAGAGTGCTGAGACGAGCGAATCGCCTGAGATATCCTCCAAATCTGCTCCGAAAACGAAACATGCTGGATCAGAAAATGGCCAAACCGCCTGAGACGTCCCCACAAAATTCCGCGAACGGGACCCCGTGAAATACCCCCCCGCCGCCCCCCTTAGATTGCTGAGACGAGCGAATCGCCTGAGTCTGAGTGATGACTGAGTCTGAGTGATGAGAGAGCATGAGTGAGTCTGAGTGATGAGTGAATCTGAGTGATGAGTATGAGTGATGACTGGTGTGTCTGAGTGAGGACTGAGTCTGAGTGATGAGTGAGTCTTGATGAGTGAGTCTGAGTGATGAGTGTGGTGTTCTGTCCTGTTCTGTGTCCTTCCGGCGCGGTCCGCCAATAACAAGAACCCCATCTTTGGATATGGGGAACAAGAACCCCATCTTAGGATATGGGGAATAAAAAAGTTCCACGGATTGCGGGCGGGTCGTGTTCAAAATGTGGCTCTCGCCTCAGCGCGGCGCACATTCGGTTTTAAAATTTCGCAAAAACTTCACGGATTTAAGGCGGGTAGTTTTCAAAATGTGGTTCTCGCCTTAGCTCGGCGCACACTCATTGGTTTAATTTGCAAAATTTTCACGGACTGAGGGCGGCTGGTTTTCAAAATGTGGATCTCGCCTCAGCGCGGAGCACACTCGTTGCTTAAACTTTGCAAGAGCTTCACGGATTGAGGGCGGGCAGTTTTCAAAATGTGTCATTCGCCTTTAGCCCGGCGCACATTCGTTTTTTTTGTTTAACAAAAAATCTGCCAGAATTTCACGGATTGAGGGAGTGTCGTTTCCAAAATGTGGCTCGCGCCTTAGCGCCGCGCGCATTCGTTTGAAAACGCTTCGCAGGAGCTTCACGGATTGAGGGCGGCTCCTGTTCAAAATGTGGCTCTCGCCTTAGCTCCGCGTGCATTCGTTTTTATATTGTTGCAATAGTTTCACGGATTCCCATCACCAACGTACCAGTAATGGTTTGTTGAATGGATTCCGGATTACGCGTGCGCAGCAGTTACGTTGATTCGCTGTGTTGAAGTCCCAGGAATGGCGTTCTGGCACGATTCTGGATCGTCAACACGCAATAGTCACGTTGATCCGTGGCGTTGGAAACCCGAAGACAATGTTTTGGCATGCTGCAGGGTCTTCAAACGGTTGTCTTCCAACGAGGCAGTTCCCTCAATTGAAATGAACCGTTGTAGGGGCCTATGAAGAGGGAGCTTGGAGGGAGGGTTTATTCCAACATCGTTGATGCCTCTTGGGTTTACACTTGTCCTCCTCCTCCTCCTCCTGCTCCTCCTCCTCTTCCTCCTCCTCCCCCAGGCCGCGTGGTCATCAGCCTCCCCTGTCCCCTTCTGGAGGCCTCCAGGAGTCTCCGTGCGGCCCCCAGGTGTGGTCCGCAGAGGCCCCCCCGGGAGGCTTCTGAGACCGCCGCCGCGCGATGGGTAACGAACGAGCTTCGAGAGGCGACCCCCCGCCGCCGGAGGCCAGGCGCGAAAGAAAGACGCACCTAAACATGAACCCGCTTTGGTGCTGGCGGGCATTCCTGTGGCCCTGAGCTACAGGGAACATCGTCTACGAGAACTTATGAGCAGACTGCCGCCAACTCCCGATGGCTAGATTGAACCCGAGCGAGCTACGAGCGACATGAGCCCACTTTGGTTTCGAGAGTACACTCAAGACGCTGACATGAGACGTTCCAAATAGGCACCTGCCTTCGAGGATAGAAGGAGCTGTCATCTCTTCCGCGACGGAAGTAAAAGATGCGCCTCCAAGAGAGGAGCATGTTTTTGGGTTCAGGTTTTTCCGGAATCCGCCACATGAGCCTACGTTGATCCCGAGAGTACAGCTAGGACGCTGAAGTACGGAGCAGCTTGGGTACGAAAGGGGCTCGAGGTTCCCGAGGTCCTTCTGCGGTTATTCCTCAAGCCCTCCTCGTGCATGCTGGCGCTCTTGGGGCCAAAAGGGGGTTTCGTTCCTTATCTACCGTTCCTTATCCAGCGACCCGATTGTACATCGATTACACGTAAGCGTGACTTTTCGCGGGAGCGACCTTAAGTGTGGGCCCAGGCGCCGATGCCGTCCAAAACCTCGACCCTCGATCCTCCCGCCCTCCCTCGATCTTCGATCCTCTGTGGGTTCCCGTGGGTTGGTTCCTCAGCAGGACTAGGCGCCGCCCCTGTAGCAGGGCCGCCCAGAGGCCCACTTCAATCGCAACCCCCGCAGGTCCACGGCCCTCTGTCGAGACCCCTCCCGCCTTCCCTCGATCCTCGATCCCCAGGGCCCCGACTTCGTGATTTCCTCACAGCGTGGACCCCCGGAGGTCTGGACCGAGGTCCGTCACGAGGCCCTCCGGAGGCCGAAGATTGGTAAACGTTGCCTTCGAACTTTTTCCACAGCCAGAGGAAATGAGGGCGAGTCAATCAGCGTGGGGTGCTTGGCGGAGGGGGAAAAGCGTCGTGGTCGTCGTCGTTGCCGTCGCTGGCCGTCGTCGTCGGCGTTGTGGTCGTCGTCGTCGTCGCCGTCGCCGGCCGTCGTCGTCGGCGTCGTCGTCGTCGCCGTCGCTGGCCGTCGTCGTCGGCGTAGTCGTCGTCCCCGTCGCCGGCCGTCGTCGTCGGTGTCGTCTTCGTCGCCGTCATCGCCGGCCGTCGGCGTCGGCGTCGTCGCCGTCGGCGTCGGCGTCGGCGTCGGCGGCGTTTTCGTCGGCGTTATCGCTGGCCGTCGGCGTCGGCGGCGTCGTCGGCGTCGGCGTCGTCGGCGTCGTCGGCGTTGACTTCTGGCCCACGTGCGCTTCCGACAGGGCCCCGGCCCGCCCGTGCTGCCCCTCTGATGGGCCATGCCGGCCACCAGCTGGCGGAGTCGTGCGGGTTGCGGCCGGCGTCCTGCCACCCGACGCACCAAGACAGCAAAGCAGGGCTCGATCCGAACGTCTCCTCTCTCCCTCCCTCTTCCCATCCCTACCTCTATCCTCCCCTCCCTCCCTCCCGCCATGCCCCCCCCCCCCCCTCCCTCCCTCAATTCCTCGCCGCGGTCCTCGCCCTTCCGCTCCCCCAACAATCACCCTCCCCTCCGCCTTCCCCCCCCCTCCCCCCTCCCCCTCCCCTCCTCCTCCCCCTCCTAAGCTCCTCCTTCCTCTCCTCCTCCGCCTCCTCCTCCCTCCTCCTCCTCCTCCTCCTCATCCTGCTCTTTTCTCTTCCCTCCTCTTTCCTCCGCTCCACAATTTCTCAATATGAATACTACTCTCCTCTCTCCCCTGGTGACGTCCAGGAAATGGCCAGCCCCCCTCCGCGTTTTGGTTTTTTTGCACACAGGATTCCCGGGAAACGGGTTTTCGATTTGGTTTTTGTTTCCAAATGTTGATCTCGCTGAGGCGCTGGCTTCATTTTCGGGCCACTGCTCGTTCCGAATCGTGCTCCCGATGCAGCGCCGGCCTCATTTCCGCGCTTCCGCTCGTTCCGAATCGTGCTCCCGCTGCAGCGTTGGCGTCATTATTTCCAGCGCCATGCCACGGCGTGGTTTTCGGTCCTTCCAAATAGGCTCCAAAATCTAGAAAATGCCCCCCCGAACAAAACATCGGAATGCTTACACATTCGGTGTCAATTCGTTGATTTTTTGGGGTCGCAGAAGTCCCACCCCACCTTGGGACGTCGCCACGCCATGCTATGTCACGCTCCGCGTCCTCCGATTCGTGCTCCAGCGCTGGCCTCATCTCCGCGCTTGCGCTCGTTCCGATTTGTGCTCCCGCTGCAGCGCTGGCGTCATTATTTCCAGTGCCATGCCACGGCATGGTTTCGGTCCTTCCAAATAGGCCCCAAACTCTAGAAAATGGCCTCCCGAAGAAACCATCAGAAGTGATTACTGCAGGGGCAAAAAACATTACATTACCGGAAAAATCGTTTCGATAATTATTTTTGCGCCCTGTAATGACGTCAGCGGGGTTGGGGGGGGGATTTCACGATTAGGATTCTACAGAAATTATGAGCAGGAGTTGGGGAGGATTTGGTAATTGGGGAGGATTCTACAAAGGAAAAAGAGGGAGTTGGGGAGGATTTGGGAATTGGGGGGGATTCTACAAAGGAAAAAGGAAGAGTTAAGAGTTGGGGAGGATTTGGGAATTGGGGAGGATTCTACAAAGGATAAAGGAAGAGTTGGGGAGAATTTGGGAATTGGGGAGGATTCTACAAAGGAAAAGGAGGGAGTTGGGGAGGATTTGGGACTTCGGGGGGATTCTTCGCAGGAACAAGGAGGAGTTGGGGAGGATTTGGGAATTGGGGAGGATTCTACAAAGGAAAAAGGAGGAGTTGGGGAGGATTTGGGAATTGGGGAGGATTTTACAGAGGAAAAGGGGGAGTTGGGGAGGATTTGGGATTTGGGGAGGCTTCTACAAAGGAAAAAGGAGGAGTTGGGGAGGATTTGTGAATTGGGGAGGATTCCACAAAGGAGAAAAGGGAATTTGGGAGGATTTGGGGATTGGGGAGGGTTCTACAAAGGAAAAAGGAGGAGTTGGGAAAGATTTGGGAATTGGTGAGGATTCTACAGAGGAGAAAGGAGGAGTTGGGGAGGATTTGGGAATGGATTGGGGATTCTACAAAAGGAAAAAGGAGGAGTTGGGGAGGATTTGGGAATTGGGGAGGATTCTACAAAAGAAAAAAGAGGAGTTGGGGAGGATTTGGGAAGTTGGAAGGATTCTACAAAGGAGAATGGAGGAGTTGGGGAGGATTTGGGAATTGGGAAGGATTCTACAAAGGAAACAGTGGGAGTTGGGGAGGATTTAGGAATTTGGGAGGGTTCTACAAAGGAAAAAGGAGGAGTTGGGTGGGATTGTGGAATTGGGGAGGATTCTACAAAGGCAAAAGAAGGAGTTGGGGAGGATTTGGAAATTGAGGAGGATTCTACAAAGGAGAATGGAGGAGTTGGGGCGGATTTGGGGAGGATTTGGGAATTGGGGAGGATTCTACAAAGGAGAATGGAGGAGTTGGGGCGGATTTGGGAATTGAGGAGGATTCTACAAAAGGAAAAAGAGGGAGTTGGAGAGATTTTTTTGGAATTGGGGAGGATTCTACAAAGGAAAAAGAAGGAGTTGGGGCGGATTTTTTGGCATTGGGGAGGATTCTACACAGGAAAAAAAAAGGAGGAGTTGGGGAAGAGTTTGGAATTGGGGAGGATTCTACAAAGGAAAAAGGACAAGTTGGGGAGGATTTGGGAATTGGTGAGGATTCTACAAAGGGAAAAGGAGGAGTTGGGCAGGACTTCGGAATTGGGGAGGATTCTACAGAGGAAAAAGGAGGAGTTGGAAAGGATTTAGGAATGAGGGAGGATTCTTCAAAGGAAAAAAAGAAGAGTTGGGGAGGATTTGGGAATTGGGGAGGATGCTACGAAGGAAAAAGGAGGAGTTGGGGAGGATCTGGGAATTGGGGAGGATTTTACAGAGGAAAAGGGGGAGTTGGGGAGGATTTTGGAATTGGGGAGGATTCTACAAAAGGAAAAGGATGAGTTGGAGAGGATTTTGGAATTGGGGAGGATTCTACAAAGGAAAAAAGGATGAGTTTGGGAGACATTTTTCCTTTGTAGAATCCTCCCCAATTCCCAAATCCTCCCCAACTCCTCCTTTTATCCTTTGTAGAATCCTCCCCAATTCCCAAATCCTCTTCAACACATTTTTTCCTTTGTAGAATCTTCCCCAATTCCCAAATCCTCCCCAACTCCTCCTTTTTCCTTTGTAGAATCCTCACCCAATTCCCAAATCCTCCCCAACTCCTCCTTTTGTTTTCTTTGTGGAACCCTCCTCAATTCCCAAGTCCTGCCCAACTCCTATTTTTTTCCTTTGTAGAATCCCACCGAATTTCAAAAATCTCCCCAACTCATCCTTTTTCGTTTGTAGAATCATCCCCAATGTCCAAAATCCCCCCCAACTCTTCTGTTTTTCCCTTTTGTAGAATCCTCCCAAATTCCCAAATCCTCCCCAACTCATCCTTTTTCCTTTGTAGAATCCTCCCCAATTCCCAAATCCTCCCCACAACATTTTTTTCCGTTGTAGAATCCTCCCCAATTCCCAAATCCTCCCCAACTCGTCCTTTTTTTCTTTTTGTGTAGAATCCTCAGCAAATTCCAAATCCTCCCCAACTCCTCCTTGCTCCTTTGTAGAATCCTCCCCAATTCCAAAATCCTCCCCAACTCTTCCTTTTTCCTTTGTAGAATCCGCCCAAATTCCCAAATCCTCCCCAACACACCCTTTTTCCGTTGTGGAATCCTCCCCGATTCCCGAATCCTCCCCAACTCCTCCTTTCTCCTTTGTAGAATCCTCCTCAGTTCCCAAATCCTCCCCAACTATTCCTTTATTCCTTTGTAGAATCCTCGCCAATTCCCGAATCCTCCCCAACTCCTCCTTTTTCCTTTGTAGAATCCTCCCCAATTCACAAATCCCCCCCAACTCCTATTTTTTCCTTGATAGAATAATCCCCAATTCCCAGATCATCCCCACCTCCTCCTTTTTCCTTTGTAGAATCTTCCTCAATTCCCAAATCCTCCCCAACTCCCTCTTTTTCATTTGTAGGATCCTCCCCAATTCCCAAATCCTCCCCAACTGGTTTTTTTTCCTTTGTAGAATCTCCCCCAAATACTCACATCCTCCCCAACTCCTCTTTTTCCTTTTGTAGAATCCTCCCCAATTCCCAAATCCTTCCCAACTCCTCCTTTTTCCTTGGTAGAACCCTCCCCAATTCCCAAATCCTCCCCAACTCCTCCTTTTTCCTTTGTAGAATCCTCCTCAATTCCCAAATCCCCCCCAGCTCCTCCTCTTTCCTTTGTAGAATCCGTCTCAATTCCCAAATCATCCTCAACTCTTGTTTTTTCATGTGTAGAATCCCCACCCCAATTCCCAAATTCCCCCCAACTATTCATTTTCCTTTTGTAGAATCCTCACCAATTCCCAAATCCTCCCCAACACACCTTTTTCCTTTTGTGGAACCCTCCCCAATTCCCAAATCCCCCCCAACTCCGTCGTTTTCCTGTGTAGAATCCTCACCAATTCCCAAATCCTCCCTAACTCATCCTTTTTCCTTTTTTCGAATCCTCCCCGATTCCCAAATCCTCCCCAACTCATCCTTTTTCGTTTGTTGAATCCTCCACAATCCCCAAATCCTCCCCAACTCATCCTTCTCCCATTTGTAGAATCCTCCCCAATTCTCCAATCCTCCCCATCTCACCAGTTATTCCATTGTAGAATCCTCCCCAATTTCCAAATCCTCCCTTAACTCTTCCTTTTTCCTTTGTAGAATCCCCCCCAATTCCCAAATCCTCCCCAACTCGGTCTTTTTCCTTTGTAGAACCCTCCTCAGTTCGCAAATCCTCCCCAACTCCGTCTTTTTCTTTGTAGAATCCTCCCCAATTCCAAAATCCTCCCCAATTGTTTTTTTCCTTTGTAGAATCCTCCCCAAATGCCCAGATCCTCCCCAACTCCTCCTCTTTCCTTTTGTAGAATCCTCTCAAATTCCCGAATCCTCCCCAACCACCTTTTTTTCCTCGGTAGAACCCTCCCCAATTCCCAAATCCTCACCAAATCCTCTTTTTTCCTCCTCCCCAATTCCCAAATCCTCCTCAGCTCTTCCTTTTTCCTTTGTAGAATCCGCCCCAATTCCCAAATCATCTTCAACTTTTTTTTTCCTTTGAAGATTCCCCCCCAATTCCAAAATCCTCCCCAACTGTTCCTTTTTCCTTTGTAGAATCCTCCCCAATCCCCAAATCCTCCCCAACTCATCTTTTTTCCTTTGTAGAACCCTCCCCAATTCCCAAAGAATCCCCTCAACTCATCCTTTTTCCTTTGTAGAATCCTCCCCAATTCTAAAATCCTCCCCAACTCCTTCTTTCTCTTTTGTAGAATCCTCCCCAATTCCCAAATCCTCCCCGACTCCTTTTTTTTCCGTTGTAGAACCCACCCCGTTCCCAAATCCGCCCCAACTCATCCTTTTTCCTTTGTAGAATCCGCCCCAATTCCCAAATCTTCCCCAACTCCTCCTTGTTCCTTTGTAGAACGCTCCCCAATTCCCAAATCCTCCCCAACTCCCCTTTCTCCTTTGTAGAATCCTCCCCAACTTCCCAGAATCCTCCCCAATTCCCTCATCACTTCTCCTTTCTCTTTTGTAGTGTAGAATCCTCCCCAATTCCCAAATCCTCCCCAACTCTTCCTTTTTCCTGTGTAGAATCCTCCCCAATTCCCAAATCCTCCCCAACTCTTCCCGTTTGTAGAATCCTTCCCAAATCCTCCCCAGCTTCTTTTTCCGTTGTAGAATACTCCCAAGTCCCAAATCCTCCCCAACTCTTCCTTTTTCCTTTGTAGAAACCTCCCCAATTCCCAAATCCCCCCCAAACTCTTTTTTTTTTCCTGTGGAATCCTCCCCAATTCCCAAATCCTCCCCAACTCCATTTTTTTCCTTTGTAGAATCCTCCCCAAGTCCCAAATCCTCCCCAACTCCTCCTTTTTCCTTTGTGGAATCCTTCCCAATTCCCAAATCCTCCCCAACTCATCCTGTTTCCTTTGTAGAATCCTCCCCAATGCCAAAAATCCTCCCCAACTCCTCCTTTTTCCTTTGTAGAATCCACCCCAATTCCCAAATCCTCCCCAACTCCTCCTTTTTCCTTTTGTAGAATCATCCCCAATTCCTCAATCCTCCCCAGCTTTTTTTTTCCTGTGTAGAATCCTCCCCAATTCCAAAATCCTCCCCAACTCCTCCTTTTTCCTTTGTAGAATCCTCCCCAATTCCAAAATCCTCCCCAACTCCTCCTTTTTCTTTTGTAGAAGCCCCCCCTCCCCCCAATTCCCAAATCCTCCACAACTCCTCTTTTTTGCTTTGTAGAATCCTCCCCAATTCCAAATTCCTCCCCAACTCTTTTTTTCCTTTGTAGAATCATTTCCAATTCCAAAATCCCCCCCAACTCATCCTTTTTCCTTTGTAGAATCCTCCCCAATTCCCAAATCCTCCCCAACCCTTCCTTTTTCCTTTGTAGAATCCTCCCCACTTCCCAAATCCTCCCCAACTCTTCCTTTTTCCTTTGTAGAACCCCCCCCATTCCCAAATCCTCCCCAACTCCTCCTTTTCCTTTTGTAGAATCCTCCCCAATTCCCAAATCCTCCCCAACTCCTCCTTTTTTCCTTTTGTAGAATCCTCCCCAATTCCAGAATCCCCCCCAACTCCTGCTCTTTCCTTTGTAGAATCATCCCCGGGTCCCAACTTCCCAACTCCTGCTCTTTCCTTTGTAACCCCCCCCAATTCCCAAATCCTCCCCAACTCCTGTTAATTCCCTTCTAGAATCCACCCACCTTCCTGAACAAACAAATCCAACCAGAAAGTCACGCACGCCCATTACATTACCGGAAAAATTGTTCAGGGAATTATCACTGTAATATTAACCGCTTCAACAGTACACATTCGGCGTCGATTCGTCGATATTTTGGGCCGCAGAAGCCCCCACCCCCACGCCATGCTATTTCATGCTACGCGTTGATCTTCAACACCATGCCATGCGATGTAATGCTATGCCATGCTGCGACATCCGATTGTGCGAATAGAGAAGGGCTCTACGCCATTGTCAGGTATGGTAGAGAGGGGTAGAACGTCAGATATGACGCGAGCGCACCTAGCTTGATCCTCCCCTCCCCTTCGACCCTCCCCCCTTTATCTCCCCGTCCCTTCCCCCCTCTCTGCCCTCCCTGCCCTGCCCTCCCCTGGTGGCCCTGCCCTCCCCTGGCGGCCGCGGCGGCCGGCGCGACACCGCCGCCGCCGCCGCCGGCGGCGGCGGCGACGACGACCACGACGACGACCACGACGACGCTGATGACGACGGACGACGGCGGCTGCGGCGATGGCGACGGCGGCGGCGGCGGCGGCCAGGAGCGGCGACGCGCCCCCGGCTCCGAGCCGCGGGCCCCTCGGCGCGCCCCGCGGGGGGCCGCAGGACAACTACGACAACATGCCGAACCCGTTCGACCAGGCCGCGGGGCCCGGCCGCCGCCCGCCGGCCGCCGGGCCGCCGTCGGAGGTGCCGCCCGCCGGGCCGCCCGCCGGGCCGTGGGCGTCGGCGGCGTCGCCGTCGGCGGCGGCGGCGCCGTCGTCGGCGTCGGCGGCGTCGGCGTCGGCGTCGTCGGCGGCGGCGGTGTCGTCCTCGTCCTCGTCGTCGGCGTCGTCCTCGGCGTCGGCGTCGTCGTCGTCGACTCGGCTCGGGCCCACGAGGCCACACGGGTGCGCCCAGGGCCGCCCAGGAGCGGGCGCCGCGGAGGGCCCCCCCGAGGGCCGAGAGGGGGGGGAGAGGCCCGCCCGAGCCCCGGGTGCGGGTGGAGGCGGCATTGACAGGCCAGCCACAATTGGGGGAGTTGTGGTCCTTACCCCCCCTGGGGGACCCATCGATCTCGACACCCCTCTCGAGAGATCGTCGATGCGATGGGTTCCCCCAGAGGGGTAAGGACCACAGCTCCCCCAGTTATGGCTGGTCGGATTGAGCGACGATCCAACACTGGGTCTTGCGCGAGATGGCACGGTGGCTTCCGCGGGCCGCCAGCGCGGCACGGCACGTCGGCGTCGTCGTCGTCGGCGTCGTCGTCGGCGTCGTGGGCGTCGTCGTCGTCGGCGCCGTCGTCGTCGTCGTCGTCGTCGTCGTCGTCGGCGTCGGCGGCGGCGCCGTTGTTGGCGGTGGCGTCGTCGTCGGCGGCGGCGTCGGCCTCCGTACGCCGGCGCGCGCCGACGAGGTCGTCGCATCCGTCGTCGCCGTCGTCGCTGTGGGGCGGGGGGGGAGTCGGAGGCGTCGGCATCGGGGTCGTCGGGGGAGGCGGGGGCGTCGTCGTCGTCGCACCGTCGT
>CAUYUJ010022408.1:30000-47500 GCA_963575745.1 Prorocentrum cordatum
CTTCTCGTGGTGTGAGTTGTTCGGGCCCCTCATCCTGGTGTGAGTCGTTCGGGCCCCTCCTCCTGGTGTGACTCGTTCGTGCTCCTCGTGGTGTGAGTCGTTCGGGGCCCGCGTCGTGGTGTGAGTCGTTCGGGCTCCTCGTGGTGTGAGTCGTTCGGGCGCCTCGTCCTGGTGTGAGTCGTTCGGGCCCCTCCTTGTGGTGTGAGTCGTTCGGGCTCTTCGTGGTGTGAGTCGTTCGGGCCCTTCGTCCTGGTGTGAGTCGTTCGGGCTCCTCGTGGGGCCTCTTGGGGGCCTCTTGGAGCCTCTTGGGGCCTCTTGGGGGTCTCTTGGGGGCCTCTTTGGGGGCCTCTTGGGGCCTCTTGGGGGCCTCTTGGGGGCCTCTTGGGGGCCTCTTGGGGGCCTCTTGGGGGCCTCTTGGGGCCTGTTGGGGGCCTCTTGGAGGCCTCTTGGGAGCATCCTGGGGGCCTCTTGGGGCCATCTTGGGGCCTCTTGCGACCTCCTCAGAAGCGCAAATGAGCGCTGCCCCCTGAGAAGGACAAAATGAGCCCAAAACCTTCGTAAAATCAAGGATTTTGCTATGAAGGAAGATGAGCGCGGCCCCCTCAGGAGGCCAACATGGGGCCCAAACCGTAGTAAAATCAATGATTTCTGCTTCAAAGACGAGCAGAGGGGCCAAACTCCCTCCCCCCCTCGGGGCCAGAATCCTCGTGAGGGTCGTCGTTGTTTGGCCCTCCCAGGAGTCGAAAAAGGCCCCCCTGACCCCACCCCGGACTCCCTGTCCAGGTCCAGGGGGAGGGGGTAGGGGGAGGGGTAAACCCCTCCCCGAAGGGGAAGAAGGGGGGTTGAGGACAGAGCGGGCTCTCTAAACCACTCACGCCCAAAGGGCTGGTGGGACTTATGGGAAAAAGGGGCCTCGTTCCTTATTTTTCGTTCCTTAGGTCAAGGCCCCGACTGTAGGAGTCAGCCGTGATTTCAAGTGCATCTTTTCTGAGACTTTTTGGACCACTACTCACCTATACCATCCAGGAAATTCATGTCAAGTGCCTACCAACCAGGTCAGGACCCTCTCCAGACCCATGTGACGAGCAAGCAACATGCGTGTTATCAGCCAAGCGCTGCACCACGATAAGACGAAGCTCTGCTTCCTGTTTCAAAGGTGGGTGAACCAAGTACAGAAGAGCAGCGCCACGGTTCAGAAGGAAACCGACATATCACTTCCGAGACTGAGTCCCTTGACTGCGTCAGAGGTTCCAACTCGCGTTCTTCCCAAATTCTCAGCAAAAGCTTGTCGTTGTCATCGGGGGATACACCGGCTGACAAATGCCCCGGTCGTCGACACACTCCACGAGGGGCGCAGAGAAGGCGGAGGTGGACGCCGAGCGGTACGGAACGGGCAAGCTGGACAAGCAACCGGTACCGGCCAGTGTCAGATAAGCCTACGTGATCTCCCCCGACTCATCGGAGATACCCGTAACCGTTTCGTCGGAGGACGTGAGGCCAGTCAAGCCGACACCCCGCTTGAACGGGGAAGCCGCTGCTGAGTCTCATCCCGGGGGGCGGTTCCGAGGTCTGCGATTTCGGGCCGTTCCCAGTATTGGCTCAAGAGCCAGCGTCAGCACCTTTCACGGCGACTGTGTCGCCGAAGCCTGGAAAGATCTGCACGGCGAAGTGGCAGAGATGACGGCAGGCCTGCCTGCACTTGCCCAGCCAAACGCCGAATCTGCAGCCGGGTCGAGAGCTCCCGCCGCGAAAAATACCCTCGGGGGCGGAAAAGAGGGAGGTGATGACTAGGGGGGGGTGGATATCATGGCGGGGGTTTCCCCAGATTTCATGGCGCCTCTTGTTACTTCATTACGTCCCTGGCCCCCCCGCTGGGCCGCGCACATGCCGCCGGTCATGATTTGCACCCCCCCCTCTTGGACACCCCCCTCTTGGCCGCTCCCGAATACCCAGGAGGCCATCAGCTTGTCCGTCAGATCCCCGTGCGTGAAGCGAACCGAGCTGGAGGGCATACCGGAGGTGAGCCCAATGCTCGACCCGGGGGAGGCCCCGGGGGGGCTGTGCCCCGGTCTCATTTTCCCACTCCGGCCAGTCTGCGGAGGACCCTGCGTGCAGGACATTGGGACCTCAGTACGACGAGGGTACTCCAGATTTCGTAATAAAGGGAGGGGGGTCTCATTTCGGGGGGGGTCTCTTCCAGGCTATCTTGGAGGGCCTGGGGGGGTCTGGGGACGATGTTTTAGAGGGTTCTCCCACGAGGGGGGGTCTGAAATGGCTTGTCTTGGAGGGTCCAGACCCCCTCCCTTTTATTACGAAATCTGGAGTATTCATCCCCCGCGTCACAGGAGCGCGCGCAATCTGAGCATGCATCGCAGCCCCTTCGGCCTGTAAACAGACCGCGGTGGCGGTCGCGAGGACGCGCGCGTAGACTTGAAGAGTATTGCAGAGTACCGGCGCAGGCAGACGTCGTGGGAAACTGTTTGAAGAGAGTTGGCAGTAGATCTCGTTGCTAGAGTGCGTTGAACATAGCATTGCTCGAACTACGAGAATGAACGCCTGCGTTGTTTTGAATGACGCCAGACCTGACACGACACTTCACCATCACTTGGAACCGCGCTACGATTCCAAGAAGTATGCACATCCACTATTATGTTAGGCGTGCGTTGGACAAGGGGTGCCGTGCGTCGGTGTCATCCTTACAATTGGCTATCCAGGAGTAGGGGTTGCGAACCATTCCGGCGGACTGGACATGAGCCGATATCAATTTCAAGCTTTTGGCCAGAATGTGCGGATCTTGCATCTCCCACAGCTTTGATGCCCGCAGAAAATGGAACAGTGCAGTTCCTCACCTTGTCGATCGCTGCATGAAAACACTTTTGACCCCTTGACTAATTGAAACCATGCTGAACCCTGGTTGCTTGTCTTGTTGGCCCGCTGGGTGGTGACATTCAACCAGCATTGGCGGGCAGGGCTTACGTCTGTTTGCATGAGAAGATGAAGCACCGATCGACGTGCAAGTTCTGAATATCCCACCGCTTCCAAACGACATTGTGGCTATGCGGCTCTTAGCTGCCAAACATTAGTTGCCAGTATGGGCGTCAACAAGTTCTCTGCGAGTGTACTCGTGCGGATCTACAGGTGCCGATTGCGAACGCTGATCTGTAGATGGTATGACTCAGATGAAAATCTCCTCTTTGTTCCACACAACAATGCAACAACAAATTCAGTGTGCGGTCTGAATTCGCGTGTTTTTTAGTCGATTTCGTTCCTTTTGTTTTGGGGTCGTGGCGGGGCCCTCTTGAGACGTCTTGGAGCGTTCTCGGGCAATCCTTGGGGCCATTTGCTTTCTTGGGGCAGTCTTGGGTCGTTTTGGGACCCTGGGGCTCGCTGACGAAATCCCGATGTGATCTGACGTCGAAAGTCCCCCATGGTTTTCGACTGCGTAGGTCCCCCTTGCCGGTTTCAATCGTTTATGTCTTTTCGGGCCTCGTTGGAGGTCTCTCGGATCGTCGCCTGGAGGCTTCTTAGGAGGTTCCTGGGACCTTTTTTGGGGGGAACGCTTGGGGAGTCCGTTTGGGGCTCGTTGAGCGGTCTCCGGGCGGTCTTAGGGTAAGTGCGAGGCCCGCGCCAGCTCTTTGGACCTGCGCGAGGGTTGAACTCGACCCCGTGCTCTCGGCCGTGGGGCGTTCAAAACCGAACGCCGCCGGTGGACCAGCATCGGCTCACATCCCGCGATCTGCCTCGTCGAGACGCCACGATCGATCAAGTTGTAACGATCCACGCGGTGCTGCAGGCAAAGGCCGACGTCGTCACGGTGCGAACTGGCCGCGCGTCCACAGATCCAGCGGGATGATTGGCTCTGCTGGGCGCACTCTCCACAACCGCTACCATAGGCAGGAGAGGGAGGAGGAGAGGGAGGAGGAGGAGGAGGAGGAGGAGGAGGAGGAGGAGGAGGAGGAAGCGGAGGCGGAGGCGGAGGCGGAGGAGGAGGAGGCGGAGGAGGAGGAGGAGGAGGAGGAGGAGGAGGGAGGAGGGAGGAGGGAGGAGGGAGGAGGGAGGAGGGAGGAGGGAGGAGGAGGAGGAGGAGGAGGAGGAGGAGGAGGAGGAGGAGAAGGAGGAAGCTGGATGGAAATGTCCCTCCCGACGACTAGCATTGCTCGTGTCGCCTCAGCACGACGGCTCGCCCGCCTCGGCTCGCAGCCTCCGGGCGCCGGGCGGCCCCCCGCCATGGACGGGGCTGCTGCCGCAGCGGAGGCCGCCGTCCGCGGTGGCTGGCCGACGACGGCCGACGACGACGGCAGACGACGACCGACGACGACGGCCGACGACGACGGCCGACGACGACTGCCGACGACGACGACGACGACGACGGCAGCCGACGACGACTACGGCCGACGACGGCGACTGCCGACAACGACTTCGGACGACGACGACGACGACGACGACGACGACGACGACGACGACGACGACGGGCGGTGATGACGACGGACGACGACGACGACGATGACGACGACGACGATGACGGCGGCGGCGCCTACGACGGCCGACAACGGCCGACGACGACGACGGCCGACGACGACGACTGCCGACGACGACGACGACGACGGCCGACAACGGCCGACGACGACGACGGCCGATGACGACGGCCGACGACGACGGCCGACGACGACGACGACGACGACGACGACGGCCGACGACGACACGACGACGGCCGACGACGGCGACGACGACGACGACGACGGCAGTCGACGACGACGGCCGACGACGACGACCGACAGCGACGACGACGACCACGACGACGACGGCCGCCGACGACGACGACGAAGACGACGACGTCGGACGACGACGACGAGGGCCGACGACGACGGCCGACGACGACGACGACGACGACGGCCGACGACGACGACGCCGACTTCGACGCCCGGCGACGACGACGGACGACGGCGACTGACGACGACGACGACGACGACGACGGCCGACGACGACGACAGCCGACGACGGCCGACGACGACGACGGCCGACGACGACGACGGGAGCCGACGACGGCGACGGCCGATGACGACGACGACGACCGACAACGACAGCAGACGACGACGGCCGACGACGACGACCACGGCCGACGACGACGACGACACGATGATGGCCGACGGCCGACGACGTCGGCCGAAGACGACGGCAGCCGACAACGACGACGGCCGACGACGACGACCGACGACGACGGCCGACGACGACGGCCGTCGACAACGACGACGACGAGGACGGACGACGACGACGACGATGACGTCGACGATGGCCGCCGACGACGACGACGACGACAACGACGACGACGGCAGCCGACGACGACGACAGCCGTCGACGACGACGGCGACGACGGCGACGACGTCGGACGACGACGAGGACGATGACGTCGACCGACGTCGCCGACGCCGTCGACGACGACGACCGACGACGACCACAGCCGATGACGACGACGACGACGTCGACGGCCGGCGTATACGACGACGACGACGACGGCGGCCGACGACGACGACATCGATTGCCGCGACGAAGGCGACGACGACGACGACGAAGACGACGACGGCGGCGGCGACGACGACGGCCGCCGACGACGACATCGGCCGACGACGCCGACAGCCGACGACGACGACGATGACGACGGCCGACGGCGGACGACGACGACGACGACAGCGACGACGGCAGTGGCGACGACAGACGACGACGGCGGCGACAACGGCGACGACGACGACGACGACGACCGACTGCCGGAGCCGCGTCCGACGACGGACGGCCGACGGCGGCGACGACGGCCTACGATGACGGACGACGACGACAACGGCAGACGACGACGACCGACGGCGACGACGGCGACGACGACGACGACGCCGTCGGCCGACGACGGCCGGCGACGACGGCCGACGACGAGGACGACCCCGACGGCCGACGACGACGACCGACGACGACGGCCGACGACGACGACAGCCGACGACGACGACGACGTCGACGTTCCGCGACGTCGACGACGACGACATCGGCCGACGAAGACGACGGCCTACGACGACGCCCGCCGACGACGACGGACGACGACGACGACGACGACGACGAAGGCGACGGCGACGAAGGCGACGGTGACGACGGCCGATGACGACGACGACGGCCGACGACGACGACGACGGTCGACGACGCCGACGCCGACGCCGACGACGACGACGATTACGACGACGTCGGCCGACGACGACGACGGCCGACGACGACGACGACGACGAAAGCGGCCACAACGGCGGCGGTGACCGACGACCTACGACTGACGACGACGACCGACGACCGACCACGACCGACAGCCGGCGATCGAATTCGTCTGGCGGTGGTCGTCGGTTGGGCTGCTCCAGGGCCGTCTTGAAGGCCATCTTGGTCGTCTTTGTCCGTTTTGGGCCCCTCTTGGGGCGGTTTTCAAACCTTTTGGGCGATCTTGCGGCGACGACCGCGGTGGCTGGCCAAGTCCCAAGACGGACGGCTGACGACGACGACGACGACAACGGCCGACGACGACGACGGCCTGCGACGACTCCCGCCGACGACGACGACGACGACGACGACGACGACGAAGGCGACGGCGACGACGGCCGACGACGACGACGACGATGGCCGACGACGACGACGACGGTCGACGACGCCGACGCCGACGCCGACGACGACGACGACGATTACGACGACGTCGGCCGACGACGACGACGGCCGACGACGACGACGACGACGAAAGCGGCCACAACGGCGGTGGTGACCGACGACCTACGACTGACGACGACGACCGACGACCGACCAAGACCGACAGCCGGCGATCGAATTCGTCTGGCGGTGGTCGTCGGTTGGGGTGCTCCAGGGCCGTCTTGAAGGCCATCTTGGTCGTCTTTGGCCGTTTTGGGCCCCTCTTGGGGCGATTTTCAAACCTTTTGGGCGATCTTGCGGCGACGACCGCGGTGGCTGGCCAAGTCCCAAGACGGACGGCTGACGACGACGACGACGACGTCGGACGACGACGGCTGACAACGATGACGGCCGACGACGACGACGGCCGACGACGATGGCCGACGACGACGACGACGACGACGACGACGAAGGCGACGGCGACGACGGCCGACGACGACGACGACGGCCGACGACGACGACGACGGCCGACGACGACGACGACGACGTCGGCCGACGATGACGGCCGACGGCGTCGACGACGACGACGACGGCCGACGACGACGACGGCCGACGACGCCGACGCCGCCGACGACGACGACGACGACGACAGCCGACGACGACGACGCCGGCCGACGACGACGACGACGACGACGACGACCGACGACGACGGCGACGACGACGACAACGACGACGACGACGGCCGACGACGACGACGACGACGACGACGACGGCGACGACGACGACGACGACGATGACGACGGCCGACGACGTCGACGGCCAACGACGACAGCCGACGACGACGACGCGGACGACACCGATGACGGCGCCGACGATGACGACGACCGACGACGACGACGACGACGACGACGACGTCGGCCGACAACGTCGACAACGACGACGTCGACAGCATCGACGACGGTAGCGGCGTCCGACGACCCACGACTGACGACCGACGACCAACGACGGGCTCACGACCGACAGCCGACGATCGAAGGCGTCTGGTGGTGGTCGTCGGTCGGGGTGCTCCAGGGCCGTCGTAAAGACCATCTTGGTCTTATTGGAGGACTCTTGGGCCGTTTTGGGGCCCTCTTGCGGCCGTTTTGAGGGTTCTCGGGCCAACTCGGAGCCTCTTGGGCAATCAAGTAAAAAATCAATGATTTCGGCCTGTTCAGGACTCCCTGTCGGCCCTATTGGGGGGCCTCTGGAGCTGCGTTGGAGGCCTCTTGGGGGCCGATTGCAGGCCTTCTGGGCCGTTGTACGTTATCTTGAGGCGTTCTTTGGCCGTCTTGGGTGCATCTTGGGGCCATATTGGGGTCTCGTGGGGCTATCTTGGCTTTGAGGCCATCTCGAGACATCTTTGAGGCCATCTGGAGACATCTTGGCCGTCGGGGAGGCCATCTGGAGCCGTCCAGATGGATGTGTTTCCGGACGTTGAGGTAGTTCCTGGGTGGCCGGCGCAGTGGTCCGAAGCTCCAGGGGGGAGTTCTCTTTGGAATAGAGCCAAAGCCGAGCAGTGTAGGATTCAGCACGCCAGGCGCCCTTGTGGCAAGCCATCGTGCCAAGCAGTGGCGAAGCGTCCTGGCTCGCCTATAGCCCTACCAGACAATGTTCTAAGAACCTTCTGTGGTTCCCACGAAATGTTCTTAGAACATTTCTGGTGGAGTCTGTCTTGCTTTATCGCACCTGGGTTATGTCTTTGAGATCAGCGTTTCTGTTCCTAGAACATTCTGGGTTCCAAGAACATTTCGTGGTAGGGCTATAGGAATCCCGGGGCGGTCGGTCACTGCTCAAAGGGGGAGTTCTTTTTGGAGAAGAGCCAGAGCCGGGCCGTGTAGCATTCAGCACGCCAGGCACCCTTGTGGCAAGCCATCGTTCAGGAGGGGAAACACACACAGACACAATTAATCGCCGGTTCCCTTGAAAATGTGAGAAAATATGGGAAGTGGGTGGGAAGACAAAAGGCCAGGCAATATAGAAACATATGGGGAATCCTGTTATTAGTGTGTATTTATTTGTGTGTTCCAGGGCCCCTTCAATCATGGGGCGGCGGACCTGGTGATCGAAGACGCCTACGGCGAATCACCGCCGCCCCCTGCCTTTTTGGAAGCGCCTATGTGGCCGAACGTTGAGGCCAGACCTGCCAAGCTATCGGACCATGTGTTCCCCGAATCGGTTTGAAAAGCCTTCGGGGAACACGTGGGCACCTTGAAGGTCATCTTGGCCGTCTGGAGGCCATTTTGACCGTTTCGGGCCTTCTTGGAGAACGTCTTGGAGGGCTCTTGGACCGTCTTGGAGGCCATCTTGAGCGTCTTGGAGACCTCTCGGGCCGTCTTAGGGGGCCTCTCGGGGCCGTGTCTGGGCCTCTTGGGCGATCTTTGGGGGCACTTGGGCCTGGGCCGTCGGAAGGCAGAAAAAAAAACACAAATGCCACAATCCTTCAAACACCAGTGGGACATCTATGATTTTGGCCTTTTCGGGCCTTCCTGGAGGCCCTCTTGGAGCCCTCTTGGGCCGTCTTGCGCATCTTAGGGCCATGTTCGGCCGTCTTGGTGGGCTCCTGGTCCGTCTGACGCCGTCGGAAGCCATTTGGGGGGCCTCTATGGGCCGACTTGTGGCCCTCTTGGAATGCTCCAGGGCCGTCTTGGAGGCCATCTTGGGCGTCTTAAAGGCCTCCTGTGCCGTCTTGGGGGCCTCTTGGGGCCGTCTTGGGGCCCTCTTGGGCTGTTCTGGGGCCATCTTGGAGGTCTCTTGGGCGATCTTTGGGGTCTCTGGGGCCGTCTCGGGCCGTCGGAAGGCCGAAAAAAAGGAAATGCTGAAATCCGTCAAACACCGTAGGAACATCAATGTTTTTGGCCTCTTCTGGCCTTCCTGGAGGCCCTTTTGGGGGCCTCGTGGGCTGTCTTGGGCCAGCTTCGAGCCAACTTCGGCCATCTTGGTGGGTTCCTGGCACGTCTGACGCCGTTGGGAGCCGTCTTGGGGGCCTTTCTGGGCCGACTGGGGGCCCTCTTGGGGGGCGTTTTGGAAGCCATCTGGGGCGTGTTGGAGGCCTCTTGGGCCGTCTTGGGGCCCTCTTGGGGCCTTCTTGGAGGCCGCTTGGGCCGTCATGGGGCCCTCTTGGGGGCCTCTTGGGCGATCTTGGGGGCCTCTTGGGCCGCCTTGAGCCGTCGGAATGCCGAGAAGAAGCAAGTTCAAAAATCCTTCAAACACCTGCGGACAATCTATGATTTTGGCCTCTTCGGCATGCTCTCCTGGAGGACCTCTTGGAGGCTTCTTGGGCCGTCTTGGAGGCCTCTCTTGGGCCGTCTTGGACTATCTTGGGCCGTCTTGGAGGCCGTCTTGGACCATCTTGGGCGGACTTGGAGGCCATATTGGGCCATCCTCGCGATTTGTTGGGGATGTCCCGAGCGAAACAGCAGTTTTTTGGCGACGACGGAGGCACAACGGATGCGTTTTGAGCGCCTTTCCTGGTGGCCGGCGGGACGGGCCGAAGCCCCAGGGGGAGTTCTCTAGGTAAAAGAACCCAAACCCAAACCATATAGTTCGGCACGCCAGGCACCCCTGCGATGAATCGACAGGGGGCGGCGGACCTGCGGCTTTCGGCCCATCCCGCCACCGTGCCCGGGTTGTAGGTCGGAGGCATCTTGGATGCCCGTGGGGATCGCTTGGGAGGCCTCTCGGACGCCTCTTGCAGGCGGTTTAGGGGTGTCTTGGGGACCTCCCGGCGGCTTCTAGGGGCCTGAGTCGAGCCTCTTGGGGCCTCGTGGGGCTTCTGGGGGGGCCTCTTGGGGGCCTGCTGGCAGTCTGGGGGGTCATCGTCGGTTCGTGTGCCCCCTCTTGGGGGCCTCTTCGGCCGACTTTGGGCGATCTTGGGGGACTCTCTGACCGTCTTGGAGAAATTTCGATTCTCCGAACTCCCGAAAGAGAGAGAGAGAGAGAGAGAGAAAACGAGAGAGAGAGAGAGACAAAGAGAGAGAGAGAGAGAGATAACGCGAACATAATTCAAAAGTTGTTGCGGAATAAGGCCTATTGATGCCCTCTTCGGGTGTCCTCGTGAGGCCATTGTGGGGCGTGTTGTGACGTCTTGCGGCCACATTGGTTGTTCTTGACGCCTCTCCATCGTGTTTCAGCCCGAGGCATTTGGGGCATCTTGGCGGCCGCCACTCCTGGTGGGTTGGTTCGACGAGGATGAGTTGTTTATAGGGAAGATGGTGGCGGAGGAAGGAGGAAACAGGATACAGGATATCCGCGAAAGGGCTCCACTCTGGAGACCGTTGCCAGGGGCGTGCAGCACCTGCATGCAGGCTGCAGTCCTCATGGGCCCGCTCGAGGCGGGCAGCACCTGAAACAGACTGCAGGAGGGGAACACAAACACACAGACACAATGAATCGTCGATTCCCCAGAACATATGGGAAACTATGGGAAGTGGGGGGGAAGATGAAAACCCAGAACATGTTGGAAACTATGGGGGATCCTGTTATCAGTGTCTAGTTCTTTGTGTGTCCCAGGGCCAACTTCAATACTCCATACCAGCGGTAGACATCAGAGCAGAGAGGCGGCCTCCGAGGATGCACCCCCATGCTGAACCCTATCTGCAGCAGCAGCAGCAGGAAGCCAGGCGCCCAAACGGCGCATCGGCAGTTCATGACTCTTCTAATTCTACATACGAAGATTGCAGGCGTGATCAGAAAGCGTACGGGAAAACCCTATCTTCACTGCTCCACAAATCCTCCCCTCCTGCCCCATCCTCAGAAGAGGACTGCACGAACACGCGGGAGCTGGAGGAGGAGCAGGAGGAGCAGGAGGAGCTGGAGGAGCAGGAGGAGCTGGAGGAGCTGGAGGAGCAGGAGGAGCAGGAGCTGGAGGAACTGGAGGAGCTGGAGGAGCTGGAGGAGCTGGAGGAGCTGGAGGAGCAGGAGGAGGAGCTGGAGGAGCTGGAGGAGCAGGAAGGGAGGAGCTGGAATAAAGTCGGGCCTGTTCCTCTACAGGGGGAAGATTCAGAAATAGTCCAAAAATAGTCAGGGGACGTTTTTGTACTATTTTTGCAACTTCGAGGGGCATTTTTCGAGTTTTTCGCCCAAAATCCCCCTGTAGGGGGACACGCCCGACTTAAAAAGCTCGAAGGGAGGGGGGCGAGGGAGAGGAGGACGAGCCAGCTGGGGAGGCCCCCCCCGGTGCAGGCCGAGCCGGCCGCCAAGAGGCCGCGGGCCGTCGACGCGGGAGCGGCGACGCCACGACTCCCGCCGCCATCAGTCAGGAGGGAAAGAAACACACAGACACAAGGAATCGCCGATTCCCCAGAAAAAATATGGGAGCATGTGGGAAGTGGGGCTTGGCATCGCTCGGACGTGTGAATTTTTCCTCCGGCGAGGACCATCGAGGAGCATCCTTGAGCATTTGGCGAAAAAACCACGCACGGAACCAAAAAAAACACAGGGAATGGACGTCCGAGCGATGGCAAGGGGGGGGGAAGGAGGATATGGTGAATCCTGTGATTTGTTGGCATTTCTTTGTGTGTCCCAGGGCCCCTTCGGCCATCAGGGCCCCGGCGTCGCCGAGGCCCCTGCGGAGGCCCTCGGAGACCGCTCGGAGAGCCCTCGGAGGGCCGTTCGCCAGAGGAGGAAAAGGTCCCACACCTCTGCCCTCCGCCCGTTTTCCCCTTTCTTAGGGGAACAAAAAGTGACATAAACATACAAACTCCGAGGTCCGCGCGGATTTCTCGGATCGGCGCTGGCCCCCCCCAGCGGCGCCTCCGGCGCCGCCCCTGGCGCGCTCGGCGCGCCAGGGAGGGGGGTCCAGCGCCGATCCAAGAAATCCGCGCGGACCTCAGAGTTTATGTTTGTGTCATGTGTCCGTTCCCTGTCGGAGGCCCCCGTTGCCACCACTGGACTCGCATCGAAATCCTGGTCAGAACGCACCCCGGGAGAGGTCCGGGGAGTAGCTCTAGGCCTCCTAGATGGGGTCGGAGTAGATGGGGTCGGAGGATCGCGCCGCATCGGCGATGCATCGCCGATGCGGCTCGATGCGCAGCGCGATTTTCTCCACGCCGACGTCGCCGATGCGTCGCCGACGTCGGCGATGCATCGTCGGTGCATCGCCGATGCATCGCCGATGCATCGCCGATGTATCGCCGGTGCAGAGCGATCCTCCGAGCCCATCTGCTCCGACCCCATCTGGGAGGCCTCTGGTAGCGGTATCGGTGCCTTTTGGTCTCCCCAGGTCGGAGGGCCGTCGGAGGGCCGGGTCGGAGGGCCGTCGGAGTCAGGAGCAGCGGCGAGGCGTCCGGGCGTGCCTCATAGGCCCACCCAGCGAGGTTCTCGAGAGCCTCTTGTGGTCTGTAGCGGCATGTTCTCGGAGCATTCCTGGCTGGGGCCGTCTCGTTTTGACACGTCGGGCTTGTGTTCTGAGAGCATGGCTTCTGTTCTTAGGGCATTTTCTGGGTTCTGAGAACATGTCGTGGTAGGCCTCTAGGAATGTCCGGACGGTCGGTCCCTGCCCAACGAAGGGGAGAGGCCGCCGACGTCGTCGTTTTTCGTTGTGGTTCTGGGTGTTGAAGCCGTTGTCGTCGTCGTCGTCGACCTGGTCGTTCTGGTTGTCGTCGTCATCGTCGTCGTCGTCCTCCTCCTCTTCCGACCAGCATCCGCTCAAGCTCGGGCCACGTACTCCTCCCGGGGTCTGTGTCTAGGCCTGTCTTGCGAGCCGCGTCCAGCCGCGGCGACAAGAACTCCCCAGACGCCCATCAATCTCCGAAGCGGCGGTGGTCGCCGCCGCCGCCGCCGTCTCGGCCATCGTCGACGTCGCCACCGCCAGGCTTCACACGGAAGGCCGCCGCCGCCGCAGTCGCCGCCACAGTCGTCATCGTCGTCGTCGTCGTCTTCTCGTCGATTTCGTCAGGCTGTTCTTCTCTCTCTCTCTCTCTCTCTTCTTCCTCCTTTCCTCCCGCGTCCTCCGCCTCCTCCTCCTCCTCCTCCTCCTCCTCTTCCTTCTTCTCCTCCTCCATCCCCTTTCCTCATGAAATGACTCCGCCCTGTCGCACCTCCAGAACTGTCGGATGGGCGGGCCGTGCTTTCCGCCGTGTTTTCTGCATTTTTGAATACAGTCGACCCAGATTAGTAGGTCGACCCTGCCAAGTCAAGGGTACCCTTGTGTCCTGTATCTCGCGACCCATGCTTCCGACATTCCTGTGGCAATGTGGCCCTCGGATGGGTCTTGTGTCCTCTCGCGTGTCCTGTCCAATCGAGTCCGACTGTATGCCACAGTTGGATTGATGGAGGGCGGCTCGTCTGCAGCGTGTCGGTTTCTCCTGCAGCGCCGCACGCCCTCGAGCGAGAACGTTGCAGCAGTTTCACCGACGGAGGGCGGGCCTCTCTCAAAAGGTGGTAGCTCGGAAACTGGAGCATATATACATTACCAGTGGCGGGCCGTTTCTCAATCCCAGGACTTTTTGAGGGTCGGGGACGACGTCGGGTGGTGTGGTGTATACTTCTCTGCCCGCTTTCCAGAGGGAACAGCGAAACATGTATACACCAAAATCCTATATACACCAGGATCCGCTTTCCTGTGCGAAGCTCAGTGCGGGGCCGGAAAAAGCGTCGGTGTATAGATTCCAGGTCCTTAGTATCTGCCTCAGCGGTCAGTCGGGCCTGGCCCTTGACAGGGGGACGATGTGTTTGACAATGTGCGAATATTTGTTAGGGCTAGGTTTTGATTACTTTCCATGTTTCGTCCACTATCAGCCTGCAGGGGGACATGCCCGACCCAACCTCAGCGCCGCGCGCATTGGTTTCAAACGTCTGCGTCCGTGTTGCGCATGGAGGGCGTGTTTGTCCGAAGTGCAGTTCTCGCCTCCGCGCCGCGCATGTTATATTCCACCGTCTGCCATCGCTTCAAGCGGTTGTGTGGGTTCAGTTCCACGAGAGATGTCCTGGAACGATTTAGGCTACCAGGACGCAGCCATAATGTTGACTCGCAAGGCGCGAGTTCGGATTGTCAGGACGTCGCAATCACGTGAATCCACGGCGTTGGGGTCCTCGGAACGGTGTTTGGGGACGGTTGAGGATAGCCAGACAATTGTCTTCTAATGGGCCGCTTCCCGCAAAGGGCGTATTCTTTGCAGGGCGATATTGGGACGGAGGATGTCTTGCAACATCGTTGATGCGTCTTGGGTTTACGTTGGTTTTCCTCCCCCTTCTTCTCCTTTTCTCCTCCTCCTCCTCCTCCTCCTCCTCCTCCTCCTCCTCCTCCTCCTCCTCCTCCTCCTCCTCCTCCTCCTCCCCCTCTCCTTCCTCTGCTTCCTTCGATCGGTGCAGCGGCCGCGGCCGCTGCCGCTGCCTCCTTGCGTCGTCGTCGTCGTCGTCGTCGTCGTCGTCGTCGTCGCCGCCATCGCTGTCGCCGTCGTCGTCGCCGTCGTCGCCGTCGCCGTCGTTGCCGTCGCCGTCGTTGCCGTCGCCGTCGTTGCCGTCGCCGTCGTCGACGCCTGGCCGCGGAGGGCCGCCGCGGAGGGCCGCCGCGGAGGGCCGCCGAGGGGCCCCCGCCCCGAGGAGCCGGCGGCGCGCCCGCGCCCGACGAGCAGCCAGAGGGCGGCGGCGAGGAGGCCCGCCTGCCGCCCCCGCCCGCCGCGCGGCCTGCGGGGGGGGCCTCGTCCCCTCCCTCCTCCGCCCTCCTCCTCCTCCTCCTCCTACTCCTCCTCTCCTCCCCCTCCTCCTCCTCCTCCTCCTCCCTCCTCCTCCTCCTCCTCCTCCTCCTCCTCCTCCTCCTCCTCCTCCTCCTCCCCCTCCCCCTCCTCCTCCCCTCCTCCTCCTCCTCCTCCTCCTCCTCCCCCTCCCCCTCCTCCTCCTCCTCCCTCCCTCCTCCTCCTCCTCTCTCCTCCCCTCCTCCTCCTCCTCCTCCTCCCCTCCTCCTCCTCCTCCTCCTCCTCCTCCTCCTCCTCCTCCTCCTCCTCTTCCCTCCTCCACCTCCTCCTCCTCCTCCTCCTCCTCCTCCTCCTCCTCTCCCTCCTCCTCCCCCTTCCTCCCTTCGTCGCGCCGTCGCCGCGCAAGTCGTCGCCGCCCGCCCGCCGCGGAGGCGGCGAGCCCCCCGCCCACCCATTGCCGCCGTCTGCCGCCCGGCCGCCGCCAGTCCGCCCGCCCGCCCGCCCGCTCACTCGGTCGCAGCCGTCCTTCGAGTCAGGTGCTCCTCTCCTCCTCTCCTCCTCTCCTCCTCCTCTCCCTCCTCTCCTCCTCATCCTCCCCCCTCCCCCTCCTCCTCCTCCTCCTCCTCCTCCTCCTCCTCCTCCTCCTCCTCCTCCTCCATCTCCTCCTCCTCGTCCTCCTCCTCCATGTAGCACGCCCCCGCGGCCTTCCAAGCCTCCTGGACGCCCCTGCCAGGTCCTTCGAGTCAGGTGCTCCCGCTTTGCGGCGGCGCCAGCTGCTCCTGCGACTCAGCCTGCCTGCCCCCTCCTACGCTTCCTGCTCCGCAGCCTCCTTCGCCTCCGCTCGGTCCCCCACATCGCCGACCTCGCCCTCTTCAGCTTTTGTTGTTTTCTGTTTTTGTCATCGTGTTTTCCCTACTCTCCCTCCCACGACACTGTGTTTAATATCGCCCCTTTCCCACCAGGCTACATACATCATCACGTTGCCCATGGATCCCCTGCTTTGCTTGGCTGGTGCAATGAATCCATCTACCTAGAACTGCTCCCCTCCAGACCGTCGCACCGATGCGTCTGATCTGCCTCCCCAGGCGCCGTCGCGCCCTCGGGCTGGCTTGGCTGGTGGCGATCGTCGATCTATCTATATGCGCTTCGGCTACACAAGCCTTCCAACATTGTTCAGGGGAGACCCGCTACTTCCGCGAGGCTCCGAGGTTGACCCAGGAAACGCCCACCATTTCGCAAGACGCCCCAATACAGTTGTCCCGTGGCCCCCCCCAGGCTTTGCGAGGACGTCCCCGCGGGTTTCGCACAATTACGAATCAGAACAACCTGCGTTTTCTATCGCTGCTGGCGGGGTGTGGGGTTCACCCCCCCTTCCCTTCAAAGTAAATTGTTGAAGGGGGATCCGGACCCCCCCCCACCACCCCCGACAGAAAATTTGCGCGTGGGGGTTGGGCCGCATGCCGGACCAATTCCAATTGACCGGTACCAATTACAAGCGAAATGGCCAATTCTCAACTGGCCAAAATAATCCATATGGTGCCAATCATAATTGGCCGTCTTGGGCCGGCGCTGGGATTTTTTTGTTGTAGAGCGTTTGAAAACGATCGAGGCATCAGATGACCATCTTAAGGGTGTACATCCATCATGGGGGTCAACATGATTGCCCTGGTTGGAAACGGTACCTTCTTATGTTCTGAGAGTTGTGTTGGTTTGCAACGTCAATTCTTCACGCTTCGCGTATCCCCACCAGCCCATCTCAAAACAGCAACTCTTGCGAAGCATGCCGACAGTCGTGTTTTTCAGGCGTGTTTCCGCCTGCCCCCGCATATCTCCCCTGTTCTTCCTTCCTCCCTTGTACATCCTCCTTGTGGTGGGAGCGGGAGAAGGACGAGGCGGAGGAGGAGGGAGAGAAAGCGGTGGGAGGCAAGAGGGATTTAGCGGAGACGACGACCACAGCGATGATCCTAACAACGACGACGCACCCGACGACGACGACGATATCGACGACGACGACGACGACGACGACGACCACAACCGCGACGACGACGACGACGACGACGACGACGACGACGACGACGACGAAGGCGGCGGCGACGACGACGACGACGACGACGACGACGACGACGACGACTGGTGGGAGTCGTTGGGGCCCGTCGTGGGGTGAGTCGTACGGCCCCATCGTCCTT
>CAUYUJ010022408.1:50000-64428 GCA_963575745.1 Prorocentrum cordatum
GATCCGAAAATGAGGCCCACGCTGCAGCGGGAGCACGATTCGGAACGACCAGCGGCGCGGAAAATAGGACGAACGCTGCAGCGGGAGCAACATTCTGAAGGACCGGAAAGACTCGGATTTTCAAAAACATAGATGAAAACCAAACTCCCGGGAATCCTGTGCGGAAAAGGACGCCGCCCAAAAGGGGGGGGGGCTTTCTGCGGCCCCAAAAATCAACGAATCGACACCGGATGTGTAATCACCTCCAATGTTTTTGCCGGGGATCATTTTCTAGATTTGGGGCTTCTTAAAAAGGATCGAAAACGTCGGCGCTGCAGCGGGAGCACGTTTTGGAACAACGAGAGGCGCAGAAATTGGGCCAGCGCTGCAGCGGGAGCACGATTCGGAACGAGCGGGAACGCGGAAATGAGGCCAGCGCTGCAGCGGGAACACGATTCGGAAGGAGCGGGAGCCCGAAAATTAGGCCAGCGCCTCAGCGAGAGCAGCATTTTAGAAAAAAACACAAGCGAAAACCCAACTCCGGGGAATCCTGTGCGTAAAAAAACAGTACGCGGGGGGGTGCCGAACATCTTCCGGACGCCATCAGGGGAAGTGGGAGAGTAGTATTCATACTGTGTAATTGTGGAGAGGTAAACCCCTCGCCGAAGGGGAAGAAGGGGGGTTGAGAACAGAGCGGACTCCCTAAACCACTCACGCCCAAAAGGCTGGTGGGATTTCGTTTTTCGGGGTTTCAGTGCGCACTTGTCCTGTGGAGCTCCAGTGTCACAGAAGATGCCTCTGTAGCTCCCTCTTCGTCGAGACGCTTCGATGCCTCTGTAGTTTCCTCGTAGCCTCCTTTCCATGCCTCTGTAGCTTCCAGGCACTCCTGCGTCGCCGAGTTTCTTCTTGCAGCGTCCTTGTCTTGTCGCGGGGTGCGTTTGCGTCACTTCGGTGTTGCTGCGCCATGAGACGTGTCTCTGCAGCTTCTTCGTCTCATCGGGGACTCCAGCGTCACCGAATTTGTTCCTGTATTGTCCTTGTCGTTCCAGGTCGTGCGCACGCGCGCATCATGTTTCTCTGCAGCGTCGTCGTCGCATCAGGATCTCCAGCGTCACATAATGTATCCTTGTAGCGCCTCTTCTTCCAGGGCGGCGTGGTCCTGATTCGCCGCGGACGACTTGCCGCGGACGGTTCCATTCGATTCCACGGACGATCGTGCGCATGTAGTTTGCCACGCGCCTGCGCGCGCGGAGAGGGCCTGGGCGCCCTGTCGCCTGCGGGCGACCGCGCGGGTTAGCCCCCGCAAAAGCCAAAAAGGGCATGTCCACACGCCGGGTAAAGCCTAAAAGAGCTTTCGTCTGCCTGATCCTTGCCTCCCGCTTTCCTCCTTCTTCTTTCATCGAAGTCAGAACCCCCGCCCCCTATGACGTCCCCCGCTGGCCTGGGTGGTCTACTCAGGTCGCGGGGGGGGATAGGGGGGGGGTCGTTGCCACGGCTGGTGCCTCGTTCTCATGACGGGGAGGGGGGGGTGCACCGTTCCCTCGGATGGGCACATCCCCCCCTCCAAGGGCCTCCGAACCCTCCCTCTCCGTCCTTTTCTTCTCCCTTATCCTCCCCCCCCCATCGCGGTTTTCGAAGCCTTTGGCGTCTCCGCCCACCGCCCTTGGGAGTATCCTAATGGCCTCCGGCCCACCCCGCCACCGTGCCGTGCCGGTGGACAAGAGGCGTATGGGGTAGACGAAATGGTTAAAGGGGGGGCCAGTGGCTTCAATCGGGCGTTTTGGAGCGCACGCGCGTAGTTGGGTTCTGCAGCGTTTCCTTGGGGGTTGTCTTTTTGTCAGTGTATACAAAGGGGAAATGCTGTCGAATTTGAGACGTATGGTTCTCTCTTTTTGTATATGTCTGGGTCCCGAACGACTCACGCCAAGACGAGGGGCCCGAACGACTCACGCCGCGAGGAGCCCGAACGCCTCACACACAAGGAGGGGCCCGAACGACTCACACCAGGACGACGGGCCCGAACGACTCACACCACGAGGAGCCCGAACGACTCACACACAAGGAGGAGCCTGAACGACTCACACCAGGACGAGGGGCCCAAACGACTCAGACCACGAGGAGCCCGAGAGACGCGCACAAGGAGGGGCCCGACGGACTGACGCCAGGACGAGGGGCCCGAACGACTCACGCCACGAGGAGCCCGAACGCCTCACACACAAGGAGGGGCCCGAACGACTCACACCAGGACGAGGGGCCCGAACGACTCACACCACGAGGAGCCCGAACGACTCACACACGAGGAGGGGCCCGAACGACTCACACCAGGACGAGGGGCCCGAACGACTCACACCACGAGGAGCCCGAACGACTCACACACACGGAGGGGCCCGAACGACTCACACCAGGACGAGGGGCCCGAACGACCCACAGAACGAGGACCCAACGACTCCCTACGACGGACGGGCCCGAACGACTCACACCAGGACGAGGGCCCGAACGCCTCACACCCTGAGGAAAGCCCGAAACGACTCACACACAAGGAGGAAGCCCGAACGACTCACACCAGGACGAGGGGCCCGACCGACTCAGACAACCGAGGAGGCCCGAACGACTCACACACAAGGAGGGGCCCGAACGACTCACACCAGGACGAAGGGCCCGAACGACTCACACCACGAGTAGCCCGAACCACTCACCCACAAGGAGGAACCCGAACGACTCACACCAGGACGAGGGCCCGAACGACTCAACCACGAGTAGCCGAACGACTCACAGTTCAGAAGAACCGAACGAACTCACACCAGGAGAAGGGGCCCAACGACTCACACCACGAGGAGCCCGAACGACTCAAACACTCAAGGAGGGGCCCGAACGACTCACACCAGGACGAGGGGCTCGAACGACTTCCACCAAGAGGAGCCTGAACGACTCACACACAAGGAGGGGCCCGAACGATTCACACGAGAACGAGGGGCCCGAACGACTCACACCACGAGGAGCCCGAACGACTCACACAGAAGGAGGGGCCCGAACTACACGCCCCAGGACGGGGGGCCCGAACGAATCACACCACGAGGATCCCGAACGACACACACACAAGGAGGAGCCCGAACGACTCACACCAGGACGAGGGGCCCGAACGACTCACACACGAAGAGCCCGAACGACTCACACACAAGGAGGGGCCCGAACGATTCCAACATGACGAGGGGCCCGAACGACTCCCGACCACGATGAGCCCCCGAACGACTCACCTCCAAGAAAGAACCCGAACGACTCACGCCAGGACGAGGGGCCCGAACGACTCCCACGCACGGAGGCCCCGAACGACTGCCAACTCCAAGGGATGGGCCCGAAAACGACTCGCACCCAGGCGAGGACCCTAACGATCACACATACACGAGGAGCCCGAACCGACTCACACACAAGGAGGGGGCCCGACGAATCACCCAGGACGAGGGCCCGAACGACTCACACTCACGAGAGCCCGACCGACTCACCCACAAAGGGGCCCGAACGACTCACGCCATGAAGGGTCCGAACGACTTCCAACCACGAGGAGCCCGAACGACTCACACTCAAGGAAGAAACCGAACGACTCACACCAAGACGAGGGGCCCGAACGACTCACACCACGAGGAGCCCGAACGACTCACACTCAAGGAGGGGCCCGAACGAATCACACCGGGACGAGGGGCCCGAACGACTCACACCTCGAGGAGCCCGAAAGACTCACACACAAGGAGGGGCCCGAACGACTCACACCAGGACGAGGGGCCCGAACGACTCACCCCACGAGGAGCCCGAACGACTCACACACAAGGTGGGGTCTTCTGGGGTTTTCTGTGGTTCTCATGGGTTTTCTGTGAGTCGTTCGGGGGGTTTTCTGTGAGTCGTTCGGGCCGCTCGTTTTCTGGTTTTTTTTTGTGAGTCGTTCGAGCCGTTCGTTCGTTTGCGCATGCTTCTGGGGGTTTTCTGTGTCGTTCGGGCCGCTCGTCCTGGTGTAAGTCTTTCGGGCCCTTCCTTGTGTGTGAGTCGTTCGGGCTCCTCGTGGTGTGAAAAGTTCGGGCCCCTCGTCCTGGTGTGAGTCGTTCGGGCCCCTCCTTGTGTGTGAGTCGTTCGGACTCCTCGTGGTGTGATCGTTCGGCCCCCTCGTCCTGGTGTGATTCGTTCGGGCCCCTCCTTGTGGTGTGAGTCTTCGGGCTCCTCGTGGCGTGAGTCGTTCTGGCCTCTCGGTCTGGTGTGGAGTCGTTCGGTCCCCTCCTTGTGTGTAGTCGTTTTCGGGCCCCTCGTGGGGTGAGTCGTTCGGCCCCATCGTCCTTGTGTGAGTCCTTCGGGCCCCACTTCCTGGTGTGAGTCGTTCGGGCTCCTCGTGGTGTGAGTCGTTCGGGCCCCTCGTCCTGGTGTGAGTCGTTCGGGCCCCTCCTCGTGTGTGAGTCGTTCGGGCTCCTCGTGGTGTGAGTCGTTCGGGCCCCTCGTCTTGGTGTGAGTCGTTCGGGCCCATCCTTGTGTGTGAGTCGTTCGGGCTCCTCGTGGTGTGAGTCGTTTGGGCCCCTCGTCCTGGTATCTCGCTTTTGCTGGTTCCTCCGATCTCGCCTTTGCTGGTGCCTGGTTTTCATGTTTTTTTTTCGGGTTCCTATCGGGTTTACTGATCGTGCTGGCTCTGGGGATTTCACTATTGCTGGTTCCTGGGAGTCGTGACAAGGGACCCGGGTTCACAAGTGGGTGTGACAAAGGCTAGGGTCCACAAGGGCTTTGCCATCAGTGGGTCGAAGGGGTTACGATTCCCTAGCGATGTTCCGTAGCCATTGTGGCCCAAACCAAGTTGGCACAAGCCATTCTCGGCCATTCCCCAGCAACCTCCCTGTGGTTTACTGTTAGCTGCGCCTACCATTTGTGCAGTGAGCTTAGCTCCGCACGCACGCTCTTTTTTCCAACACCTGAGGGCGTTCGGCAGATCCCACGCGGATGCCGCTCGTGGACTTGCGTGAGGTTCCCGCTCCCTTGCCTCTAGCGGTGCGGCAATTGCAGGGGATGCTGATGGAAACGATGCCTACGGCCGGAGACGGCGCGTGCGCAATCCATTCTGTGTGGGGCGAGTGGGAGTGGGGTGAGCTGTTCAAGCGCGACGCTCGCTCGTTCCTCCGCGAAACATTCGGCCCCACCGCTGAAATGTTCAAATCGAGGCTGTCGTCCGAGGAGCTGCTGGGCGACATGGAATGGGCACTCTGGGATTTGATCCGACCCTTTGCGAAGCAGTCGGGCCCCTTCGGCGTTCCGCCGCACGCGGGAGACAACGAAGGTCAGCGTAGTAACTTTCGCCAATAACCCCTCTCCCTTGCCAAGAGACCATTCTGATAGATTGCCCTACGCTCCTCTCTTTCTCTTCCTTTCTCTCTCTCTTTCTCTCTTTTCCCTCACTCGCCCTCCTCCCTCCTCCCTCCTCCCTCCTCCTCCCTCCTCCCCCCTCCTCCCCCCTCCTCCTCTCCCTCCCCCCTCCCTCCTCCCTCCTCCCTCCTCCCTTCCCCATCCTTTCCCTTTCGCCTCGGTCCTCCTCCCTCCTCCCTCCTCCCTCCTCCCTTCCCCCTCCTCCTCCCTTCCCCCTCGACCTTCCTCCCTCCTCCCCCCTTCCCCCTTCCCCCTTATCCTCTCCTTCGTCGCCGTCGCCCCCCGCCCCCCCGCCGTAAGGCGGTGATGGTGGTGTTCGTGGCCGCAGAGCCCCCATCGCATGCGGCGTTCGAAGCGCGAAGTTGTTCTAAGCTTCGCGCTTCGCAAGCGCGAAGCGCGAAGTTATTTTAGGCCCCCTGGGGGTCCAAGAGTCCAAGGGTCCGAGGGTCCAGGGGTCCAGGTGTCCAAGGGTCCAGGGTATAGGGTCCAGGAGCCCAAAGGTCATGTTCCCCCGACGACGGCCCCTTCTCCGACGACGAGAACGAGGACAGGGTGCGGGGTGCGGAGGAGAACGAGGAAAAGGGGGAAAGAGGAGGGATGAGGGAGGAGGAGAAGGAAGGGGGAGGAAACTTGGCGCGAAGGCATGAACTCTCACACGCCGCAGGCTCTCCGGGGGAGGGGGGAGGATCAAAGGCACGAAGGCATGAACTCTCACACGCCGCAGGCTCTCCGCTCTCCGGGGGAGGGGGGAGGATCGAAGGCGCGAAGGCCGAAGGCATGAACTCTCACACCTCACACGCCGCAGGCTCCTATGCGGAGGGGGAGGATCGAAGGCATGAAGCATGAACTCTCACACGCCGCAGGCTCTCCAGGGGAGGGGGGAGGATCGAAGGCATGAGCTCTCAGCTCTCAGCTCTCAGCTCTCACCTCTCACACGCCGCAGGCCGCAGGCCGCAGTGGGGAAGGGGGAGAAGTGAAGGTGTGAGCTCTCACACGCCGCAGGCTCTCCAGGGGCGGGGGGAGGATCGAAGGTATGAATTCTCACACGCCGCAGGCTCTCATGCGGAGGGGGGAGGAGGGAGGATCGAAGGCATGAACTCTCACACCTCACACGCCGCAGGCTCTCAGGGGCAGGGGGCGGTACTGGATGTCGGATGTCAGGGGTCAGGGGTCAGGGGTAGGATACTGGATGTGGCACGTGGCACGTGTTCCTCTCTTTTCCCCCCCGTTGTGAGGAGCCAGGAGCAGCGTCAGCAAGGGTAAAGAAGAGGGGGGAGGGGGAGAGGGAGGGGGAAAGCTAGGTGCAGCATATCTGACGTCCTACCCCTCCCCCCCCTATCCCCCATCCCTTAACGTGACGTTCGCACAGTCAGTAGCTACGTGACTCGAACGTGTTGTTCCCCACCGTTCCGCAGTTTGTAACACACGCACACATCAGGCTATCTCGTTGCAATGGTTGACTTGAGTATTAAATGTCCTGTGTGGTTGGTTTCCCGAAATCGAAGCTTCAATAAACGTCGTCTGGCAAGAAATAAGATCCCCCCACCGTGCATGGATGATCTTGATAGGCAGTTGTTGTTCGACACGTTCGTAGATTCAGAAATATCTTGGATGGACATCGATTTGGACCGATCTTTTCCATCCGAGGAGGACTCGAATCATAAGGTCATTGGTGCTGCTGTCATTCAGTTCCATGGTGCGTATCAGGGGAGTTTGTCATTGTTCTCACCCCAGCAACGGGCAATGGTAAATCAAAACGGGGGTTGCATGGAACATATGAGGTTTTTTGTGGTTTTAGATGCTTGTCTGATTGATCAACCTGTTGATGTTTCGGCAGCGCAATTCGGATTCCAGAGCCCTTCCCATATGGTATTCGATGTGTCTTCGAACGTCCGGGATCAGTTGCTGCAGACCCAAAGCAGAGATGGGCGGGGTTCGGTGTTCAGTATCCTTTCGCCGCTCTGTAATACAGCCCTTGCCAATACGTGTGTGCAGATGCATCATGATTTTGCTGTGCTCATTGCTGCAGGCTCTTGGCACGATGTAGCTTTTGATTGTCGGAGCAAGTGCGCAACTCCGTGTTCGATCCACCCTCTTTGGGTTGCCATTCGGAGCGTTCAGCCGACCGATTTGCCACAGGCAAAGGATCCGATGGATGAAGGCAACCATGATCTCTTCCAGCGTTCCATGTACGTTCAACTTGCAAGGAGTTTGAGACAGTGGGCTCCAACTGTCACGACGAATGTCCCCGGGTCCGAGAGCCTCCTAACCACGTACATCACTTGGCTAGAATCTTGTGAGAAATCGTTTTCGATCGATTCGTTCACGTTGCATTCGTGGCAAAGAACTGGGGCCAGAGGCGGAGCGCAGATTCAAGGAATAGACTTTCGTGGGGGATACGCTCCGTTATTTCTGTTACATTGTATGTTATTTTCTTTTGCGCTCCGCGGTGCCAGTCAGACAGGGGGTAGGTTCACCTTGAAATTGATTATGAAACGAGCTCTGCGTTGTTTCCCACCTGATTTTTTGGAAGTGGCTGAAACAGTTATCGAGGGGATGCAGTGGCCATCGCCAACAATCATCAGTCGGAGTCGTTTGTTCCTGGACGTAGCTTGGATGCTCCGGATGAGGGAGAGGCATTCTGAGATGATCGAGAATGGGGGCGCTCTTTTTGGCATGCTTGATTCATCCCCACAGGGTGGCAGAAACTGGCTCATGATAGAAAACATGTATGTCAAGGGGGATGTGTATCTTGCAGCTCTTGAGAGTGTTGTACAAATGGCGGAAATGTGCGGTGTCCCCGTGAAGCCAAATGATTTTGTGTTTCAGATGAGGCAGCACCACAAATTCGTCTCGCTCGCTTTTGAAAGGCATGTCCTCCCACCAGGTGGTTTGGGTTCCCGGCACGGCGACGCAGCGCACAAGGCACACGCATGGTTGCATTCACATCGTCTGGAGACCTCATGCTGGACAGACACACAGAAGTTCATGAACATGTATTTTAGTATGGCAGTAGATGCAGGAGCCGAAAGCAAACTGATGTCATTAAATTCAACGCCTGCTGAGATTTTTCCCCATTGGGTTGAAATGGGCATCCTTGGTGACGCTGATAATCTGGAGTTTAATGATACACCCCCACCAGAGGCAGTTCGTTTATCTTTGAAGCATGTTCTTCTAATCCCCGGAACGTACCACATGGTAGAGCTTCTAGAACACCGTTTGATCGACAACCTCGATGGGTTTGACGAGTTCAAAACGATGATAGAATCAGCGGCTTGGATATTCCATCATCGCATCACACGAGAAGCATTCAAGTCCACTCTGACAGGGGACCGCTTACCTTGGCAAGCGAGGTTCAAGTCAGGACCTCCTCTGTATGAAGGCGGCCGCACATGGGGAGTGCTTGTTGACATCTCCCAGTGGTTCAACGCTCGGAGGCTCTTGATCATCCCGGCGTGGAACGAGGATGTCGGGGATGGGGAGTGGGGAGGGCTGGGGCTGCCCTCCTGCCACCTGCCAGGCCCGCTCCTGCCGGCCGTGGGCGGGGAGGTCGAGGCCGTAAAGGCCTCGAGCGAGCAGCGAGCCTTCGATCCTGGCGAGCAGGAGGAGGAGGAGGAGGGAGGAGGAGCAGGAGGAGGGGGAGGAGGGAGGAGGTGGAGGAGGAGGCGGCGGAGGAGGGGGAGGAGGAGGGTAAAGAAGCAGAGCGAACCGCGATTACCTCCTGCCTCCTGCTCCTCCTCCTCCTGCTCCTCCTCCTGCTCCTCCTCCACCTCCTCCTCCACCTCCGCCGTAGATCGCCCCAAGATCGCCCACCGCCCACGAGGCTTCCAAGATAGCCCACGCTGATACAGACCCTAAGAAACCAGGCTGCCGCTCGGGGGCGTCCTGGGGGAAACACACACACACACACACACGCGCACGCACGCACGCACGCACGCACGCACGCACACGCAGAAACAGATGGCCCCATGACGGCCCAAAAGGCCCCCAAGACGGCCCTAAGAGGGCCCCAAGAGGCCTAAAACGGCCAAGATAGCCTCCAAGACGGTTCCCTTCCCCGAGCCTGGCCGATCCATGGCATGTATCTCGGGCAGCCAGCAAACCGATCGGCGCATCGGGACGACCCAATCCACGGCATGTCGGCATGTACCTCGGGCTGCAGGTAGCACTCAGCACTCTTCCCTTCGGCGCATCGGATAGGGCTGGCGGGTTGCGGGTTGCGCCCATCAATAGGCCTTCGGCCCTGCACGTCCAGATGAGCAGTTGCAAAAATGGAGGGCGGCTCTTTTTCAAAAGGGGTTCTCGCCTTGGGCCTTGGCGTCGCGTGCATTCGTCTAACAAGTTTGCAATAGTTACATGGATGGAGGGCGGCCGTTTGCAAAATGGGGTGTTCCCCGCTCCCCATCCCCCCTCGCCCCTCGCATTGCTCGCAGGGAATTGGGCAGTGAGGACATCGCTGCTGACGGTGCACGGCAGTGGGCGGTTGGTGGTCCCGGCGGTCTGCCTGCTGGCGGGCTAGCTGATGCAGGCAACCACGCCCGGAGGTGCACCGAGTCTTTTGCAGACGACAGGTTTTGGGCGTATCTTTTGCTCATCGAGGTGTTTTCCCAGTTGTTGGGCCGCTTGAACAATTATTGCAAAGGTTGCGTTTGTCACCGGTCCCAGGTTTGCAAAGATTTTGACCTGCAGGGCGACAAGCATTCTTGTCCCATGACCAATCATTCTTGGTTGTCCCCAAAAAAAAAAAAAAGTACCATGAGAGGCAGGCGTGTGCCAGAGATCGCAGCTGGTGATTTAGAGAGGTATGTTGAGGAGCTGTGCGAGCTGGATTTGGCACGATTGATCTCAGAAGTCCATCCTTTCAATGCCGCCGCCCGGCAAGGAGTCACGCGAAATTTCGAATCGTGTAAAAGGTTTTTGTTGACGGAGTTGCAGCTGCGACTCTCATGGTTCAATACCCTCCCTCTGAAAAAAAACCAGAATTAAAAAAAGAATAAAAAAAAAAAAAATGAACAAACAATAAAAAAGAAAAAAAACATGAAAAAAAAAATTGAAGAATAAAAAAAAGAAAAAACAAAAAAAAAAAAAGAAATAAAACAACAAATGAAAAAAAAAAAAATAAAAAATATAATAAAAACAATAAAAAACGACGAGAAAAAACAAAAGAAAAACAAAAAAAAAAAAAAAAACAAAAATAAATAGCACTAACGATTGGCCATTATGATGAGAGGAAGGCCCGCGCGGGCCTCCTCATTTCGTGTGCGATGTACGATCGTGATCGGCAGAGAGGCGTTCGTACTCATCCATTTGTGGACAGGCTGTTTGGGCACGGTCACACGTCCTTTCGCGATGCTGTGCGTGACGTCGTTGCTGGGGCCCCCTTCGTTCGGTATCCAGAGTTGCTTCAATTGAGGGCCAAAGCTAGGTTCGCCTCCAACATAGAGATAGGAATAGAGAGAGATCACGCTCAATTGCACCGACATATATTACTCGCCAGCAACCATTCAGAATCGTACGCTAGTTTGGCAATGCGTAAAGTTGAGATTTTAGATTGCTTTGACGACAACGCAGAGCGTGCCAGAACGTTCGCAGGGACCCTTTCCCGAGTAAGGACGCCAGCTAATTGCTTAGCGTGTCTGGGATTGACAGGACATCCAGTAATAACAGCCTCGTCCACCAACACTGGCTTGCCGAACATGTTAGTGCCCCATCACATTGCTTGCCGGGTGATCTACAGATCGGACTTGCAGACTCAGTTTGCCAAATTACCTGATATGTTCGATCCTGCAGATGATCCCCCACCGCCTGGGCCACATGGCGGCCCAAGGGGGGCGCTTGGAGATGGGTCGGGGCCTGGACAATGACGGCGGTCTTCGCGGTGCCCCTGGTTCCCCACGTCCCCACGGTGCCCTCGATTTCTTCTGCTTTGCTCTCCTGGTTCTCGTTCGTTGCCCCCTGCCCCCCTGCCCCCCTGTGTGATGCATTAAATTGCATTCATAATGTGATTCATGCATTCATAGTGTGACTCTCCTGGCCCCTCATGCGTTCATAATGTGACTCTTGTTGCCCCCTAATGCATTCATTTGAGTTGGTACTGAGGAGGCGGAGGGAGGAGGGAGGAGGGATGAGAAAGGAGGAGGGCGGCAGGAAAGAGGAGGGCTAAGAGAGTGAGATAGAGGAAATGGGAAGGGCTGAAGTGAGGGAGGAAGCCGACGACAGAGGAGGAGGAGGAGGAGGAGAAGTGAGGAGTGAGGAGTGAGGAGGAGGGGAGAGAGGGAGAGGGGAGTGGTGAGGGGTGAGAGGAAGTAGGAAGTAGACAGAGCGGAAGCACGAGTCACGAGTCTCGCCAGGTGCTACAGACAAGGTTCAGGTGATCGAGTATGCTACTGAGACGAGTATCGACGCAGAGGTCTTGGCCAGGTTGGAGAGGGACGCATCGGCACGGCACCTACTCTTCACCTCCGACCCCTGTGATATTTTTACTGTCCGATCGAGCAAGTTGTCGATGCCGTCTCTCCCGGATGTCTTGAACCAGCCCTTGGCATGGCCATCTGGATTCGAGGCTACCATGTTGTCTTATGAGAGCGTGGACTTTGAGATGTTGGCAAAATCAATGGAAATGCTGGAAGGTTCTATTGTTGACGATATCACTGCTATGTCGTTGGACGGCGATGGATGCGCGGAAGAAGCAGCACCACTTCCAGTAGAATACATACCAACAGCATCGCATCCCGACATCATGTTTTTCCAAATCACGTGCAAGTACCCCAAGAAGATCGCTGCAGACTCGGCCGAAGGATTATTCAATACAGGCGACATTGTGGTTAGTGCTCTGAAGATGAAGTCTACTGTGACCGAGCTGGAATACTATCTAGTTGGTGATGGGAAGGATACGGACAGGGGGAGGATCCTCACGTGGCGGTCTCTGATGGAGTGCATGGATGAAATTTGCAGGTGTCCTCCATCTGGGCTCCTATTCTACACGCTTCGCGGCATCAGTGGACACGACGAGGTCAGAGTATCCGACGCGCTGGCCCTCTTGCTAGAAAGTCAGGCGCTGGAGTCTGCCATGACGGATGCGTCACTTACAATATCCAGCGACGACGGCGATGTGGAGGACACGTTGAAGTTCATGCTTGCGCACGGCATCGTGGAGCGGCTTGTCGACGCGCCGACTTCATCATCGTGGCGCATCACACTAGTTGGCGAGGACATGGTGGAGGCATGCACCAGACTTCATCCCGACGACTTCGAGAAGATTGCGGTTCCCAGGGAGGACATCGACATCAAGTCCATGACGCAGTTCGAATTGATTCATTACTTGAGAAATATTGGTTGGATTGGTAGCGTGTGGCACACCACTGCAAGTGATTCCCGGCCTCCCCCTGTCATGGTTGAAAATGGGGGGCCCAAAATTTGGTACGTCAAGAAAGCAAGCGTCTGCATCAGCAAGGCGTACCTTCTAGCGATGGCCCGCATGGATGAAGCGAAGGTTGAGACCATCGAGCATTTCAGGCAAGATAAATACTACAATGGGCTGTTCAAGGTATCGAAGCTGTCATTCAGATCTGACGAAATCGGCATTGACTTAGAAGTGATGGCACAAAAAAAGAGACAGCGCAACCGCAAAAAAGGTGGTGACACTACTGGTCAGTCTAGCAAGCAGTTGAAGAAGAATGATGGTCCTGTGCAGCAGGGCAATAAAACGGGTAAGAAGCAACATCCGAAAAGTTATTGGTGGGGAAGCGGTTTCATGACATTCAAGCCTCCCAACAGCTGGCAGGCCACATGCCCAAGGTGCGACAGCGGCCACTACAACTACGCACAGCCATCGACTCGATGCCGACAAACACGGCAGTTCAAAACACCTGAACAGGAGCGCTCAGTGGAGCTATGGTTGAGACATTGGATGAATTCTAGTTGGAAGTATGGCTCTAGAAAAAAACATCAGGCGTTCAAACCCAACGATAAGAACACGCCGTCGCCCGAGATGATTGAGCATCAGAAGCCAGTTTATCCGTGGTTATCTGGCAGCGAGTGCGAGGACGACGGCGCCGAGGCCGAGACGGCCGAGATGATCAAGACGAAGGTGCGCGCCAAGCGCAAGTATGTGTACCAGGACTCAGGGGGGAGAGGGGAGAGGGAGGAGGGAGGAGGAGGGAGGAGGAGGGAGGAGGGAGGAGGGAGGAGGAGGGAGGAGAGGGAGGAAGGAGGAGGGAGGAGAGAGGAGAGGAGAGGAGAGGAGAGGAGAGGGGGAGGAGGAGGGAGGAGTAGGAAGAAGAGGGGGGAGGAGAGGAGAGAGGAGAGGAGGAGGAGAGGGAGGAGGGAGGAGGGAGGAGGAGGGAGGAGTAGGATACAGATGATAGAGTATGCGCTAGCAACGACACAACCGATAACGACAGCGATAACCGATAACCGAAAACAATAACCGACGACTCGACGACAACCGATAACCGATAATCGATAACCGATAACGATAACAGTATGCATTAGCACGACGACTCGATAACCGATAACGACAGCGATGACGACGCAATGACGCAACGACGTATTAAGAGTAGATGGAGAAGGCGACGATCGACGACGCAAAGGATGGACGACAATGACGACGCGACGATGCATCGACGAAGCCGCGACGGCGGACGACGCGCCGGCGCGCCGGCGAGGACAGCTCATCTTCGAGCGTGTCCTCGAGCTCGAGCTCGAGCTCGTCTTCAACGAGCTCGACGAGTTCGAGCTCCGACTAACTCGCTGCCCGCTTTTTCTTGGTGTTGAGAAAAGGGTGAGATAGAAGCCTGAAGGGGGAAGGGAGGGAGGAGGGAGGAGGGAGGAAGAAGGTAGAGGGTGATCGTCCTCGCTTAGCTCCACCCCGAATGGCCTGGACACCAAAGTTCGGCATCAGAGATGCACGTCTGTTCGCTGGCGTTTCCAACGTGGTTTGTGTAGTTGATGTGCGTGATTATCATTGTTTGTTTGATTATTTATATGCGTTTTTGTGTTTTATGCGTCTGTAGTGTTGTTCATGTTACTTGTAAGTCGTTTAGTGTTTGTTTTGCGTTTA
>CAUYUJ010022408.1:69528-74528 GCA_963575745.1 Prorocentrum cordatum
GAGGTGGCCGTCGCGAAGAAGCTGCTGATTTCGGCAACCAGCCCCTACGGGCGGCAGTCGCCAAATCCACAGGAGCGGCCTGACTGGCTCCCACACTTGGATTGTTTGCAGACGGAAATAGTCAATGCTTCTCGGTTTCTTCTCGAGCACGACGTTCTTTACCAGGAGGTCGCGAAGGCGCGACCAGATTGCAGCTCGCTGCACATCTTCCTCGGCGAACTGGAGTGCAGTGTCCTGATGGACATGAAGCACCTGTTGGAAGAAGCAGGTGCGGTGCCGATCTCTTTAGTCTACGACGGTATTTACTTCAGACCCATGGGGCTCGACGTGCACGACGAGAACTTCATCGCACATGTGTCTGCGATCGAAGCCGGCCACGGGATATCTCTGCAATTGAAGGATTTAAGCGGCGCGCCGATTCCTTGGAGGAGCGCCGCTCCCGAGCCAGGCGACCGCATTCTAGGCAGCAGTTCCTCTTCTCGGCCGCACGAGGACGACTTCTCTTCCGTCCTGGCGGCTGCGTGCGAGAAGTTGGAAGGCAAGGCGCTCGAGGTTGTCCACGGTGAGAACATGTGCGTCATCAGTGCTCTCTCAAACATGGACTTAGTTGCGGGGGAGCCGAGCCAGGCAGGGTTCGCTAGCGGCCCGTACTCTTACCGACAATTGCAGAAGCTCTACCCCCCTCTCAAGTTCTCCGAGGTACTGCTGAGCGACTTGATTTGCGCGGATCCCATGGATAATTTTGTCCTGCATATCGGCACACCCGGAACTCGTGGACATGCAATTGGTCTTCGTGCCCGCGAGGGGTTGCCGATGATGTTGGTTTACGACTCGCGTCAGGAAGTCGTCATGCAAATGGGTGACGAGGCTCTATACGACTTGGTTACTCATTGGGACGATGGCCGACGCCACGTTCGCCTGCTCCGAGTGGCTGACGGAGATGACGGCAAAGTTAGTATCGAGGCTGATGTTTTGGATTTGGTTGCTGGGTCCACTCGGCCGTGCACGAAGAGGCCCAGTGCCTTTCAGTCTTGCATGCCTAAGCGTGGGAAGGCGCGCATGGTCAGGAAGATCGCAAAAAGGCCAGCTGCGAAGCACAAGACCCCATACGTGCCTTACGTTCGACACGGGCAAAAGACTATTAAATCTCGCCCAGAACGGATTGCAATCCAATGTTCCCTGAAGACCGTGTACACCGCCACTGCGATGGGCCTAGTGAAGAAGCTCACCGCGAGCGGCCATCTTCGCGATTGGCGCGGCGAGATCTGCCCCTGGTGCGGGGAGGGGGAGTTGGGCCCATTGAAGAATTTTCCAGGCAGGAGCGCGAGCTACCGATGCAGGAGCAAAAGGTGCCAGAAGTTTGTGCTGCCCCATCACGACCATCCTGTGTTTTCACATGGCCGGGGCAACGCATCAGCGCCATTCGCGGACAAGGTAGCTGTCTGCACGTGTGCGACCTGGGACGTGGCACAGAGCAAGTGCCACCAGATAACTGGTAATAGCCACAAGCTCATCGAGAATGTCTACACTCGCCTTGACAGCGCCAGGATGAAGTATGTCAAGAAGAAGGAAAAGAGCATCAAGTTCGGCGCTATCGACAAGTGGCCGGACGTGGAGGCGGACGAGGTGGACCTGGGCAAGAGGGATGATGCGGAGAAGGATGACCAGGACAAGCCAGTGCAATGGGAACAATGGGGAGGATTAGTCGAGCGGGGCAGGCCGAACACTTTGGTCCTGACGCGTCTTGATCCATGCACGACGAAGCGGCGTGCTCCAGGGCCTGGCCCAATCCGCAAACGCGACTGGAAGCCTATTGCCAAGCGACACCTTGAGAACCGAGAGGTCGTGCTGCACACAGACGGGGCGAAAGCGTACAAGCTCAAGATCCCGAAGGTTCTGCACGACAATGTTGTCCACATGAAGAAGAAGGTCACTCTGCGAGGGGTGACACGCTGGATCAAACCGAAATACTCTGAGGTTGTGGCCCACAGATTGCCGACTGGCGAGCAGATGTACACTAAGTCGGGAACGCAGATCATCGATCGATTCTGGTCGCATCTGCGGAAGCATTTGCAATCGCGCACGCACAGGGTTGGCACCCTTGCCGCAACGCGCCGCATTCGTTCCGCCCAGTGGACATACTGGAACAAAGGTGCGGATTTGTGGGCTTGCACTGGTGAAATGCTCAAGGGTCTTTATTGATTGTTTATGTCATTTGCGAGCGATGCTCCTTTCCCGCATCAGACCAAGTCATATGCTGCGCGAGGTATGATTTCGAAGTGGTCTCGCTGATTCACTGTGCTCCTTTGTGCTACAAAAAAGACATAAGGTAGATCATAGGAGGGGGGGCGAGCATATATTTGTATACATATATATATATGTATATATATGTATATATATCGTGCATCCCCTGTGGCGGATCCAGGCCATTTGCGAGTCGTGGAGCGCGCTGGTCTGTTTTTGGCTCCCTCCCAGCACCCTGACTCCAGATCCGCCCTACTTTGGTTTTTTCCCCACTTAAAATTGTGTCGGAAATCCACCTATAAGAAGCCGAAAAAGTAGGGCGGAAATTTCTGCATCCAACATAAAGTAGGGCGGAAATCCACATAAGTAGGGCGGAAACAGCAACAGAAAAGTAGGGCGGAAATTGGCATCAGCGGGGCTTGAAAGGTAAGGGGGAAACTCCAAGCCCTACTTACGAATTGTCCCAAAGTAGGGCGGATCCGGAGTCAGGGCCTCCCAGCACCCAGCCTGCGCCTGGCTGCCTGGCGCCGCTGGCCTGTCGCTGTGCGGCTCGCTCGCTGCTCTTCGGCGCGCCCGCCCCACCCCGGTGCGCCCTACCCTTTGGGGGGGTTTGCTACCCCCGCGCCCTTGGTGCGCCCTACCCCGGTGCGCCCTTGGTGCGCCCTACCCCGCGCCCGCCCCACCCTGGCGCGCCCTATGGTCGGTTTTTCGTCCTACGTAAAAGTTGGAGCGGCGGGATTTTAGCACTTTTGACCTCCGGGAGCCCTCGCCCGGCCTCGGGAGCGCCAAAAACAAGACGAAAAACCGGCCCTAGGGAAGTGGTCCCGACCTGTGGGGCCCACGCACCGAAAAAATTGGCGCAGCCGGATGTCTGGGCCACCTGGCCCATGCCGCGCGCGCCTTGCGGCATCCCGCCCCGGGCTCTGTCCCCAGACCCCCGACGTCGTGATTTTTCACGACGTCGACCCCCAGAGGTCTGGACCCCTTCCCCGGGACCGGTTTTGCATCCTGAGTCGTTTTTTGACGGCCCCGAGGCCCGGGAAGGGCCTCCAGAGGCCGAAAATAGTGCAAAAACCTCCCGTCGTGATTTTTTCACGACGCGAGGGGGTCTGGGAAAGGGTCCCCAGACCCCCTCGCGTCGCGAAAAAATCACGACGCGGAAGGTTTTTCGCTATATTTTCGCCCTCCGGCGCACGGCCCTTCCGAAAAGAGAGCCCATGCGGCGCGCCGCATGGACTCCATCGGGCGCGCGGCGTGGGAGGTGCCCACAAACCGACCAAAAAGAAAGAAAGATGGAGTCCATCCGGCGCCGAATGTACTCTCGAGATTAGAGCCCATCCGGCGACAAAGGAGTCCATCCGGCGTAAGACAGAGTCCATACCGATAGAGTCCATCCGGCGGCGTTAGAGTCCATCCGGCGCCAAGTTAGAGTCCATCCGGCGGCATTAGAGCCCATCCGGTTGGCAAAGCCATCATGGCATCCGAGTCCATTCGGCGGATAGCCCCGTTGTGCGCGCTGCTTGCACATCCCCTCGACCCCGCGCCCCCCATGCCCCCGCGACCCCATGCCACCCACGACCTTATCACCCCGCCACCCCGCGACCCTATCCCGCGACCACAAGTCCTCACACGACCCCGCGATCCCACCGCCCACCACATCTCCGCCATGTCACCCCGCCGCCCCACGAACCCGCGACCTCACGCCACTGCCCCGAGACCCCGCTGCACCGCAACCCCGCAGCCCCACCGCCCCGCCACGCCACCGCCTCAGCGGATCCTCAGGATCCTTTTCCCGAGGAAATCCTTGGGATCATTGAGGATCCCTAGCGGATCGAAGGGGGGCCCCACGGATCTTTCGGGATCCTTAGCGGAACCCTGAGGGAACCTTGGGGATGCGTGGGGATGTCTCGCTGTTCCATAAGGAAAGCCTTAGGATCCTTTGGGATCGTTAGCGCGCCCTCCAGGAACACCGTAAAGATCTAGGGGTCATTAGCGGTCCCACGGCCCACGGGAAACCCGAGGGATCCTTGGGGATCCTCAGTGGATCCTTAAGGAAGCCTCGGACCCCTTAGCGGATCCCCAAAGGATATTTCGGGATTCTGAGCGGCACCCTCGAGAAACGCACCCTTGGGGATCCTTCGCGGACTCCTACAGGGAAAGCCTGGGAATCCTTGCGGATCTTGGGCGGATTCCTTAGGAAACGTTCGGGGTCTTTGGGGCACCTTGAAAGGACCCCCAGGGGAACCTTAGGAATCCTTGGCGCGAGGGATGGGGGTTATCCCCAGGGAAGCCTAGGGATCCTTGGGAATCCTTCGCGGATACTTAGGAGATGCGCGAATTCATTGCACGTTTGTTTGGGACCCCCCACCGAGCACCCACATGACTACATTGCATGCCAATGACATGCCAAAACAACAACGAGGAAACACACGTGACAGTCCGTGCGCACTGGGACATTTGAAGGAATGCGCGGGAACGCCCAGCGCTAGGTGTGCCCGCGCGGAGCCAGCATAAGGATGCGATTTTTTGAGCGAGGGCATTCCAAAAATGAGAATTGCTTTGTTTTTTCAAAAACTCACTTCGGATTTCGAAGAGTCCATTCGTCGAGGCCTTCTCACAGAGCCCATCCGGTGGAATTAGAGCCCATCTGGCGGGATAGAGCCCATCCGGCTGGAAGAGAGCCCATCCGGCTGACATTCGAGCCCATCCGGCGCGCCGAATGGTTTCTCTTTTCAAAAAATCCATTCGGCGAGAAA
>CAUYUJ010022408.1:87028-89528 GCA_963575745.1 Prorocentrum cordatum
CTTAGCTTTAGCTTAGCGTTACTGTTACTACTAATGCTGCTTTCCTAGGGGTTCCAACTCCTAGGTAGGGTCGCACTGGGATAATTAGTCCCTAGTGCATACACGTGTTCATGGATACACACTGTTCATGTCTAATTCTCCGAAAATTCCTTGATCTTTGGGGGCCAAGATCCTTGCATTTCTAATTGTTCTATCCTGGGCGTCTTCCTGGCCACTAGGGGGCCAGGAACCATTAGAAACGAGCACAATTAGAAATGATCACGATTAGAAATGAACGACGTGTATGTATTTATCATGGTCTCTCTTCCCCTTTCTCCCGCTTGCTCTTTCCGTCGTTCCCTCCCCTCCTCCATCCTTCTTTCCCCCCCCCCCCCCTCCGTCCCTTTGGTTGTCCTCCCTGCTGCCCCCTTCCGGTCCCTCGTCATCATGTTCCTCCTCAGCCTTGTCATCACCCTGTTCTCCCTGCTCCTCTAGTTCTTTCACCTTTTCGTTCTCCCTTCTCCTCTGTACAGTGGGGGCGCGCATCAAGAAGCCATGTGCTTTTCGTTTGGGCATCCTGGGTTTCTTCACTCCTCGCGCTGCGCGGTGCCTTCCCGCAGCCGGTGAAGGAGCTGCTGCGTTCAGGGTGCTCCGGGTTTCCCCTCAGGTGCACCTCGCGCGCGGGTTCTCAGGGCTGGGTTTCTTGCGAGGGTTCCCTGCGGCCGCGCCCGCACTGTACTGTCCTCGCCCTCGTCCTCGTCCTCGTCATCATGTTCCTCCTTAGCCTTGTCATCACCCGGTTCTACCTGCTCCTCTGTGTCCTTCTCCTTTTCGTTCTCCCTGCTCTCTACTGTCCCCGCTCTCGTCCTCGTCATCGGCCCCCCTTCCCTCCTCGACAGCCCGGAGGCCCTCCAGGCGTCGAGGGCCAGCCACGCTGCCGTCCCTGCGCGCCCGTCGCCTCCGAGCAGGAGCGGGTGACCCACAAACTATACCAAAATCCCAGAGCCAGCTCCGCAAGAGGAAAAGCGCTCCGCAGGAGGAAGGAGACGACGAGGCGAAGAAGGAAGGGAGGGAGGTCAGGAGGGGGAGGGCAGGGGGGGGGGGGGGGGGGAGCGGGGGAGGGGGCGGGCAGGTGGGAGCAAGTGAGGGGGGAAGGGGGGGGGGGGGGGGCAGGGGGGAGGGGGCGGGCAGGAGGGGGAAGGCAGGCGAGCGGGGAGCAGGGGGAGGGGGCGGGCAGATGAGAGCGGCGGGATGTATAGAAGGGGAGGGCTCGGGCACGACAACGATGACGCCATCGGCAGCGGCGACTGCGTCCCTGAAGACGACGACGATGACGACGACGACGACGACGACGACGACGACGACGACGACGACGACGACGACCAGGATGACGACGCCGTCGACGACGACGACCAGGACGACGACAACGACGACGCCGTCGACGGCGGCGACCGCGTCGCCGAAGACGACGCCGAAGACGACGACGCCGCAGTCGACGCCGACGACGATGGGGACAGCGGCGGCGGCGGCGATCGCGACGGCGACGACGAGGACGGCGCGCACGCGCGCGCGCCGAGGGCGACTCGCTCGGCAACTGCGCGCAGGTCTTCGGGGAGCTCGGGGCGGACTGGCTCCTGCCTGTGCGGCCGCGCAGGCCGCCCCCGCGCCCCTGTTCCCCTCAGACGCGGCGCGTACTGGGAAGCCCATGCCGAGGGTTAGGGGCACTGTCGCTGCATCTCCTCCTCCTCCTCCTCCTACTCCTCCTCCTCCTCCTCCTCCTCCGCCTCCTCTCCTCCTCCTCCGCCCTCCTCCTCCTCCTCCTCCTCCTCCTCCTCCTCCCTCCTCCTCCTCCTCCTATCCTCCTCCTCCTCCTCCTCCTACCTCCGCCCTCCTCTTATCATCAAGGGGGGGATGCGGCGGCCCCAGTCGCCCACTCCTCGCCGAGAAGGGGCCCGACAGCCCACCCCGCCCGTCGCGGAGCCGTCGGCGGTGCCTCGCCGAGTTTTCACGCTTCGCATGCGCCCAGCAGCCCGTGCAGGAGCCCTGCCTGAGGGAGCCAACGGAGAAAGATACGAAGAGACGCGTGCACAGTGGAGGCCCATGCCAAGAGACGCCCTCCTCCCTCCTCCTCCTCCTCCTCCTCCTCCTCCTCCTTCCCTCCCCTCCTCCTCCTCCTCCTCCTCCTCCTCCTCCCTCCTCCTCCCTCCTCCTCCCCCTCTCCTCCTCCCCTCCTGCCCCTCCTCCTCCTCCTCCTCCTCCTCCTCCTCCTCCTCCTCCTCCTCCCTCCTCCTCCTCCTCCTCCTCCTCTCCTCCTCCTCCGCCCCTCCTCCTCGTCATACTCCTCCTCCTCCTCCTCCTCTCTTCCTCCTCCTCATCCTCCTCCTTCTCTCCCCCTCCTCCTCCTCCTCCTTCCTCCTCCTCCTCCTCCTCCTCCTCCTCCTCCTCCTCCTCCTCCTCCTCCCTCCCCCCCTCCTTCCTCCTCCTTTCCCCCCTCTCCTCCTCCCCCTCCTCCTCCTCCTCC
>CAUYUJ010022408.1:94528-104528 GCA_963575745.1 Prorocentrum cordatum
CTCCTCAGCCTGCGGCAGGGAACAGCGCTGCTCCTCAGCGTGCTGCATTGAGCGGTCCTCTGCAAACGCTCGTCGAGCACGTGAAGCAGTTCGGCCGTATACCGAAGCGAAATAAAGGAACGTCCGAACAAGAACGTCCGAGCAGTGTTTCTACTGCTGCTACCACTGCTCCCATCACTCCTACTCGTTCACTCCACACACTACAACTACTACTTCACTGTTACCACTACTACCATCACTACTACTTCTACTGCTACTACTACCGTTACTATTACTGCTGCTGCTGTTGCTGCTGCTCGTGTAGCTGTTGCTACTGCAACTACTGGCAGTGCCACTGCGACTGCCGCTGATGTTGCCACTGCGACTGCCACTGCGAATCCGACTGCGACTGCGAGAACACCAGAATTCTACAACAGCACTCTTACATGAATACCACAGGCAATGTTTCCAGCTATGCTTCTACACATCGCTGTTAGGTTGCTTTGCCTGGATAATCCTACCCGATGCCCATGAGGCGTCTGGATGAACTGGTTTCGGCGCAGCCCGCGCCCGTACAATTCGACCGCCTTGGTTGTTTAGAGACGCGGGCCCCCGACCCATCGACCACTTCCCCAGGACTGGCTTTTTCCCGGATCGTTTTCGACGGCCTAGTCCGCGCCGTCGGATCTCGGGGTCCTCGCTGGATTCGTCGGCTCCTCCTCCTCCTGCTCCTCGTCCTCCTCCTCCATTCATTTTTCTTGTGGGTGAGTTCTCCTTATCACACCCCGAGGCCTGTTTTTAGGGCGGGCCGGGCGTTTCGCCTGAGACTTCCTCACCATTAACGAGACTCTGAAGCTTAAACGTTGGCAGCAGCTTCGCAGATGGAGGGCTGGTCTTTTTCAAAATGTGGGTCTCGCCTTAGCGCCGCGCGCACTCGTTTTAAGAAATGCAAGGGTTTCACGGATTGAGCGAGTGGTTGTCAAGATGTGGTTCCCGCCTTGGCGCCGCGCATATTCGCTGTGACACTGTGCAAAAACCCGCTCATATTCGCTCGACATCTGGCTCAAGAGCCCCGAACGTCGAGCCGCGCGGGGCGAGAGAGCCGCGCGGGGCGTGCCGACGCCCGCGCCCTCCCCCCCCCCGCGCCGCGCGCGGGACCGAGCGCCCGCAGTGTTCGCGAGCGCGGGTAAACCGAGACATTCCCGGTTCCAGCCCTCGCCAGCACAATCATGGCGGAGCGTTGCCGCGCCTGTGCGGCCCATGGCGTGGATGCACCCGCCCTGCCCGGCGTGGACATCTGCGCGGCGCATCAGCAGCCCGACCTGACGGCGACCCCACCCGGCAATGCGAGGATGGAGGAGGAGGAGGACGAGGAGGAGGAGGAGGAGGAGGAGGAGGAGGAGGAGGAGGAGGAGGAGGCCGACCGCTTCGGCGACCCCCCCGCCCACGGCGCCGCCGCCACGGCCACGGCCGCGGGCACCGTGGGCGCCAGCGGCGGCGTGCCTCGATACGCGCGTTTTGAAACGCAACACGTCCCGTGTTCGAGACGTCCGTGTCGATTCGTTGCGTGTTGGCGCCGCGCACTGGACCACGTATTGGCGTGCGTATTATATCGCGTCGGACCTGCGGTTTCGGCCGACGTGTTGAGCTCCGTATCGATACGGTACGTGTTGCGTGTTGCGTATCGGGGCAGCTAAGGTTCGAAGTGGTGCGGGCCGCTAATGCGCTCGGCCGCACAGCGGTTGGCCTTCACCCCGCGGTCCTCACCTTTCAGACGGGTCGAGCCAGCGGGCGGTGCTCCGCGGCCTCGCATGCAAGCCGCAGTCGCTTAACGTGTGACTGCGGTCGGGGTTGGCCCCAGTGGAGGGCCCCACACCCACTGCGGCCTTAATCGAGCAGCGCTTTGAGGTGGCTCGTCTTTTGCTTTCGGCCGCGGACGACCAGACTTTGCGTCCCGCGGACACCACAGCAGCGCAGCAGACGTTACACGCCCTCGACGAGGCTCGAGCGGCCTGCTAGCGAGAACTCCCAGGCTTCGTCTGGCAGCCAGCGCCGCGAGGTCGCGAGTAGGTCCCACGCTGGGTGGAGCTGGGACCTGGAGCCCGCCAGCTGCTCCTCCGAGAGCCGCTGGGACCTGGGGAGGCCATCCTCATGCAGCTTTCCGACCTCGAGGGGGGACCCACCGCGTTCCCAACCCCGCAGCCTGGCAGCGCGCCCTCGGGCTTTCTCCCGCCTCGGGAGGCCCGTGCCCTCATGCAGCAGTTGCTCGCGCAGGGCCCCGAGGCGCTCACAGGGGCTGGGATTCCGAGAGCCACGATCTGGTGCCCCCAGGAGTCTGCCTCGACGGGTCGGCTCCTCGCTGCCTACACTCAGCACGCCGTCGCGGCGCCGCACCCTCTGACCCTCCGCTTGATCGTCGTGCTGGACGCGCCGGCAGGGTGCTCAGACGCCATTGTGCTCGCAGACCTATAGCCGCACCCATTGTTCAGAAACCGGGTCCCAATAGTGCAGTCGGTCCAACTTACCGATCGGCCATTGGAGGTCATCTTGGGCGGCGCGACGACGCCGAGGGCGGGCCAGCCGAGGCGTCCTCATGATCTATGGTCTCGAAGGTGGAAGCTTCCAACAGCTACGCGGCTGGAGGCTGGAGGGTGCGTTGCTGTCAAAATTGGGTTCTCGCTTCGGCGCCGTGCGCATTCGTTTTACAAGTTCCCCCCTTGCGGCGCGGATGGATGGCTTGCCGATCTCAGAATGGGGCACTCGCCTGGGAGGGCAAAACTGAGCTGTCGCTGGATATCTCCCAGAACTTTACGACCCAGCCCCTTTGACTGGAAGGGAGATCCTTGAGAAACCAGGGTCTCGCCTGGATGGTATGCCCACGGGGCATTCGTCTGTCAACTGGGGGCTCCCCGCAGTGGACAAGTAAATGTCTAAGTAGCATCGTTGATGCATCTTGGAATCTCGGGTGGGCCTCCTCCTCCTCCTCCTCCTCCTCCTCCTCCTCCTCCTCCTCCTTCCCTCCCATCGCATCCTCCTCCTGCTCCTGCTCCTCCTCCTCCTCCTCTGCCTCCTCCATTTGCTCGTTGCCTCCGCCTCCTCCTCCTCCTCCTCCTCCTCCTCCTCCTCCTCCTCCCCCTCCTCCTCCCCCTCCTCTCTCCGCTCCTTGCCCCTCCCGCCTCCGGCCCTGCCGCCGGCCCTCCTCCGCACTGCCCCCCATATGGCACCCCTCCTGCCCGCCGCGCCCCCGCGCGCCGAGGACCCGGGGGAGGCGGACAGGCTCTGGCGCCGCCGCTACGGGGTCGGCCGCCGCCCTGCCTGGCGCCGCGGCCGCGCTGTCCAGGGCTGCCCTCCTGGTGCTGCCCTCCGCCGCCTCCTCCTCCTCCGCCTCCTGCTGGTTCCCTGCCGCCTCGCTTCCTGCCTGCCTGCCTGCCTGCCTGCCTGCCTGCCTGCCTGCCTGCCTGCCTGCCTGCCTGCCTGCCTGCCTCCTCCTCCTCCTCCTCCGCACCTCCCTGCTTTCCCTTCCTCCCTCCTCCCCCACCTCCTCCTCCCCTGCCTCCTCTCTCCTCTCTCCTCTCTCCTCTCCCCTCTCCCCTCTCTCCTCTCTCCTCCCGCCCGTCTCCTCCTTCTCCTCGTCGCCCCGGTCATCCTGGAGAGGCGCAGTAAAGAGACTGCGCATCAAATTTTGGTTCCCGAGACCTTTGGATTGCACCCAGTAGGGGGACTGCGCATCAAATCTTGGTTCCCGAGGCCTCTGGATCGCACTCTGAAGCATTTGGCTCCTGCAGGGGGGCTCCTCGGGTCACCAGCGCTCATAGCCGAGGAGCTGGCTGCCTAGCCCTGCGCCATGCGATGGTAAAAGGCACACCGCCATCGGACATACTCTCTCTCTCTCTTGATCTGTTCTGGCTGCAGCAGCGGCGACGGGTGATCAAGGTTCCAGGAGTGCAGGATCTCGGACTGTGGTATCTAGCTGTGGTGCGGGGTGGTTGCGTTCTACTTCTCACATATTCGTTATTTCCATATGCTGTGGTCGATGACGGCGAACCGGACAGCACGCCATTATCGTTGTCTTCTCTGGTCTCAGCTGCTCCTGCTGGTTTCGTCCGGCTACGCGGTTGTCCTGCCGGTTCCGACTGGGGTCTTGCAGGGACAGCGAACGAAGTGGCCATGGCCAGCACAGGTTTTTCCGACGTCCGTGGAGTTCTTCAGTGGAGCATTTCATCGACATCCGTCGCATTCTGATGTTGCTGCTGAGATTGCTGATCGGGCATGGCACCACACATCCATCAGTGCATCATCGGCGGCCATCGCTTCAATTTCCTATGGCATTGCTTGGTGTACTTCAACGTTTGGCTGTGCATCTGGTGGTCAGCCACGTCTCCGTGGAACACACCTGTTCGGGACATTGGCGCATCTGCTCATTGTGTCTGGGATATTGCGGCTTCGACAGGCGTTGCAACTGCAGCAGCTTCCTCAATGGGCTCGGCGTGTTCTCATTCTTCTCCCTCCAGAATGGCACGATGCCCTTGCAGGTCGAGGTTCGTACTTGGTCTTCAAGTTGGTCCGAGCGACTGTTACTGGCTCCGTTGCGGGCATGGCGGGCGTTGTGTACATCCTAGCCAACCATGTGGGTGTCTATTGTGGGAAAGCGAAGTTGTGTCGTGAACGGCTTCCTGGGCTTTGCGGCCGGCTATCCGAACACGTTCGATATCTGCTTTTTCTTTTCAAGCCTCCGGGAGATCGACCTCGCTATAAGCTGTTGCGGCGGAGCCTTGATTCCGTATTCTTCTTGCCGTGTGTTTGGACGAAGTCGAGTGTTGGAGCGTTTTCTTTGGAGTCTTATGCGACCCGCCAGGTACAGCCTCTGGCAAACGCTGCGGACGAGAAGGTCGCGTCATCGGCTTCCCTTCGAAAAGGACAGGCTTTGCTATTTGGTTGAAAAAAGCGGAAAGTACGACGTCGACCTCCATCCTGGCAACGACGTGCCTCACTTTTAGCACCGACGGCAGCATCAGCGTCTACGCGCACAATCTGGACATCGATTTTTCCCACCTGTCCAAAACTTCGGCGCCAATTGGAAGTTCAAGATATTCTCCAGGGCGTGCTCGCTGAGTTTGCCCCCATTCAGTGTGTTGTATGTTCGACACCAACGCGATGCTCTTGACAGTTCTCAGACAGTGGGGCCGATACACATTTTTGATCGTGATCGAGTTGGTTTGTTCTTGTCTTGGCTTGGCTGTTATCGCAAACGTTTGAAGCTACCCAACTGGCCGATTCAGGAGATTTGTGATTTTCTCTTCCGTGCGGCTTGGCTGGCGTCTTCCCTGGTAGATTCTTACCATCGGCTTGTCGCAGTGATGGCTGGCATCGACCGGCTACTCCGTGTTCATAGTCTTCCTTCGGTTCGCGTTCCCCGCGTGCGTCTACCTTGTCAGTTGAAAGACCCTGTCAAATTGAATATTTTCAAATCGTGTGTGTCAGCGAGTCTTTCCAGTATCCGACTTCGACAGGCGAGGCGGTGGATACAACCTCGAATGAAGTACAGTTTCTCGAAGGTCCCGGTTTGGAAGACAAGGTATCTGCAAGCCGATTTTTCCGCACGTTCAAAGCTCGACCACTACCTGAACCACTGGATGCAGAGACTGTGTTCCTACCTCCTCGGCTCCTCCATGCGATTCCTGGGTCTTGGCGGCTGCCCCAATGGCCCATGGCAGACCATTTACTTGGCGAGTGTACCCAGGCTTTCTGCAACTGGGCATTGGGTCAGCGACTTCACCGCCGCGTCATCCGCAATGGTGCGGCCAACATCCGCCAGGCACGACAGAGCTTGGTGAGGCGAGTGCCAGCGGCTCCTCCAGAGTGGGCGGGCATGGAGCATATCATGTCGTTGTCCGTGAGCGCGTGTTCTCCATGCCCACCTTCTTCGTCCAGGTCGGTGGCAACCTGGGGCCCTTCCTCGGTGATCTTAGTTTGTGACGATAAAGACCAAGACAAAGTTTGGAGAGCAAATGGACCCGACCTGGCAAGATACTTATGTCAAGCAGTCCTTCGAGACCCTACGTGGCGGCCAAGGCCAGACCTCACCGACGAGGCCGTTCAGTCTTGGCTCTGGGCGCGCGCCCATTTGGGCCTTCCGCTTTGGCTTCGAGGATGGCGCCAGGTACCTTCGCCGACGTGCCAGACGAAGATTCCGACGGTGTTTCCTTTGATCAAGGCCAAGTGTTTCACTTCCAAGGGCGACCAGATTTGCTTCAAGCAGAACCGCTCCTGCATGCGGCGCGTGGTCGATTCCTCGAATGTTCCTGGCGGTTATGGCTACAAGATGCTTGGGCGTGCGGCGAGGGCTATGATCTCGATGTCTGGGGCCGGTTGTGAGGTGTTCGAGATGGGCCAGATTGCTGACAAGGTTCACTCTTTACGCTCATCGTTGTCTGCGGAAATTTCCCCGTCCTGTTTGCGGTGTGGGTGCCAACTCCACTGTCTTACCTTGGCCGTGCGCGACGCGGACCAGGCCTACGAACAGTGCTCATCTTCGGCTGTCTTGGAAGCGTGGCAGGTTGTGGCGGCCTCCTTCGAGGCCGTTGTGCCTTGTGGTGCTGTCCTCGTACGGCGTGCCGGACGAGTCCAGGTGGCGCCGTCCACTTCGTCAACGTGTCCACGAGGATGGTTCCGCATTACTATTGAGGACGTTGCCCGGGGAATGCTAGCCTCTGGGGGAGTTTGGTCAGTCTCGTGGGGGGCATTTTTGAATTGCAAGGCCTACCGATTGGGGGCGTCCTGTCAGGCGTTGGCCTCAGTATCTTGCTGTGCGCGCATGAGATTCAGGCAGAACGGGGTCCCGATCGATTTCTCTGGATGGGTTTTGTGCAACGTCCGACTGGAGGCGTCGACATCGGTCTGAAACGATTCGTTGACGATATCTTGAGTATAAGTCCGTCGTATTGTCAAGATTGCACATCAATGTATACCAAGGCTGTTTACGGCGTGAACTTTCACCCGCTTTCGAGCATCGCCCCCGTGATTGCGCAGTTCGGTGGCTTGACTTGGAATTGTCCGCGGTTGGGCCGAGCACCGTTTTCCTCCCTCAGAACTTGAACGGGGAATGGCTGTGCGACGAAAAGTCCAGGAAGGGTGTTCGAACGATTTTGGACTGGCCTGGCTGTTTACCTCGCTCCTTCGGTCTTCTCTATGGGGCCCGGGCTGGGAGGCTGGCTCGATCACGAATGCTTGGCATTGATCCGTCAGTTGCCGCTCTTTGGATTCTTGAGGCGGTTCTGGAGATGCATTATCTTTCATATCCGACTTCGTTGCTCAGAGCCCTTGTCTTCCGTCTCCCGCGGTGAATTGTGGTTCAGAAGGTGCGATTACATGTCCTTCGCTGGCTGAAGCTCCGCACGCAGGCGCCCGTGGGAGGCAAAGGTTACTCGAGAGGTGAGCGCCGGCATCCCTCTGAGCGTCGCGATGGCCGCCGTGATGATCATCGTGGCAGGGACTATTCTGGTGGTGGCCGTTGCGGCCAGTGGGCCCCCGGGCCGCACGATGGGGGCCGGGGCCGCCGCGGCCCTCGCAAGCCTCAGTGGGTCGAGCGCCTCGAGGAGGAAGACTCGAGGGAGCAGTACGTTGAGAACCTGCGACGCCAGTTGGCGCGCGCGGACCCGGAGTTTGCCGACATGCAGCGGGAGAAGGCGTTCAAGGACCGCGAGAAGGAGCACAGGGCGACGGGCCAGCTCCTGGCCGAGGCGATGAAGTCCACGTTCGAGGACGTGCTCAAGGACATGCGGGGCATGGCAGAGCCGCCACGTGGACGTGAGTTTCCTCCTGCGCCGCCGGATGTTCGTGATCGCGGTGGTCGTGGAGGTCAGGGTTCACGCGATGGACCTGATGGGGGCCGCGACTCTCGAAACGGTGCTGGCTCGACGACGCTGTCTCGCTCTGAGTTTGGCTGGTTGCGTTCACTGGTTGGCAGCGACGCGGAGATCAAGGATTCCGACTCCACCGAGACGTTGGTGAAGGGCATACAGAAAGCCATGAAGAAGAAACTCTTCGTGGGCAACATCAGCAAAATGTACAAGAGCGCGGAGGTTGACATCCCGAAGGGCCCGAAGACGAAGGCTGAGGGCGTTCTGGCGATCATCAGGGGCCAGGGCATATGACTAGATTTTGGGATGGCTTCGGCTACGGAGAACTCTGCGTGGTTCTGGGCGTGCTCATTTTGGCAATTTGTGGTTTTAATTATCAAGTGCTGGATTGCCTTGGGATGTATTTCAATGCTTGGCTTCACGTTGGTGTACATCGTGAATGTGGGGCTGTCATTCACATTACCGTTGCCGACGCAGCTAGACTCCAGGTGCGAAGATGTCTTGAAAGCATGGACCACGCTGCGGGTCACGCACGAGCAAGAAGCTCGTCATATTCAAAGGCTAGCCGGCGACATGGGGTTGTCGTTCACCTTTTACGACGATTCGGAACGCCAGTTCATCGCCAGCTCGATTAGGTCGATGGGAACGGCAGTTGGATCAATATTGCTCTCCTGGGGGCTTGGAGGAATCCGGTGAGCAGAGTCCGAGTGATGCGCGCACGCAGGCGCGGTGAATGGGACTCTCCTCTGTCCTCCCGCCCGTCTCCTCCTCCTTCTCCTCGTCGCCCCGGTCATCCTGGAGAGGCGCAGTAAAGAGACTGCGCATCAAATTCTGGTTCCCGAGACCTTTGGATTGCACCCAGTAGGGGGACTGCGCATCAAATCTTGGTTCCCGAGGCCTCTGGATCGCACTCTGAAGCGTTTGGCTCCTGCAGGGGGGCTCCTCGGGTCACCAGCGCTCATAGCCGAGGAGCTGGCTGCCTAGCCCTGCGCCGTGCGATGGTAAAAGGCACACCGCCATCGGACATTTTCTCTCTCTATCTCTCTCTCTCTCTCTCTCTCTCTCTCTCTCTCTCTCTTTCTCTCTCCCTATCCTCTGGCTCAGCACGACGCTGCCTACTTCCTCCTCCACGTGCTGCTGCGGTCCTCCTCCCCCTCCTTCTCCCCGGCTCTCTAGGTCTCCTAGATGGGGTCGGAGTAGATGGGGTCGGCGGATCGCGCCGCATCGGCGATACATCGGCGATGCATCGGCGACATCGCGATACATCGACGATACATCGGCGATACATCGGCGACGCCAGCTTGGAGAATCGGGCTACACATCGAGCCGCATCGCCGATGCATCGACGATGCATCGGCGATGCGGCGCGATCCTCCGAGACCCCATCTACTCCTAGGAGGCCTGTAGACTCGCGTGCCCCTCTCCCAGCCTTCCTCGCTCCGCCCTCCAGGACCGGCTTTTCATCCTGAGTCTTTTTTGACGGCCCCGAGGCCCGGGAAGGGCCCCCGGAGGCCGAAAAAATAGGGACGCGCGCGCGTTCCTCCTCCTCCTCCTCCTCCTCCTCCTCCTCCTCCTCCTCCTCGTCTTCCTCCTCCTCCTCCTCCTCCTCCTCCTCCTCCTCCTCCTCCTCCTCCTCCTCCTCCTCCTCCCGTCGTGATGTTTTTGTTCGCAGCGCGGGGGGGTTCTTGGGTCCTTCTCCCCGGCTCGCGTGCCCTTCTCGCAACCTCCGCCCCCCTTTTCCTGCCCCGTGGGCCCGCCCCCCGGGGCCGCGCAGCGCCTCGCGGTACATCCTGAGAACGTCGCCGTCGTCAAGGGCGACGGCGCTCACGCCGACGCCGACGCCGACGCCGAGGAGGATGACGACGCCGACGCCGACGCTGACGCTGACGACGACGACGACGACGACGACGACGACGACGACGAAGACGAGGCTGACGACGATGAGGACGTCGACGGCGTCCTCTTCCCCCCCTTTGGCTCCCGTTGGCTCCTCCGCAGATGTTACATCATGGCGATGGACCTGCCGAAGACAGCGCCGAAAGGCAGAGAACAAAAAGGAGGTGGGGGCAAGGGAGCGGTGGTCGGCTCATCAGGAACGTCTGCGGTGTAAGGCAGGGGGGGGGGGGGGGGGCGACATCCCCCGCCAGCCCTCGACAGAGCCC